>CM055119.1:322567852-323044112 GCA_029206835.1 Rana muscosa
CTTAGTTTGCAAAGGCACAGCTGGATCAAAATGATTCCTGCCATGGCTGACCTTCTGAAAATACTAGCCGACTGGAGGTCCAACATCAGCACCTAATGCCGCGTACACACGATCGGAAATTCCGACAAGAAAAGTCCGATGTGAGCTTTTGGTCCGAAATTCCGACCGTGTGTAGGCTCCATCGGAATTTTTCTGTCGGAATTTCCGCCAAGAAAAAAATTGTGAGCTGGTTTTCAAATTTTCCCCACAAGAAAAGTTCCTGGAGGAAATTCCGATAGTCTGTATGCAATTCCGATGCACCAAAAACCACGCCTGCTCGGAATCAAGTCGACGCATGCGCGTAAGCATTGAACTTAATTTTTCTCGGCTCGTCGTAGTGTTGTACGTCACCGCGTTCTTGATGGTCGGAATTTGGTGTGACCGTGTGTATGCAAGACAAGTTTGACCCAAGATTCTGACGGAAAGAAATCCACGGTTTTCTTGTCGGATTTTCCGATCATGTGTACGCGGCATTAGAATGTACCAAAGCAAAAATCACAGCCAAGTGACTAGGATTTTAAGGAGAAGACAATAGCAGTCCATATCTTTTGTCTCAATAAAAGGTTTCCTATAAAATGGTTGTAAACCTCAGACATGAAATATGAACAAAGCATATCCCTCTATAGTGTGCACATGCCTCAATCCTTCTCTTTGTTCCTCCCAAGACCTCCTGCTCTCTAGCTCCCTTGTCATCTTCTCCCGTGCTCACCTCCAGGACTTCTCCAGAGCCTCTCCCACCCTCTGGAACGCCCTACCCCAAATCTGTCCGACTTTCTCCTACTCTGTCCACTTTCAGACAATCGCTGTAAACTCATCTCTTCAGAGAGGCCTATCCGGCTCCCACCTAACAACTGTATATTTAATTTTCTCCTTCAGCCCATCCTCCACAGTTATTACCTCTATTAACTTTTGACCCTCCCTTTAAGATTGTAAGCCCTAACGAGCAGGGCTCTCCGATTCCTCCTGTATTAAAGGGGTTGTAAACCCTCAAGGATGCATTCTATACATTAAGGGGAAAAACCTCCTGTAATGCACCTCCCCCCACCCCCCTTTATCTTACCTAAACCCGATCTTTCCAGTGACGGGGATGAGCACACCAGCTCCAGCCGGTGTTTAGGGTCCCAATTGGATAGATTAATAGCAGCGCAGCCATTGGCTCCCGCTGCGGTCAACCAAATCCAATGATGTGGGAGTCAGGGGGCGGGGATGAGTCCTGCTGTCTGTGTCAATGGACACAGCAGCAGGACACAGGAGCGCGTCCACACGGGTGCCCTGAGGGAGAGCAGCTCTCCAACGTGGGGCACTCAAGGAGAGGAGGAGCGCCGCTGAGGGACCCCAGAGGACCCCGTTTCCGGGACAAAGCTCTGAAGGTCCAGCAAGGTATGCCGGACCTTCAGAGCGCATGCGCCAGTGATGTCACTGGCTGCATGCAGGGTGAATATCTCCTAAATGATGCACGTTTAGGAGATATTCATTTTACCTACAGGTCAACTTTATTATAGGCTTACCTGTAAGTGAAAATCACTAAAGCGGGCTCTACTACCGCTTTAATACTACTTTGTGCATCCAGGTGGAATATACCACAGAGGTTTTTTTTTTATTTTTAGGACAAATTGGGCATTCATTTGGTGGTAAATGGTAACATATCTCCAATTTTTTTTTTTTTTTTTTTTTTTTTTATATCATCATCTTTAAAAGAAAAGAAAACTGGACCAAAATAGCAAAAAAAAAAAAAAAAAAAATGTTTTTAAATTTAGCTGTATACTACCATAACCTTCCACCAAAGAACAACCAAAAATAAATTTTCCTGCTTCTGATGATCGCAGTGATGCCACATTTGCATGTTATTTGTACTCGTAGTTTCCTACCTAAAACACACTGACACTCACTGAAACTGATACCAATTTAATTATATATATATATATATATATATATATATATATATATATATATAAATAATGTATCTTGCCCAAAATATACTGACCCCGACCATCGACCCTTACTTGACCCGGACACTAACCCTGGCACGGACCTAGATCAAACCTTGATCTAGGTATTTTTTCTTTATAATTTCTTTATTTTACACACACTTTTTTGTTTTCTGTATACTTCCATTCATCCAGTCACAGAGAGAAACACAGGGGTGGGCTTCACAGCGACTGGTCACTGTAGTAACCAATCGGAGGCTGCCACAGCGAACAGGTGACCCAGAATTGGGAGTTCCGGGTACCGATCGTTAGTATGGGACCCAGTGCTCTCGGTGAGTGCCCAGCCTTTGTACAAAAGACAGATCCACATATATGCGGCCCCACAGCAAAAAAATCAACTCCAGTGAGGCCCGATATGTCCTGTATAAAAATAATCCAGAGCACAAAGTGTTATTTCTGTCTGCTGCTTCGTTCCTCTGCTATCAGAATCAATCACTTCTGACAAGTGTTCCTGACACCAAGAGAAAAATGGTGACATGGGAGGAAGCTCACAGCCTGTGATTGACAGCCTCCGCTCTGTTCCTGTGAGCTGTGTGGAGAGGGGTGTTTCCCTTCCCTCACTGAGCTCTGAGGAGTGCAACTTCAGCTCTACGCCCCCTTTTTTCTGACCGCTCAGACAAGCTGTATAAATTCTGGACTCTGAGGGGATGTAGAGAAGAGAAGACTGCAGATAAACAGGTACAATGTATGTCGGAGGATTTGTTTCATCTCTGCGTATCACCTGAGGCCAGTCACTTCACTGGGGATATGGAAGGGTGTACATCCACTTTAAGCTGGATGCTTTGGGTGTACAATATTCTCGTTTCTGGATAAGACGACTCTGTTTAAAAGCAACCGACAGCAAAACCGCTGCATTCAATTCCAATGTTCTGGGAGCACAGCAGATGGATTAAAAAAACCTACCAGCCAGCTAATAACTACTGCGGAACAAGTCGATTGATTTTTCTCTTGAACTTGGGAAGTCAAAATAGGAATGATCGCTGTGTTCTTAGCGCAAAACTGCCCAGGCAGCAATCAGTGTGCGAGTTTTGTGCTACAGTACCTCTCAAAACAATCAAAGACGTCAGCAGCTTCCCGCAATCGACTGAACTTCAAACGATCTGCATCAAATGCTGACTGCAGAGGAGGAGACGGCTCAACCAAATCAAGATCAAGAGCAGTTCTGTGCTGTGGCTCGTATCGGGGATGCTTCCACCTCCTCGCATCTCAGATTTATTTTATCAATAGATCCAAACATTTCTGAATGACAGCGGGAATGCATAATGCATGAATGAAATGTTAAAGCTGAATTCCAAAAATTCAGAAACTTTGTTAAAAAAAAAAAGAAGAAGAAGAATGTACGCTAATGCCGCGTACACACTGTCGGAATTTCCAACAACAAATGTTTGATGTGAGCTTTTTGTCGGAAATTCCGACCGTGTATAGGCCCCATCGCACATTTTCTGTCGGAATTTCCGACAACAAAAATTTGAGAGCTGGTTCTCAAATTTTCCGACAACAAAATCCGTTCTCGTAAATTCCGATCGTGTGTGGACAATTCCGACGCACAAAATTCTACGTATGCTCTGAATCAAGTACGAGACGGGAGCGCTCGATCAGGTAAAACTAGCGTTCGCAATGGAGATAGCACATTCGTCACACTGTAACGGACTGAAAAGCGCGAATCGTCTCTCACCAAAACTTCTACTAACACGACTGGTATTGAACTTCCCTTTAATAGTGCCGTCGTACGTCTTGTACGTCACCGCGTTCTTGGCGTTCGGAATTTCCGACAACATTTGTGCGACCGTGTGCATGCAAGACAAGTTTGAGCCAACATTCCGTCGGAAAAAAATCCACGGTTTTGTTGTCGGATTTTCCGATCGTCTGTACGCGGCATAAGAGTTATGCCCAATGAGGTGCATGACATCTCCTGGGCTTAGCCATTATTTACAGGTGAAACTCCAAAAAATTCAAATATCGTGCAAAAGTTAATTTATTTCACTAATGCAACTTAAAATGAGAAACTAATATACGAGATAGACTCATTACATGCAAAGCAAGATAGTTCAAGCCGTGATTTGTCATAATTGTGATGATTATGGCTTACAGCTCATGAAAACCCCAAATCCACAATCTCAGAAAATTAGAATATTGTGAAAAGGTCTGGTTCAGTAGGAATCACAATCATGGGAAAGACTGCTGAACTGACAGTTTCACCTGTATAGACGACAGGTTTATGGCTTTGCCGAGCATACACTGACACTTGGGGCTGTGAGAGAAGAACACAGATCAGGTATGCCCGCCCTTTTTCTTCTGCCGCCTATTCAAAGAAGCCTTTGTATTTTGTGAATGTTCACATAAAAAACAAAGGCTTCTGTGATTGGGCAGGAGGAGGGGAGGAGCAATATTCTTTACTAAATGTTCAACTCTACATAAGATTGTTACCACAATTCATTGTTTTTTTTTTTTAGATGATAGCAATTAAAAGGAGAAGTTTGCTCTCTGCCGATGTCACAGGAATCAGTCCAGCTCAGCATCATCACGACAATAAGTCTGAGAGCCTGAGACGGCCGCTCCCCTCTCTGCTAGGGGAGCTGAGAGAACCGAGCCATTGGTGATGTTCGATTGCTCGGGTTCTCAGTGCAGAGACGCCAGGGGGCAGACGCAGCATCGCGCTGATGCTGCATCCACCTAGGCAGGTATGATTCTTGAAAAAAAAAAACCCACAAAAACACAATACCACTCTTTTAACTCCTTCTGAATAAGTGGGCCCTACCGCAAAACATGTAGAGGATCACACATCAAGATTAATTACATCCTGTGCCCTCAATATCCACTGGGAACACTATACCACCAGCAAGAACCAATCAGAACAAATGCATTTCTGTAACTACGGTTTTATTCATATATGTATCTTGCTTTTTTTTTTATGAATTTGTATAAATAAAAAGTTATATTTTTTTGAAAAAGAAAAAAATGAATTTTCACTTCCTGGGTACCAAGAGAATCCATTAACTTTTTTTGCCGGGGGAATGATAGGGGCAGCCCCAGGCTCCTTTTAATCATTACTAGCTTGAGGATGATGGTACCCCCACATATGTAATACTGTAGCTTTTTTAGAGGCACACACCTTATCTGACTCATTTTAGATGAAAAAAGCATTGGCTGGCTCTTGGGAGGAGCTATGAAAAGGGGTGCCAGTCTGGAGGAGTGGGCATTCAGAATCAGGCCTTGGTAACACCCAACGAAAAAAAAGAAAGAACAAGGGGCGCACCAGCCTAGTGCGATATCGTTTAAGATATTTTATTTCAAATAAAAGCAATAGAAAGGTACTCACAAAAATAGTACAATTGTTCTCAATGTACAAGCGGTGCCTTGGAAGGCTGCAGCATATGGAACCTAAACCACACTTCAACCGATCATGGAGGACGTGATGGGGCGCACTACCTGCTGACGCGTTTCGAAGTGCACAGCTTCTTCATCAGAGCCAAGCAGTGCAGAGCACTCTAACCTACCCTTTATATAGGGACATGTGAATGTGGGCCACTGATTAAATGGAAGGGGAGGAGCTCCCGGGGGCGCCGGTGGCTCCTCTCTCATAGGGCAAAAAATGACACCCTATAGGTGGAGCTATACCATAGGCAAAACCACAAAGGAATTGTTGGCTGGTGAGATGCTGCAGGAGACAATATGAAACTAGGAATATGTTACATGACGCTAGTAGAGATTAGAGCTGCACGATTAATCGTTAAGAAACGAGATCGTGATTTTTTTTTTTCCCCTCGCGATCTTAAATCTCCAGATTCTATGCAGAGTTCTCTGCTCAAGCCGACAGCTGTCAAAAAACAAACAAACAAAAAAAACAGGCAGTCTGCTAAGTATCACAACATTCCTCAGCCCTGAGCCAACCATAAACATTGTAACGTTTTGTTCTTTAGAGCAAAAGGGATGACCTTTGGTCTGTAAATGAGGGAATTTTAACCACTTAAAGTGTTCGTTAAAGTGGAGTTCCACCCTGAAAAAAAATTTGCACCAAAGATCTACAAATAAAAATAAAAATGTTTTTACTTACCAGAAATAGCGGTTGCTATGCGGAAGTCCCTAATCTGCCTCTTCATCCTCCACGGTGGATCTTCTTCCTCGTCCTACACTCGGTGTCTTCTGGTGAATGGGGCGCGCTGCCTTCTGGGAACTGTGTGTATCCCAGAGAGCAGCCGGCCCATTCACAAAGCGCCGCGCTGCTCGCGCATGTGCAGTAGAAAACGGGCAGTGAAGCCGCACGGCTTCACTGCCCGTTTCCCTTCCGGAGGATGGCAGCGCCGGGATCTGCCAGCGCCGAGAAATCGGCCTGGGGGGGGGGGGGGGGCTGACATTGCGGGCGAGTAGGACAGGTGTGTGTCCTTATTAAAAGTCACCAGCTACAGTGTGTGGAACATTTTTTTTTTCTACAGTTCCCTCTGATATAGATCAGTAAGTGCCCCAGTGGTTGTCAGTTTTAAAAATATGCTGTGTAATAGCTTACTTCAGAGCGCCGTTCAGCGCTCAGCTGACTGCCCGCTGGTTACGCCGCGAGAATCATGATCTTTATTCTAAGCAAAAAAAAATAAAAAATCGTGATTCTCATTTTGGTCAGAATTGTGCAGCTCTAGTAGAGATGAATGCCTTTACCCGAATCAATGTTCCCATTACAGACTGCTGAGGTCAGAGGGCCACACATCATATACCAAAGGGCCACATGCAGCCCTTAGGCCACAGGTTGGCCACTAGGGGGCTAGATGATGCTGTATATATCCTCCAACAAAAAATGAGGCAGGCTCGATCTGATCCGCTGCAGCTTCTAGTGCACACTGTAAAAAGCTCATGGTGTGCAGTGAAAATCACTGCAAGCCACTCTTCATTACACAAGGGGAGCTTATACAACTGTGCAAGGCTGCATTTTTAAAATGGATCACCCAAAAGGGGTAAGTGCCGCTCCTCCTCTTCTCCCTACTTAACATTTAGGGACATGATTTTTTGGGGGGGTACCTGGTTTTGACAGCCATCCGCTCCCCCACTTCCGGTCAGATTGCCGCGGCATAAATTCTGCCCCCCTCCTTCCAGAAACCGGTGGGACAAATCAAATAGGGTGGCTCGTGCATGCGCAATGACCAGCCTGCTCTGAAGCCACAAACAGCTGCCCACAGTTTGTATGATGGCGCCAGGGACCGAAGCCTGGTGAAGAAACCAGCTGGATGAGAACTTCGCTGGATCCCGGGGCAGGTAAGTGTCCTATTATTAAAAAAGTCAGAAGTTACCGTTTTTGTAGTTGCTGACTTTTTTTTTTTTACAATTGACTGGACAACCGCTTTCACTACTCCGACTTCAGGGAATGGCTGCCTTTATCTGACCAATCCATGACAGATTCCAGCATCGCGTTTACCATCCGCCAATACCGCGTGACACACCACATGGCCACTGAGAAGGATACAAAGCTCGTAGTAACTCTTCGGGGACAACATGGAGGTCCGGAGTTCTCCCAGCATGTTTGAGGCGTGTTTCAGAGCATCCATCAGTTTGTTCTTGTCCTGTGGAACAAAACAAAATGATTGTATCAATACTGGTAGCGCTTAAAAACGCGTAAAATTAGCTTCAATAAGAAAATGCATGACCAATACACCCCCAAACAGGCCTTTTATACAAATTTTCAGGGCCATAAAAACAGTTATATACACAGCATACAGTTCCCATGGAAACTAGCGAACAGGTTTCACAGCTGTACTTACTGTGCATCCACCACGCATGTAATATCCTAAAGAAAGGAAAACGCACAGCCAAAAAAATCGCAAGCCGATATTCGGCCTGTGTGTACCAGGCTTTAAAATCTAAAGAATTATTGCACCTAAAGTATAACTATCAAACTAAAATAATAAAAAAAAATAAAAAAAAAAATTTGCTTTTAGAGTAGAGCAGGGTGGATAAAAATCAATGATTTATAAAAAAAATATATATATATATATATTTTTTATCAAATTTATTTTAATAAAATGCTTTTGGAGTAAACAGCTATCTAAAGATAGTTTTCTATTTAAAGATACCTTAATAATTTAGTTTATTCAGCATGAAATGGAGCTTAGTTATGTAGCGTGAGGCGGTATATTCTGCAATATATTTACATTTTTTGGTAAACTCATTCAATGAATCCAAGCTCTGCAAGGTGCGATAACACGCACTGCATTGATGCATTCACACAATTTCACATTAACCATGAGATAAAACAAAGTTCAGGAATATTCCTTTATCCCATTGTTTTGAAAAACTATGTACAGGCATACCCCACTTTTAAATACACAAATGGGACCAGAGCATGTATGTAAAACGAGAATGTACTTAAAAGGGAAAATACCTTTTTTCACTTCTAGGGTGCAGTGGGGGGTCAGGGGTTGTAGTGGGGGTGTCAGGGGCACACTGGAAGAGGGCGGGCAATGCTATCTGAGCTTCAGCTCCTTCTACTGAGGCTGCAAAATGTGTGTACAGTACTTGTGAGGAACTTTACATACACTCGCAAGTAAGGACATACCCGCGAGTGTATGTAAAGTGAGTGTACTTAAAGGGGTTGTAAAGGTAAATGTTTTTTCACCCTAATGCATCCTATGCATTAAGGTGAAAACACATCCGGCAATACAGCCGTCCCCCCCCCCAGCCCCCGTTTTACTTACCTAGCCCCTCGAAAGTCCCGCGCTCGTCCCCGTCATCCTCCTCGGTTCTCAGCCTGGCCGTCGATTGGCTACACTGGATGCATTAAAAGCAGGGCAGCCATTGGCTGGCGCTTCTGTCAATCACATCCAATGATGCGGTGTGCCGGGGGGGGGGCGCGGCCGAGTGATACAGTCGGCGGCTATGGCCGCCGCTGTATCACAGGAGCGCGCCCACAATAAGTCCACACCATGCGAGCTTACTCACATAAAAAGGTGTGGAGTCCTTGCGGGGAGGAGCCGAGACAGCAGCCGAGGGACCCCAAAAGACCAGGATCGGGGCCACTGTGTGCAAAACGAGCTGCACAGTGGAGGTAAGTATAACATGTTTGTTATTTAAAAAAATAATAATCCTTTACTGATCCTTTAAAGCGGGATATGCCTGTACACTACAAACTGTATGATTGAATCGGTTCTGATATCGCTCTTTTAGGCCTCATGTACACTGCTGCTGGTAAACGGACGATTAGGAGCAGTTGGGCATTTTTTTCAACTGCCCCTGAACTCACCTCTATGTTATCTTATCAGTACATGCAATGTTTAATGTTGATAAATGTAAAGTTATGCACTTGGGGGCTAAGAATATGAATGCATCATACATACTAGGGGGAGTACAACTGGGGGGATCCGTAGTGGAGAAGGATCTGGGGGTTTTGGTAGATCATAAGCTCAATAATGGCATGCAATGCCAAGCTGCGGTTTCCAAAGCAAGTAAAGTCCTTTCTTGAATTAAGAGAGGTATGGTCTCCAGAGAGAGAGATATAATTTTGCCCCCCTGTACAAATCATTAGTAAGACCTCATCTGGAATATGCAGTTCAGTTTTGGACCCCAGTTCTCAAAAAGGATATTGGGGAACTGGAGAAAGTGCAGAGAAGGGCAACCAAACTGATAAGAGGCGTGGAGGAGCTCAGCTATGAGGAAAGATGAGAGGAACTGAATTTATTCTCTCTTGAGAAGAGGAGATTAAGGGGGGATATGATCAACATGGACAAATATATAAGGGGTCCATATAGTGAACTTGGTGTTCAGTTATTCACTTTACGGTCAACACAAAGGACAAGGGGGCGCTCTTTACGTCTAGAGGAAAAAAGATTTCACCTCCAAATACGGAAAGGTTTCTTCACAGTAAGAGCTGTGAAAATGTGGAACAGACTCCCTGCAGAGGTGGTTCTGGCCAACTCAGTAGATTGCTTTAAGAAAGGCCTGGATACTTTCCTAAATGTACATAATATAACTGGGTACTGACATTTATAGGTAAAGTTGATCCGGGGAAAATCCGATCAGGAAGGAATTTTTTCCCCTGCTGTAGCAAATTGGATCATGCTCTGCTGGGGTTTTTTGCCTTCCTCTGGATCAACTGTGGGTATAGAATTGTGTATATGGGATTGTACGATATATTTTTTATTTTTTTATTTTTTATGGTTGAACTGGATGGACTTGTGTCTTTTTTCAACCTGACTAACTATGTAACTATGTACACAGGGTCGTTTTTAGGCAGTTGAGTTTAGAGGCTTTTTCTGGAACCCAAAAAAAATGCATTCAGAAGCTGTGTTACTGTTTAGAGGCATTTCAAGTGCCAAACGCGTTTCGTTTACAGAGGTTTTTCATTTTAACCAAAAAAAAAAAATATATCGCATGCCAAATTGGCGGCAATGGCAGTGCCCGAATCGGTGCAACGCCACATTTGTGGCGCCGCACCGATTCCCAAAAGTAGTTACTGTACTACTTTTGGCGATTTTGGGGTGCGATTTTCATTGACATATGTGCAGCAACCCGCACTGATGTCTCTGAAATCACCCCCCGAAGTCGGGACTGACATGTGGGAATGAAAGCGTGAGAGTTGAACTGAACTCACATCATTTCCATCCCACTTGTCAGTGTGAACCTTGAGCTTAATGACACAATGCTAGAACACCGAGTATCAATGCATTTCTTACAGCCCAAAGACAAAACTGCTAAAACAAAAAGATTTTATCTTGCAGTCTTATCTTCCTATCCCCCTGCTGAATAAGTAGAAAATTAGGCAGTGTGAATTTTGTCAGCTGTAATGTGCGCCAGTAAACATCCCCTCCTTGAGGGAGCTTTGATTGACAGTCTAAGATTACCATCCCTGACACAGAGATGTCTAACACACACACGTACACACACACGTACACACACACGCACACGCACGTACACGCACACACACACACCTGCACACACGTGCGCACACACACACACACCAGCAAGGGAGACTCTCCTTCCCGACATTCCATCCCAAGAACAGCGACTGCAGTAGAAACCGGGAGGTCCATGAGGGTCGCTGTGCCGATCGCAGCAATTAGACATCAGAGTGCTGGGAGGAGAAATCAGAAGCTTTTAAGATGTGAACCAGAACCCGGAGGGCCACAAGGCAAGATGAAGGCTCTAGAACTCTTTTGACCTACATGCTGAATGTGCCCAATTACAGTTGGAAAGTTTGTTTGCCTAGAGATGAGCAAGAGAAGAAGTGAGATAAGAAATTGAAATGCTGCTTAAAGAAGATCGATCTTGTGTAGCATTCAGCCACAAAAACATGAAAGAGCATCCCGAGCCTTTCCATAGAACATTCCGTGACTTCATTCGCTTTACATCCTTATCCGGGAGGGACACATACAGGGGCGAAACAAAAATACCAGGAGCAGAAGATTACCGATTTGATTCCATTTTCGCCAATTAACCACTTCAACCCCGGCGCTTTTTTTTACCACATCAATACCGGGCCTATTCTGGCACTTCTCTCCTACATGTACAAATCATCATTCTTTTGCTAGAAAATTACTAAGAACCCCCAAACATTATATATGTTTTTTTAGCAGACACCCTAGGGAATAAAATGACGGTCCTTGAAACTTTTTTTCTTGCACGGTATTTGCGCAATAGTTTTTCAAACGCCTTTTTTTGGGGGGAAAAAAAATGGTTTCATGAATTAAAAAATAACAAAAAACAGTAAAGTTAGCCCAATTTTTTTGTAAAATATGAAAGATGATGTTACGCCAAGTAAATAGATACCTAACATGTCACGCTTTAAAATTGCGCACACTCATGGAATGGCGACAAACTTCGGTACTTAATCTCCATAGGCTACAATTTGAAATTTTTTACAGGTTACCAATTTAGCGTTACAGAGGAGGTCTAGTGCTAGAATTGTTGCACGCGGCGATACCTCACATATGTGGTTTGAACGGCGTTTACATATGTGGGCGGGACTTAGCCGTGCGTTCGCTTCTGATCGCGAGCTACCGGGGACAGGGGCGTTTTAAATTTAATTTTTTACACTTTTTTTTTTTATCACTTTTATTCCTATTACAAGGAATGTAAACATCCCTTGTAATAGGAATGGTGTGTGACAGGTCCTCTTTATGGAGAGATGCGGGGTCAATAAGACCCCACATCTCTCATCATCTCATCTCATCTCTCTCCAATCGCGCCCAGGCCTCAGACGGTCAGAGATGACTGGTGACCATCTGGTCACCAGTCATCTCTATGGTTCACCGGCGCCGGACGATTCATTCTCTGAGCCCCCGATGGCACGGGAGAGCCCGTAAAAGCACCGGATGGCAGCGGGAGGAGGGGGGGGGGATGTCCCCTCCCGCCGCCTATAAGAACGATCAAGTGGCGGAACCGCCACTATGATCGTTCTTATGGTGCGCAGAATCGCCGGCAGAAGAGAAGGATATCTGAATGATGCCTCTAGCTGCAGGCATCATTCAGATATTCCCCCACAAAGCACAGGACGTCATATGACGTCCACCCAGGATGGGAGATCCCATCTGTGGACGTCATATTACTATGGGCGGGTAGGGAAGTGGTTTAAGAGGAAGTAAACTTCCATCCTTAATTTTTACCTATAGGTAAGCCTAGAAGACTTAACTATAGTAGAGCTGCATGATTAATCGTGAAGAATCGAAAAATCACGAACTTTTTCCCTTCCCCGATCTTCAAAACAGCATTTCACCCTAACAAGTGCAGAGAGTTCTCACAGTTGGATAAACAAAATCCAGGCAGCCTGGCAAGTTTTAAGGCCTCATGCCCACTGGCGTTTTTTCAGCCGCGTTTTTGAGCGTTTTTTACAGCTTAAAAACGCCTGTCCATGTTAGTCTATAGCTTCATGCCCACCTAGGCGTTTTTGAGCTGTAAAGAGCATAGGCGTTTGTAAGCTGTAAAAAAAACCCAGGGCCAGTGCGTTCCTCAGCGTCAGAATTTGGCAGGAAAAAACGCGAACGTCAAAAAACGCGCAAAAACGCGCACTAACGCGCAAAAAACGCGCACTAACGCGCGGTCGCGTTTTTAGCTCTGACGTTTTTTTTTTTTTTTTTTTTTTTTTTTCAAAAAAAAAAAAAAAAAAAAAAAAAAAAAATATTTACAATAACATGGACAGGCGTTTTTAAGCTGCAAAAAACGCAGCTGTAAAAACGCCAGTGGGCATGAGGCCTTATACAACAAGAATAAGTGGAAACAAAGTATCTCTTTGTTCTTTTATCAAAGGAAAGAACTCCGGCGTGTAGATAAAAGGAAGTTTAACCATTTAAAGACCAAACCTTTTCTGACAGTTGTTGCTTAAAGCGAAGTTCCACCCAAAAGAGGAACTTCCTCTTAATCCACTCCTCGCCCCCTTACATGCCACATTTGGCATGTAATTTTTTTTTTTTGGGGGAGTGGGGGCTTCAGTAGGAGTGGGACTTCATGTCCCTCTTCCTACTTCCGCCCAGGGACCGCTTAGGCGACTCGTCCTATCGCCTTTTGGCGGCCCCTCCCTGTAGGCGATCACCTGGGACACGTGACAGGTCCCAGGCGATCGCCTGTCCACTCAGGGAGCGCAGCGCCGCTCGCGCATGCGCAGTGAGTGCCCGGCTGTGAACCTGAAAGCTGTCACAGCCGGGTGCCCACAGTAGGAATGGAGGCGCCGGCGGAGGGGAGCGAAGCACAGGGCGGCCGCATCGCTGGACAGTAGTGGAGCAGGTAAGTGTCTGTTTATTAAAAGCCAGCAGCTACACTTTTAATAAACATAAAAAAGGCTGGAACTCCCCTTTAATCATTATTTTCTGCTCGAATATTACTTGGGACACCCAAACATGATATACATTTTTTTTTTAGGAGACCCTAGAGCAGGGATATGCAATTAGTGGACCTTCAGCTGTTGCAGAACTACAAGTCCCATGAGGCATAGCGAGACTCAAGACAGCCACAAGCATGACACCCAGAGGCAGAGGCATGATGGGACTTGTAGTTTTGCAACAGCTGGAGGTCCGCTAATTGCATATCCCTGCCCTAGAGAATAAAATGGTGGTTGTTGCAATATTTTATGTCACACTGTGTTTGCGCAGTGGTTTTTCAAACGCAATTTTTTAAAAAAAAATACACTTTAATGAATTAAAAAAAGAAAACAGCAAAGTTAGCTCAATTTTTTTGTATAATGTGAAAGAAGAAGTTACACCGCGAGAATCGTGATCTTTATTCTAAGCAAAAAAATTGTGATTTTAATTTTTGCCAGAATCGTGCAGCTCTAATCTATAGGTAGCGTAAATATCTAAACGTGTGACGGATATTGTTTTTTTACATTTTCTTTTTTACTAGTAATGGTGGCGATCAGCGACTTCTAGCAGGACGCTGGCTGGGAAGCGGTTATCAGGGGCGATCAAAGGGTTAACTGTGTGCCTAGCCAGTGTTTTTGTACTGTGGGGGAGGTTCTTTTACCAGGGGAATAAATGGATCCAAGTCCCTGCTTTGCAGAGACACAGAATCCGTGCCTTTTCTTCCCGTCAGTACAACGATCTGTCTTGTTTACATAGCAGACCGCTGTTCTGTCTCTCTGCAGAATGATTGGCTGGTGCCGGTGGACACAGAGGCAGCAGTACCCGCTGCTAGGCTTCCATTATGTGCAAGATCAAAGCGGGAGCGAATGCGTGCCCCCTACCCGGAAGAGCTGGTTCACACACACACACACACACATCAGTCCTATGACTTCTATCAGTGTCTGGTTAAAGCTTGTAGGAGGAGTTTTCACCTTCCTACGAGGCTGCAGGACCCCCAACTCCTTGTCTTTACAGTGCTGATTGGCCCTGTGCCGATCTCATGCACCCTCCGAAGGGAAAAAAAAAAAAAAAAACACGCTCTAGCAATACACAACAAACTGAGAATGTGCAGAGTGACTCCAAAGTTCAGTACTATCAGGAGATGGATTGGGGACAATGGAAGAAGGGGAGGATCAGAGAAAACCAAATCAAAAAGCCTTTTTTACACAATGCAGAGGATTAACCCCTTAGGTTCCACAGTGAGTGTAACAAGCATGCTTTACTGTATATACAGACTGATTTTACTGTTGTGTGTTTAGTAACACTTATAAGACTGCTGATCATTGTTGCAGGGAGAAAAAAAGTTAAAAAAAAGGACCCAAAGACTTTTTTTTTTTTGTAACCAGCATTTCTGCTTTAATTATCAAAAGCCTTGAGACTAAACAGAATAAATTTACAGGTAACATGGACATCCTCTTTAAATTTAAAGACAGTTTACAAAACTCCCCCCAATGAACACTTCATTTGTCTGCTTTCAGCATATTTATGTTAATTCAATGCAATCCAACAGTGACAAAAATAGGATTTTTATAACAGCTTACCTGTAAAATCCTTTTCTTGGAGTACATCACGGGACACAGAGCGACATAGTCATTACTAATGGGTTATATAGATACCGTCAGGTGCTGGCACTGGCAACTTCCAAAACCAGAAGTACCCTCCCCTATATAAGCCCCTCCCATCCGGGAGCACCTCAGTTTTGTAGCAAAGCAATAAGTGTCCCTAAAGAGGGGCGGGAGCTCTGTGTCCCGTGATGTACTCCAAGAAAAGGATTTTACAGGTAAGCTGTTATAAAAATCCTATTTTCTTTCTCGTACATCACGGGACACAGAGCGACATAGTCATTACTAATGGGATGTCCTAAAGCAATGCCAAATGAGGGGGGGGGGATACACCATATATAAGCTGAGCGCTATCAGACATGAGGATCTTTTGCGGCCTGCAACACACTGTGCCCAAAGGCGACATCCTCCTGACTTCTAACGTCTACCTGGTAGAAACTAGTAAACGTGTGTACTGAAGACCATGTTGCGGCCTTACAGATTTGAGCCAGGGAGGCCTGGTGATGCACTGCCCATGAAGTTCCAACTGCTCTCGTGGAGTGCGCCCTAACTTTGAACGGAGGCGGTCTCCTTCTCAAGCCATAGGCTTGTATTATGACCTGTCGAATCCACTTGGCTAAAGTAGATTTTGACGCTGCCTGACCCTTTCTGGGGCCTTCCGGCAGAATAAACAAAGTATCCGTTCTGCGAATCTGAGCCGTGGCTTTTAGATAAGCTTTAACTGCTCTTACTACATCCAAAGAATGCAATAACTTTTCCTCTACCGAAGTAGGTTTGGGGAAAAAAGAAGGAAGAACCACATCTTGGTTCAAATGAAACCTCAATACCACCTTAGGAAGAAAGGCTGGATGAGGACGTAACACTACTCTGTCCTTATGGATAACCAGATATGGCTCCTTACAGGACATAGCTGCTAATTCCGATACTCTTTTAGCCGAACAAATGGCTACTAGAAAAATCAATTTCCTGGTGAGAAGCACCAAGGAAATATGCTGTAATGGTTCAAATGGTTGTTTCTGTAGAACCGACAGAACCAAGTTTAGATCCCATGGACATATGGGAATATTAACCGGAGGCCTAATACGCATCACTCCTTGTATAAAGGCTTTGACTAGTGAATGCGAAGCCAAGGGCCTTTGAAAAAATATTGACAAGGCCGAAATCTGACCCTTGATAGTACTCAAGGCAAGCTTCCTATCTACAGCCCACTGTAGGAAGTCCAGAATCCTACCTATTACGTACTTATGTGGATGCCATTTCTTGGCCTCACACCACGCGATGTACGCCTTCCAGATTCTATAGTAGATCTGCCTGGATACCGGCTTCCTGGCATTGATCATGGTAGATACCACAGCATTAGAGAGCCCTCTCTTTTTTAGAATGTGGGCTTCAATAGCCAGGCCGTCAAACCTAGGGCTGGTAAGGAAGGGTGGTATATCGGTCCTTGCGAAAGCCGGACGACGTGGGAGAGTCCAAGGACTCCCCACTGAAATTTTACAATCTCCGCGTACCACGCTCTTCGGGGCCACGCTGGAGCCACCGGAATCACTGGTTTCTTTTCTACCCTGATTCTGCGGAGTAATCGAGGTAACCATTGTGGCGGTGTGAATGCATATATCAGCTTGAACTGATCCCCAGGGAACACTAGGGCATCCGAGCCGCAAGCTAGGGGATCCCTTGTCCGAGAGACAAACCTGTCCCCCTTTGCGTTGAATCTGGATGCTAGAAGATCTACATCCGATGTTCCCCACCGCTGACATATTGTCCAGAAAACCTCGGGGTGAAGGGACCCTTCCTCTGGGCCTAATTGCTGGCGACTTAGAAAGTCCGCCTTCCAATTCTCCACTCCTGGAATGAATACCGCAGATATGGCTGGGACATATTTTTCCTGCCCATTTCAGGATGTAATTTACTTCCCTCTGGGCTGCACGACTCCTGGTGCCCCCCTGATGATTGATATATGCCACTGCTGTGGCATTGTCTGATTGAATTCTGACAGGGGACCCTTGGAGTTTGGATGTCCATGCTACTAGGGCATACCGGGCTGCTCGTATCTCTAAGAGATTGATGGGCAGGGCCTTTTCTGCATCCGACCATCTGCCCTGGAGAGACTATTGCTCCAGTACTGCTCCCCAGCCTATAAGGCTGGCATCTGTAGTGACCACCTTCCAAGAAATCGGACTGAAGGATTTCCTTTTTTCCAGATTCTGGAGAACCAACCACCAACGGAGGCTCTTGCGAATGGAAGGGGACAAGGACATTGTAAGTCTAGGGCCTGAACTTTTTTGTTCCAGGCTGACAGTATGGCCCCTTGCAAATTCCTTGAATGGAATTGACCGTAGGGTACTGCTTCGAATGATGCCACCATTTTTCCCAGCAGCCTCATATACAGGCGTATGGACGGCTGTCTTTTTTGTACCCACTAAGTGGATCAAATCTTTCAAAGACAACACCTTTCCTCGAGGCAAGAATATTTTTCTCTGGCCTGAATCCAACCTTAGCCCCAAGTATTCCAGACTTTTGACTGGTTTTTAGGGCTGACTTGTCTCGGTTGATAATCCAACCGTGAGATTCCAGATACTTGATCGTCTTGTGAACGACCACGTCTAGTTTTTTCACTGAGTGGTCTATCAGCAACAAGTCATCCAGATATGCCATTATCATTACACCTTGTGTTCTTAGATTGGCCAATAAAGGGCCAGAATTTTTGTAAACACTCGTGGTGCTGTGGCCAAACCGAAGGGTAAGGCTCTGAACTGAAAATGGCGCCCTTCTACTGCAAAGCGTAGACATTTTTGGTGGACTGGAAAGATGGGAATGTGCAAATAAGCATCTTTGATGTCGATCGTGGCTAACCAATCCTCCCCTTGTAGGGCAGTGGCCACCGATCGGATCGACTCCATCGGAAAGTCCTGATATACAGGAATTTGTATAGCCCTTTTAGAATTAATATGGGCCTCCCGTCCGCGTTTGCTTCGGGACTGTAAAGAGGTTTGAGTAAAACCCGAACCCTCATTCTTCCAGGGGAACCTCCATAATTACTCCTTGGAGCAATAGTTGTTCTAGTGCCAACAGGAGGGACTCTCTCTTCCGGGGATCCCTTGGCACGTTTGACCTCAAAATGGGAAGGAGGAGAGTCTTTTAACTCCAAACTGTATCCCAAACCTACTGCGGAGAGCACCTATCTGTCTTGATCGTGTCCCGCCAGGTCTCTTGCGAACAACTGGAGTCCTCCCCCCACCCGACTGAGTGGGGGCTTCAATGAATTTAACTTTGGGGGAGGTTTTGTACCTCCCCTGACCCAGGGTTTCTCATTACCCTGCTACTGTCCCTGTTTTTTACCCCCGGGATTTGACCGAGGAGGCCGTCGGAACTGTTACACAGCCGATGCCCCAGGGACTGGAGAAGCAGGCCTCTTAAAGAGGGACCTCTAACTCTGCTTTTAACCGGCAAGAGCGTATTTTTACCGCTGGAAATTTTCTGGATATATTTGTCCAGGTTTTCCCTGAATAAGCGTTCACCATGAAATGGGACGCTAACCAGCCATTCTTTACAGGGAGCTTCAGCAGACCAGTTTTTGAGCCATAGGAGCCTACGCATATGTACTATAGACAGCGTAAGGCGGGAGGCCTGATGGACTGAATCCTCTATGGCGTCAACCGCAAAGCCTAAGGCTCTAGGTAGATCAGCTAGGGCAAAGCCTGCTGATCTGTCAAGTCCCTCAAGACCTGTTTCAACTGATCCTTCACTGCTTAGCAGACCCCAATAGCTGCTACTGCTGGTTGTATCACCAAGCAGATTTTCATAAGGACTCCAATCTTTTATCTATTGGGTTCTTGAACATTTGGACATTATCCACTGGACATGTCAGTGATTTATACATACAAGAGATGGCTGCGTCCACTGTAGGGACCTTCCATTTTTTTTTTTTTTTTTTTGATGAACTTATCCTCCATGGGATAGACCACCGGAAATCTCTTGGGGGAATAAATATTTTCTCAGGACGTTCCCAATCCTGGTAAATGAGCCCTTTCAGTAAAGGGTGAAGTGGAAAAGAACAAACAGTCTGGGGGCTTCTAGCGACCCCAACGAGGATACAGTAGTGGTTGATGGTTCCGCAAGGTGCATTTTTAAATGCTGATCGGACCATGTTAGTCAGAGACTGAACCCATAATCTTTCAGCTTAAGATGCTGAGAAAAGGTTCCCCCACTGTTGATTCCTCTATAACAGAATCAACCTCATCCTGATCCCCTTCAGGCAGGTCGATCCCTGTATGGGACTGTTGCTCTGCTAACAGGCACTCTGAAGGAGGAGACGGAGATCGGGCGTGCTTTCCCTGACAGGGAGGCAGCGATAAATGTTGACAATCTCTCTCTAATCCTCCCAGAGCTGAGGAAAAAACCTCCTCTGTTACATACACAGGAGCAGGTGAACTGAGGACAGCCACAGTACCAAGTACCCTGCGGGGTCTCTACGGTCACTTACCTCTGAACTTCAGGGGAGACTGGTGCAGCAGGAGTATGCCCAAGATCCTCCGAGCCCGATGAGACCCCCTTCGCTTCCTGGAAGATTCAGTTCCGGAGATTCTGGACGGCATATTCCTAAGCCTAAAGCTGAGGTATTCCAGCCGTAATACACCACTTTTACTGAGAATAGTCTAGCACAATTGCTGCTATATCACAGTTGGTGTCTACTAATGTGCCTTTCTAGGGGATGCCTGTATCAACCGCTTGCTGTATGCCTTTAAATGTTGCCAGCTCTGTCTCTGTACTTCATAGCCAGCTCACTACAATATTGTGGTTTTTTTAAAACTGCTGGGACGCCCGCACATGCGCAGAAGCGCTGCGGCGCGCACAGAGCGTCATCCCCCAGGCTCCGCCCCCTTTCCCGGCTCACCTCTATATATAGAGGCGCGTGCACGCGCACGCGCGCGGGCACGTGCGCCTTCGGCGCTAATTTCAAATATGGTAACAAGGGACAGGAGCCAGGGCCCCTCTTTGCCGCAGGCCGGGGGATGGACGAGCACTGCAACATGGCAGAGGAAGCAGTTTCCTATAAGAGAACTCACCATCTGCCTGGACTTTGCTCTGCTGAGAAGAAGCTAGTCCACATGACAAGAAAACATTCCACAGCGGCCTCTAGTGGACAAACACAGGTACCGCAGTCTAATATATTAAATATATATAAAAAAAATTTTTTTTTTTTTTTTTTTCTTGACCACCATTAAAAATTATTACATTTTTTTAGTAGTTACAGGCATGCACAGAATTTTGCGGGAATACCATTAGGTAACAGACAGAAAGACAAATTAGGCTTGGGGGTCCCCCAATAGAACCAAGTTCCTGGGGGCCCCCACTTACCTGTTCCCCGCCGCAGGACTTTGTTTGGTCCACAAAAGCCCAAACTTCACCTATCACGGCAGGCATTGTAATCAAACCTTCAGGGACCGGGTTCCCAAGGATTCCACTCCCCTGGACCTGTATAGCACCCTGCACAGAAAACATCTTGGTCGTGGGTATGACCAGAGCTCTGGATCCCAGGGTCCAGCTCTCCTAAGAGAAGCATTACAGGCAAGACCTTGCTCTTCTCTGCAAGGCCCGGGTACCGACCGTTTAGCTATGAAGCTTTTTTGGTCGGATCCGGAATAGCTTACTGAGGCCCAAAAGAACCTGTACGCAAGCTCAGTGAAAAACACATGTTTCTTCTTGGCCAACACCTTAGACACTGGCAAAAAACTGAGGTGCTCCCGGATGGGAGGGGCTTATATAGGGGAGGGTACTTCCGGTTTTGGAAGTTGCCAGTGCCAGCACCTGACGGTATCTATATAACCCATTAGTAATGACTATGTCGCTCTGTGTCCCGTGATGTACGAGAAAGAAATAATGAAGCGCCATTAGGAAGTGGGACTGTGACAGGAGTGGCAGTCGTTGGCGAGAACGTGGCAGCTAATTCCAGCCTGCCAGCCGCCGAGTCGCTCGAACGGTGATTTACATTGATTAGGGGGAGCAATTTTCGGCGCTGTCCCGTGGGAAATTAAGCAGATGAGGATTGATACGACCGGCGCGACTCTCAATATGTTTTGCGGTTTCATTCATTAGGCTCCATTAAAGCAAATAGCTGCGGTATTGTTTTACTCAGTCTTAAGAAAAGGCCCAGAGAATTTTAATTTAAGAGTATAGAGCAGAAAAGTTTTTTTTGTGTTTTTTATTATTACATTTTTAACTGCTTGCCGACCGCCTTCTGCAGATATACATCAGCAGAATGGCACGGCTGCGCAAAGTAATGTACCTGTACGTCACTTTGAATGTGCTGCCGTCGGCGCACGCGCCTGCCGCGAGCTCCGTGATCGTGCCCGCGGGACCCGATGTCCGCCGGGTGCCCGCGATCGTGTCATGGAGCTGAAGAACGGGGAGATGCCAGTGTAAAACACAGCCTCTCTCCATTCTGCCTAGTGACAGGACACTGATCGTCTGCTCTCTCTCTCTCAATGGTAGCAGTGATCAGTGTCGTGTCACAGCTAGCCCATCCCCCACACAGTTAGAATCACTCCCTAGGACACACCCCCACCCCCTAGTGGTTAACCCCTTCACTGCCAGTGTCAATTACACAGTAATCAGTGCATTTTTATAGCACTGATCACTGTATAAATGACAAGGATCCCAAAATGGCATCAAAAGTGTCCGATGTGTCTGCCATAATGTCGCAGTCACGATAAAAATAGCTGATCGCAGCCATTACTAGTAGAAAAAAAAATTAATAAAAATGCCATAAAAACCATGCGCCATTTTGTAGACGCTATAACTTTTGCGCAAACCAATCAATAAACGCTTATTGCGATTTTTTTACCAAAAATATGTAGAAGAATACGTATCGGTCTAAACTGAGGAAAAAATTATTTCTTTTTTTTTATCTATTTTTTTTTTTAGGGATATTTATTATAACAAAAAGTAAAAAAAATAAATTGCTTTTTTTTCCAAAATTGTCGCTCTATTTTTGTTTATAGCGCAAAAAATAAAAACCGCAGAGGTGATCAAATACCACCAAAAGAAAGCTTTATTTGTGGGGAAAAAAAATTGTTTGGGAGCTACATCGCACGACCGCGCAATTGTCAGTTACGCAGTGCCGAATCGCAAAAAGTGGCCCGGTCATTTGGCAGCCAAATGGTCTTGGGCTGAAGTGGTTAATTTTATCTTATTTTTTTTTTTTCTCTTTAGGTAAACTACGTTTTATTTTTATTTTTAGCAGCGCCCCATTTTGAGCTATTATTTACCTTCGTCTCTATGTGATTCGATATTTTACATACTTACTATTCACTAGACCCATTTTATTTATTTTTTACTGCAAAGATTTGCAGATTATTCTTCTAGCTGCTATTGCCATTTCACTAAAATCTCAGCCACACAGAGGATGAATCGCTTTCCATTAGTCAGGCCTGAGCGGAAGAATTGCACTGAGGAAGAGGAAGCAAAGTAATGCAATGCTAAGCAGGAAACGGAGCCTGCTATTCAATGAGACATACGGCTTCCCCGCGTGCACAAATATAAATCACAAACCATATGCAGAAAAAAGAAAAAGCTTTTTAAAAAGGTTTTTTTTTTTTTTTTTTTTTTTATTACCCACTTACCCACTTAACCACTTCAACACCAGGCTTTTTTTTACCACTTCCATACCGGGCCTATTCTGGCACTTCTCTCCTACATGTACAAATCATCATTCTTTTGCTAGAAAATTACTCAGAACCCCCAAACATTTTATATTTTTTTTTTAGCAGACACCCTAGGGAATAAAATGACGGTCATTGCAACTTTTTTTCTTGCACGGTATTTGCGCAATAATTTTTCAAACGCCTTTTTTGGGGAAAAAATGGTTTCATGGATTAAAAAATAACAAAACAGTAAAGTTAGCCCAATTTTTTGTGAAGATATGAAATATGATGTTATGCCGAGTAAATAGATACCTAACATGTCACGCTTTAAAATTGCGCACACTCATGGAATGGTGCCAAACTTCGGTACTTAAAAATCTCTATAGGCGACACTTTAATTTACAGAGGGGGTCTAGTGCTAGAATTGTTACACGCACTCTAACGCACGCGGCGATACCTCACATATGTGGTTTGAACGGCGTTTACATATGTGGGCAGAACTTACGTGTGCGTTCGCTTCTGATCGCGAGCTACCGGGGACAGGGGCATGTTAATTTTTATTTTATTTTATTTTTTATTTTTTTACACTTATTTTCCTTTTTTTTTTTTTGATCACTTTTATTCCTATTACGAGGAATGTAAACATCCCTTGTAATAGGAATGTGTGCGACAGGTCCTCTTTATTGAGAGATGCGCGGTCAATAAGACCCCCACATCTCTCCTCCAGGCTAGAAAGCATGAGATCGTTGAAAAAAAATTCACTGATCTCATACTTACAGCCGCAATGGCGGCTTTGTTTACATTTGAGGACCCGGGCGTGACGTCATCACATCGCGCCCGGGCCTCCGACGATCATAGAGATGACTGGTGACCATCTATGCTCGTCACGTGACCCACCACCGGCGCCGGGCGATTCTCTCCGGGTCCCCGATGGCACGGGAGCCCGGAGAAGCACCGGATGGCGGCGGGAGGGGGGTGTCCCCTCCCGCCGCCTATAAGAACGATCAAGCGGCGGAACCGCCGCTATGATCATTCTTATGGTGCGCAGGATCGCCGGCACTACAAAAGGATATCTGAATGATGCCTCTAGCTGCAGGCATCATTCAGATATCCCCCCTCAAAGCCGAGGACATCATATGACGCCCACCCAGGATGGGAGATCCCATCTGTGGACGTCATTTGACTATGGCTGGGTAGGGAAGTGGTTAAGGACCGAGCCTCTGAGATTTGTTGTTTACAAGTTAAAAACTTTTTGTTTGCTAGAAAATTACTTAGAACCCCCAAACATTATACGTTTTTTTCTAACACCCTAGAGAATAAAATGGCGGTCGTTGCAATACTTTATGTCACACCGGATCTGCGCAGCGGTCTTACAAACACAATTTTTTTGAAAAAAAAATACACTTTGAGTTAAAAATTAAGACAACAGTAAATTTAGCCCAATTTTTTTTTAATATTGTGAAAGATAATGTTATGCCGAGTAAATTGATACCCAACATGTCACGCTTTAAAATTGCGCCCGCTCGTGGAATGGCGTCAAACTTACACCCTAGGCGCCTTTCACACGGACGGCTACTCTGCCGCAGTTAAAAGCATGTTTTTTTTCCTGTGAAAGTCAAGACTCCAGGCACTGCGATCAGCTGCATTTGTACAGTGCGATTAGCTGCGTTTACACGCGGTTGCGTTTACCTGCGATTTGCCATTTCCATAGCAACCCGACAGGGTACCGACTCGTATTGAACGGGGATCCGACTTGGATCCCCGCCAATGCCAGGCACTGTTTGGTATGAATCTTAAGGGGGGAACTCCATGCCAAATTTTAATTTAAAAGACCTTCGGTCTGGTATGGATATTGAGGGGGACCTTGTCGCTCATTGGGAAAGAAAAATAGGATTTTTATAACAGCTTACCTGTAAAATCCTTTTCTTGGAGTACATCACGGGACACAGAGCGACATAGTCATTACTAATGGGTTATATAGTTACCGTCAGGTGCTGGCACTGGCAACTTCCAAAACCGGAAGTACCCTCCCCTATATAAGCCCCTCCCATCCGGGAGCACCTCAGTTTTGTAGCAAAGCAATAAGTGTCCCCAAAGAGGGGCGGGAGCTCTGTGTCCCGTGATGTACTCCAAGAAAAGGATTTTACAGGTAAGCTGTTATAAAAATCCTATTTTCTTTCTCGTACATCACGGGACACAGAGCGACATAGTCATTACTAATGGGATGTCCTAAAGCAATGCCAAATGAGGGGGGGGATACACCATATATAAGCTGAGCGCTATCAGACATGAGGATCTTTTGTGGCCTGCAACACACTGCGCCCAAAGGCGACATCCTCCTGACTTCTAACGTCCACCTGGTAGAACCTAGTAAACGTGTGTACTGAAGACCATGTTGCGGCCTTACAGACTTGAGCCAGGGAGGCCTGGTGATGCACTGCCCATGAAGTTCCAACTGCTCTCGTGGAGTGCGCCCTAACTTTGAACGGAGGCGGTCTACTTCTCAAGCTATAGGCTTGTATTATGACCTGTCGAATCCACTTGGCTAAAGTAGATTTTGACGCTGCCTGACCCTTTCTGGGGCCTTCCGGCAGAATAAACAAAGTATCCGTTCTGCGAATCTGAGCAGTGGCTTTTAGATAAGCTTTAACTGCTCTTACTACATCCAAAGAATGCAATAACTTTTCCTCTACCGAAGTAGGCTTGGGGAAAAAAGAAGGAAGAACCACATCTTGGTTCAAATGAAAACTCGATACCACCTTAGGAAGAAAGGCTGGATGAGGACGTAACACTACTCTGTCCTTATGGATAACCAGATATGGCTCCTTACAGGACATAGCTGCTAATTCCGATACTCTTTTAGCCGAACAAATGGCTACTAGAAAAATCAATTTCCTAGTGAGAAGCACTAAGGAAATATGCTGTAATGGTTCAAATGGTTGTTTCTGTAGAACCGACAGAACCAAGTTTAGATCCCATGGACATATGGGAATATTAACCGGAGGACTAATACGCATCACTCCTTGTATAAAGGCTTTGACTAGTGAATGCGAAGCCAAGGGCCTTTGAAAAAATATTGACAAGGCCGAAATCTGACCTTTGATAGTACTCAAGGCAAGCTTCCTATCTACAGCCCATTGTAGGAAGTCCAGAATTCTACCTATTACGTATTTACGTGGATGCCATTTCCTGGCCTCACACCAGGCGATGTACGCCTTCCAGATTCTATAGTAGATCTGCCTGGATACCGGTTTCCTGGCATTGATCATGGTAGACACCACAGCATTAGAGAGCCCTCTCCTTTTTAGAATGTGGGCTTCAATAGCCAGGCCGTCAAACCTAGGGCTGGTAAGGAAGGGTGGTATATCGGTCCCTGCGAAAGCAGGTCCGGACGATGTGGGAGGGTCCAAGGACTCCCCACAGACATTTTTACAATCTCCGCGTACCATGCTCTTCGGGGCCACGCTGGAGCCACCAGAATCACTGGTTTCTTTTCTAACCTGATTCTGCGGAGTAATCGAGGTAACAATTGTGGCGGTGGGAATGCATATATCAGCTTGAACTGATCCCAAGGGAACACTAGGGCATCCGAGCCGCACGCTAGGGGATCCCTTGTCCAAGAGACAAACCTGTCCACTTTCGTGTTGAACCTGGATGCTAGCAGATCTACATCCGGTGTTCCCCACCGCTGACATATTGTCCGGAAAACCTTGGGATGAAGGGACCATTCCCCTGGGCATAATTGTTGGCGACTTAGAAAGTCCGCCTTCCAATTCTCCACCCCTGGAATGAATACCGCAGATATGGCTGGGACATATCTTTCTGCCCATCTCAGGATGTAATTTACTTCCCTTTGGGCTGCACGACTCCTGGTGCCCCCCTGACGATTGATATATGCCACTGCTGTGGCATTGTCTGACTGAACTCTGACAGGGGACCCTTGGAGTTTGGATGTCCATGCTACTAGGGCATACCGGGCTGCTCGTATCTCTAAGAGATTGATGGGCAGGGCCTTTTCCGCATCCGACCATCTGCCCTGGAGAGACCATTGCTCCAGTACTGCTCCCCAGCCTAAAAGGCTGGCATCTGTAGTGACCACCTTCCAAGAAATCGGACTGAAGGATTTCCCTCTTTCCAGATTCCGGGGAACCAACCACCAACGGAGGCTTCTGCGAACGGAAGGGGACAAGGACATTGGTACGTCCAGAGCCTGAACTTTTTTGTTCCAGGCTGACAGTATGGCCCTTTGCAACTTCCTTGAATGGAATTGACCGTAGAGTACTGCTTCGAATGATGCCACCATTTTCCCAGCAGCCTCATGCACAGGCGTATGGATGGCTGTCTTTTTGAACCCACTAAGTGGATCAAATCTCTCAAAGACGACCCCTTTTCTCGAGACAAGAAAATTTTTCTCTGGTCTGAATCCAGCCTTAGCCCCAAGGAATTCCAGACTTTTGACTGGTTTTAGGGCTGACTTGTCTCGGTTGATAATCCAACCGTGATATTCCAGATACTTGATTGTCTCGTGAACAACCACTTCTAGTTTTTCCACTGAGTGGTCTATCAGCAACAAGTCGTCTAGATATGCCATTATCGTTACACCTCGTGTTCTTAGATTGGCCAATAATGGGGCCAGAATTTTTGTGAACACTCTTGGTGCTGTGGCCAGACCGAAGGGTAAGGCTCTGAACTGAAAATGGCGCCCTTCTACTGCAAAGCGTAGAAATTTTTGGTGGACTGGAAAGATGGGAATGTGCAAATAAGCATCTTTGATGTCGATCGTGGCTAACCAATCCTCCCCTTGTAGGGCAGTGGCCACCGATCGGATCGACTCCATCAGAAAGTCCTGATATACAGGAATTTGTATAGCCCTTTTAGAATTAATATGGGCCTCCCGTCCGCGTTTGCTTCGGGACTGTAAAGAGGTTTGAGTAAAACCCGAACCCTCATTCTTCCAGGGGAACCTCCATAATTACTCCTTGGAGCAATAGTTGTTCTAGTGCCAACAGGAGGGACTCTCTCTTCCGGGGATCCCTTGGCACGTTTGACCTCAAAAATGGGAAGGAGGAGAGTCTTTTAACTCCAAACTGTATCCCAAACCTACTGCGGAGAGCACCTATCTGTCTTGATCGTGTCCCGCCAGGTCTCTTTGCGAACAACTGGAGTCCTCCCCCCACCCGACTGAGTGGGGGCTTCAATGATTTTAACTTTGGGGGAGGTTTTGTACCTCCCCTGACCCAGGGTTTCTCATTACCCTGCTACTGTCCCTGTTTTTTACCCCCGGGATTTGACCGAGGAGGCCGTCGGAACTGTTACACAGCCGATGCCCCAGGGACTGGAGAAGCAGGCCTCTTAAAGAGGGACCTCTAACTCTGCTTTTAACCGGCAAGAGCGTATTTTTACCGCTGGAAATTTTCTGGATATATTTGTCCAGGTTTTCCCTGAATAAGCGTTCACCATGAAATGGGACGCTAACCAGCCATTCTTTACAGGGAGCTTCAGCAGACCAGTTTCTGAGCCATAGGAGCCTACGCATATGTACTATAGACAGCGTAAGGCGGGAGGCCTGATGGACTGAATCCTCTATGGCGTCAACCGCAAAGCCTAAGGCTCTAGGTAGATCAGCTAGGGCAAAGCCTGCTGATCTGTCAAGTCCCTCAAGACCTGTTTCAACTGATCCTTCACTGCTTAGCAGACCCCAATAGCTGCTACTGCTGGTTGTATCACCAAGCAGATTTTCATAAGGACTCCAATCTTTTATCTATTGGGTTCTTGAACATTTGGACATTATCCACTGGACATGTCAGTGATTTATACATACAAGAGATGGCTGCGTCCACTGTAGGGACCTTCCATTTTTTTTTTTTTTTTTTTTTTTTTTGATGAACTTATCCTCCATGGGATAGACCACCGGAAATCTCTTGGGGGAATAAATATTTTCTCAGGACGTTCCCAATCCTGGTAAATGAGCCCTTTCAGTAAAGGGTGAAGTGGAAAAGAACAAACAGTCTGGGGGCTTCTAGCGACCCCAACGAGGATACAGTAGTGGTTGATGGTTCCGCAAGGTGCATTTTTAAATGCTGATCGGACCATGTTAGTCAGAGACTGAACCCATAATCTTTCAGCTTGAGATGCTGAGAAAGGGTTCCCCCACTGTTGATTCCTCTATAACAGAATCAACCTTATCCTGATCCCCTTCAGGCAGGTCGATCCCTGTATGGGACTGTTGCTCTGCTAACAGGCACTCTGAAGGAGGAGACGGAGATCGGGCGTGCTTTCCCTGACAGGGAGGCAGCGATAAATTTTGACAATCTCTCTCTAATCCTCCCAGAGCTGAGGAAAAAACCTCCTCTGTTACACACACAGGAGCAGGTGACTGAGGACAGCCACAGTACCAAGTACCCCTGCGGGGTCTCTACGGTCACTTACCTCTGAACTTCAGGGGAGACTGGTGCAGCAGGAGTATGCCCAAGATCCTCAGAGCCCGATGAGACCCCCTTCGCTTCCTGGAAGATTCAGTTCCGGAGCTACTGGACGGCATATTCCTAAGCCTAAAGCTGAGGTATTCCAGCCGTAATACACCACTTTTACTGAGAATAGTCTAGCACAATTGCTGCTATATCACAGTTGGTGTCTACTAATGTGCCTTTCTAGGGGATGCCTGTATCAACCGCTTGCTGTATGCCTTTAAATGTTGCCAGCTCTGTCTCTGTACTTCATAGCCAGCTTACTGCAATAATGTGGCTTTTTAAAAACCTGCTGGGACGCCCGCACATGCGCAGAAGCGCTGCGGCGCGCACAGAGCGTCATCCCCTAGGCCCCGCCCCTTTTTCCGGCCACCTCTATATATAGAGGCGCGTGCACGCGCGCGGCCACGTGCGCCTCGGCGCTAATTTTCAAACATGGAAACCAGGGACAGGAGCCAGGGCCCCCTTTGCCGCAGGCCGGGGGATAGACGAACACTGCAACATGGCAGAGGAAACAGTTTCCTGTAGGAGAACTCACCAACTGCCTGGACTCTGCTCTCTGAGAAGAAACTAGTCCATATGACAAGAAAAACATTCCACAGCGGCCTCTAGTGGACAAACACAGGTACCGCAGTTTAATATACTAAACATATATAAAAAAACATTCTTTTTTTTCTTTTTTTTTTTTTCTTGACCACCATTAAAAATTATTACATTTTTTTAGTAGTTACAGGCATGCACAGATATTAGCGGGAATACCGTTAGGTAACAGACAGAAAGACAAATTAGGCTTGGGGGTCCCCCAATAGAACCAAGTTCCTGGGGGCCCCCACTTACCTGTTCCCCGCCGCAGGACTTTGTTTGGTCCACAAAAGCCCAAACTTCACCTATCACGGCAGGCATTGTAATCAAACCTTCAGGGACCGGGTTCCCAAGGATTCCACTCCCCTGGACCTGTATAGCACCCTGCACAGAAAACATCTTGGTCGTGGGTATGACCAGAGCTCTGGATCCCAGGGTCCAGCTCTCCTAAGAGAAGCATTACAGGCAGAACCTTGCTCTTCTCTGCAAGGCCCGGGTACCGACCGTTTAGCTATGAAGCTTTTTTGGTCGGATCCGGAATAGCTTACTGAGGCCCAAAAGAACCTGTACGCAAGCTCAGTGAAAAACACATGTTTCTTCTTGGCCAACACCTTAGACACTGGCAAAAAACTGAGGTGCTCCCGGATGGGAGGGGCTTATATAGGGGAGGGTACTTCCGGTTTTGGAAGTTGCCAGTGCCAGCACCTGACGGTAACTATATAACCCATTAGTAATGACTATGTCGCTCTGTGTCCCGTGATGTACGAGAAAGAAAAAACATTTTTCCTTTCCCGATGAGCAAGCCAGCTCGGCGCTGCCATCCGCAGCTGACTCAGTGCACTGCGATTACCTGCGGTTATGTGCGGATAGCTGCGCTAAATCGCTCCTGGACGCAGTCAATTCTATTTTTTCTATCTGCACCAAACCACATGTAATGAAAACGCAGCTAAACGCAGTGTGTGAATGGGGCCATAGGACAGCATTGTGTGTGTTTAGCTGCGGTAGAAAACGCAGCTAAAAGCACAATTCTATCCGTCCGTGTGAAAAAATCTAAATAGGCGACGTTTAAAAAAAATTCTACAGGTTGCATGTTTTGAGTTACAGAGAAGGTCTAGGGCTAGAATTATTGCTCTCGCTCTAACGATCGTGGCGATACCTCACATGGGTGGTTTGAACACCGTTTTCATATGTGGGCGCTGCTTACGTATACGTTCGCTCCTGCACACGAGCTCGGCGGGATGGGGTGCGTTTAAAATTTATTTTCTTTTTTTCTTTTCTTATTTATTTTACCTTTTTATTTTTTACACTGTTCTTTTAAAAAAAAAAAAAATAATTGTGCCACTTTTATTTCTATTACAAGGAATGTAATCCCATAAAAAGCATGACAGGACCTCTTAAATATGAGATCTGGGGTCAAAAATACCTCAGATCTCATATTTACACTAAAATGCAATAAAAATAAATAAATTATCCTTTGAAAAAAAAATGTCCCTTTAAGATCTATGGGCGGAAGTGACGTTTTGAAACCGCTTCCACCCTGCTATGGTATGTATATGGGTGGGGGCCATCTCCCCTCACTCGTCTCCATACCCAGCCGGCAAGAGGACCCGATTACCGGAGCCGTCAGCAGCGGCGGAGGCAAGCGGTGAGGAGGGTCCCCTCTCCCGCCGCTGATAAAAGAGATCTTGCAGCGAATCCGCCGCAGAGACCACTATTATCAGAAACCGGACCGCCGGCTGAAGAAGAGGATACCTGGGTTATGGTAGCTAGCTGCTGCCATAACAGAGATATCCCTCTTTAAACAGCCAACGTATATCGGCGCGCGGCGGTCCGGAAGTGGTTAATCTAAAAGTGAACCTGTACTGTGGAAGTTGTGCCCCAAAAATAGGAATCAAAAGGACAAGTCACCACTATTGGCTGTGGCCTCCCTGCAGTTGGTTGCCTCCCCATTGTTGCCTCGTTCTGTACAAAGTCTGTGCAGAGGTGGCCATCCTGGTAGAGGTAATGATAATTAATGCTTAATTTCTGCACATCAGAGCTGCCCCCACTTGACTGCTGATAGAATGATTGGAGAGGGGATATTTAAGAATCAGCAGGATGGATGGAGGAAGCACACATCCACATAATGAATGGAAGATGAAGCAGGGAATTCTTGCACTGCAGGTCCTCAGGTACGACTTGCTCTCCAGCTGAAAAAAAAAAAAAAAAAGCTCCAAAATGCTGGGAGGATAATAAAAGCAATTATTCTCTATGGAGATGGTCAACTTCTCCACTCCTAAATGCCGGAAGCTTTTTTTTGTAGCCCAAAATCAAGCAGATTGGTGCATTTTTTTAAGCCACACAACCCCCCCCCCCCCCCCCCCTTATAGAAATGCATTGAAACGCTTGAGTCTGACGTTTTTGAGTGTTTTTCCGCTCAAACACAATAATGATAATAAATAAAACGAATAATAATAAAAAATAAAAATTATCCTAACCCCAACCTCCTAACCGAACAAAAGAAAAATTAAATAATAAATACATTAACCCCCCAACCCTAAAGCCCCTTTTCACACCTGTGCAACCTGCGATTTTACCACGATTCTTGCTATGCCTATGTAAACATGAGGTCTATGGACCTCAAATTGCATCAAAGTCAGACCAAAGTAGTGCAGGGACTACTCTGAAGTTGCTGAGACTTGAAGTCGCACAGATATGAACGGTACTCAATGGAAAACATGGGGGAACGACTTGTCATGCGATTTTGGGGTCCCAAGTCGTGGGACAAGTCGCACAAGTGTGAAAGGGGCCTAACCCTGAATCCCTAACGGGAGGGGGGGGGGGGGGGAAGTAAAAAAAAAAAAAAAAAATACATAAAAACAGATGAAAAAGATGCAAAAGCTGAAAAACAGCAACAATATATTTATTAGCCGGTAGAGAAAAATATAAAAAACGCCAAAGCTCAAAAACACTTCTCAAAAAAAAAAAAAAAAATTTAAAAAAAAAAAGCGCCACAACTTCCTCACCAGCGGAATACAAATGATCACTGCATGCAGCTATAGCCGCAGGCAGTGATCGAAACAAAAAACATCCAACAGGCTGTTTGTACTGAAGTCTATCAATAGATCGACTTCACAACAACCAGCCTGCCCATAGATGGATCGAAATTTGCCTGATTCCTGCTGAGCCAGGCGGATTTTGATTCATCGATGGCCAGCTTAAAGCGGACCTTCAGTCATTTTTTCATCTTTCATCTTTCCATCTATTAAATCTTCTGCCCTTGTTGTTGTTTTAACTTTGGATAGTAAAACAATTTTTTTCTGCCAGTAAATACCTTATACAGCCCACTTCCTGTATCCTGTCTGGTCATTAGTCTAGGCTTATGACATCATGCACAGCTCTCTCTCTCACTCTCCCGAGAGTTTGCCAGGGAGAAAGGGGGGATGAGTCATAAGAGGGCAAATGAGAGCTGCAAGGCTGGAGGCATGGGTCTGTGTAAATCCAGGAAGTGAACAGACAGCAGCTTCAGCTGCCCACAGTTAAAATGATGACAGACAGACTCAGTGGAGGGAGATTTCTGCAGAATATTTGGCAAGTACAGAATCACAGTATATATAAAATAATATGCAAAGTGGTTGGAGGGAAGCTTCAGAATGGCAAAGATGTTTTTATTACAAATTATGTAACTTTAGTTTATGTCTCACTTCAAATCCGGTGAGACTATCAGTCAGAGGCAGCAGTGTCTTCGGCTACTTTCACACTGAGGCGCTTTGCAGGCGCTATTGCTCTAAAAATAGCGCCTGCAAAGCGCCCTGAAAAAGCCGCTCCATTCACTCCAGTGTGAAAGCCTGAGGGCTTTCACACTGGTGCGGTGCGCTGGCAGGACGGTAAAAAAAAAGTCCTGTCAGCCGCATCTTTGAGGTGCTGTAGGAGCTGTGAATACACCGCTCCCAAATCGCCCCTGGCCATTGAAATCAATAGGCAGCGCCTCCGAAGCGCTGTCAAAGCGTGCAGTGACATTTTGTGGGCAGTTTTAACCCTTTTTCGCCCGCTAGCAGGGTTAAAAATCGCCCCGCTATCGGTCAAAAATCGCAGCAAAAACGACGGTAAAGCGCTGCTAAAAAAAAGCGGCACTTTACCGCCAACGCCCCCACCGCCCCAGTGTGAAAGTAGCCTTAGATGATCTCACACTGCAGATATACAGCTAAGGGGCTCAAGTTACAGGAGTGCCTAGGCACAGGACGTGACCTGCTATTTTTCCCCATTAGGATACAAGATAAAACGGTACATCTTTCTGGATAATTCTTAGGCACAATTAAAGAAGAATTCCAGAAATGGCATTTTTTCCAGTTACATTGGTCTAACTTGGAAAAATGCAAATATGCCTATACCATCCTTGTGGGAATCCTCTAGAACGGGGGTGTCAAATCAATTTTATTGCGGGCCACATCAGCGGTAGAATTACCCTCAAAAGGGCTGGTTGTATCTGGGGTGCGCTACGCACAGAGCGCAGCCTTCAGGGGGTGCACTATGTGCAGGGTTTAGGAGTGTGTTGCATACAGAGTGCAGAGTTCAGGGGTGTGCTGTGTACAGAGTGCAGAGTTCAGGAGTGTGTTGCATACAGAGTGCAGAGTTCAGGGGTGTGCTGCGTACAGAGTGCAGAGTTCAGGGGTGTGCTGCGTACAGAGTGCAGAGTTCAGGGGTGTGCTGTGTACAGAGTGCAGAGTTCAGGGGTGTGCTGTGTACAGAGTGCAGAGTTCAGGGGTGTGCTGTGTACAGAGTGCAGAGTTCAGGGGTGTGCTGTGTACAGAGTGCAGAGTTCAGGGGTGTGCTGTGTACAGAGTGCAGAGTTCAGGGGTGTGCTGTGTACAGAGTGCAGAGTTTAGGAGTATGTTGTTGCATACAGGGTGCAGAGTTCAGGGGTGTGCTGCATACAGAGTGCAGGGTTTAGGAGTGTGTTGCATACAGAGTGCAGGGTTCAGGGGTGTGCTGTGTACAGAGTGCAGGGTTCAGGGGTATGTTGTTGCATACAGGGTGCAGAGTTCAGGGGTGTGCTGTGTACAGAGCGCAGGGTTTAGGAGTGTGTTGTATACAGGGTGCAGAGTTCAGGGGTGTGCTGTGTACAGGGTTTAGGGGAGCTCTATGCCATGTGCAACCCCCCTACTCCCCCAAAGATTCCTTGTGTCTTTCTCTACCTGGCCTGGCTCTAGTACCTCCCTTGTGTAGGCAGCTCTGCCTCGCCTTGCAGGGAAATCGTGCTCTCTCAGATTCTGTAGATCTGTTCCCGCCAGGAGTGCATGCAGGGATCTGTTAGTTGCGGGAGCCGTTGAGAGCAAAGCTGGCCCTTGTAAACACAGAAAGCCATTGTGTTTACAAGTGACAGAGAGGAGTGGAGGGTGTGAGCCGGAGGACACAAGAAGTCGGCACTGTTGAGAGAATGCCTTGCAAGGTATGCAAAGTGATCTTCGACTGGACGAGGTTAAGAGGCAGGGCAGCGACATCACGTTCTCCACCTCGTCTAATCAGAGAATGTTTGGTATTCATTGGGAAAATGCGAAGCATTTTCTAAATATTACATGTGCCGAGCAGCTGACCTTCTGTGTTCACAATGTAGCAGGGCAGTCGCTCAGCACAGGACCATGAAGCAAGTGGAGGTCAGTGTAGTAGTGGAGAAGTAGCGGTGTCTACAAACTTTCAGCTTCTAGGAGGTATCCCACAAGTAATGGTATTATGCCTAGTTACATATACAAGCAGGAACAATGCAACTATGTAAAAATACCATACCTGGAATTCTAGAGGTTATCTATATTACAGCAAATCTTTTGAGTTTTCAAGTTTGTGTTTCAGTTCTCATCGCTTTTAAGATGCCCTCTAAATGTCATCTCGTTATGGTTTAAGGCTTGTTAAACGCCCGCTTATTCTTTATTATCAACCGAAGAGAAAATCGTTACTTTCATCAAAGACCATTACAAAATCTCTCGTTAGTTTTTTTGCAGTATAAAGGAATCTCTGATCGTTGTACGGGCAACAGCCCTTCATGATCAGCATGTGACCTCAGACTGGTTTCCTTGTCAAAAACCAGAAGTCATCATGTGACGCTGACCACAGGGCTCCCAGCTGATCAGAAGCCATCGTGCCTTTAGATGGAGCCTCCATTTCTGAAGGGTAGATATAGACATATTCAATCTTGTGTGTAAAATCATTTACTCAAATTAGCAAAATATTTTTTTCTTAGTTTATCCTTGAAATTCAAATAAGCTCAACATCTAGCTGCACATCCTTCAGCCAACTGCAGAGACTGTGAGAGCACAGCAGTTTAATCGGCTTGGAGGAGTCACCAACCTGGGAGTCCACCAGAGGTTCCTAGGGGTATTCACTGACACCAATGATCTATTTGGCCATTTGCAAAGAGGGCATTCTTCCCGCCGACGAAAGGGGCATTCCTCCCGCCGACCCGCAAAAACGCAAAGGGGCATTCCTCCCGCCGACCCGCAAAAACGCAAAGGGGCATTCCTCCCGCCGACGAAAGGGGTATTCTTCCAGGTGACCCGCAAAACGGAAAGGAGCATTCTTCCCTCCGACAAAAGAGGCATTCCTCCCGCCGACCCACAAAACGGAAAGGGGCATTCCTCCCGCCGACCCGCAAAACGTAAAGGGGCATTCCTCCCGCCGACCCGCAAAACGGAAAGGGGCATCCCTCCAGCAAAACGGAAAAGGGGCACCCCTCCAGCCGACCCGCAAAACGGAAAGGGGCATTCCTCCCGCCGACCCGCAAAACGGAAAGGGGCATCCCTCCAGTCGACCCGCAAATGGAAGGAGCCCAGAGAGCCCTTCTCCAAACGACCAATATAAGGGGATCCTTCCGCTGATCATCAATATAAGAGGGTACTTTTCCTTCGACAACTAAATGTTATGTTGCAGATTCACTGACCACCAAATGTTTGGGGGTTCTAAGTAACTTTATAACAAAAAAATACAAAATGTAACCGTTTCAATACCGGGCACTTTTACCCCCTTCCTGTCCAGGCTAATTTTCAGCTCTGTCGCACTTTGAATGACCATTGCGCGGTCATGCAACACTGTACCCAAATTACATTTTTATAATACCACTAAAAGAAAGCTCTAGTTGTATTTAATCACCACTGGGTTTTTTAAATTTTTGCAAAAAAAAAAAAAAAAAGAAGTTTTGTAAATAAGTAATTTTTCTCCTTCACTGAAGGGCACTGACTTGTATCACTGATGGGCCCTGTTGGGGCTGCCCTGATTATCTGTACAGATCTTCCCTGTGAGGAAATGCCGCCACTTCCTTGTTTACATGTGATCAGCTGTGAGTGGACACAGCTGATCACATGGGTAAAGAGCCGTGTCATCAGTTCTCAGGGTGGTATATATATCAGACTTTTTTGATTTACATTTTTTTTTTTTTTTTTTTTTTTATCAAATTTATTTTAATAAAATGCTTTTGGAGTAAAAAAAAAAAAAAAAAATCTATCTAAAGATAAGTTTTCGATTTAAGATACATTAATAAATTTTGTTTATTCAGCACGATAGAAGCACAATGTCCTAATTTAGATGAAAAGCCGAAACAACCTTCGGAAGAAACGAAACAAAGGCTGCGGGCGTAGCACCGCTTTATCCTTGTGGAGGATCAAGTAGGGGGACTTGCAAGACAAAGCCGCCAACTCAGAAACCCTCCTGACAGATGTAATGGCCACCAGAAAGGCAACTTTCTGAGAGAGTGTCAAAAGAGGATCTCTCTGATGTTCTCAAAACGGAGGTTTCTGAAGTACCGAGAGCACCAGATTCAAGTCCCACGGAGGCAGCGGTGGTCGAACCGGAGGGGCCACATGTCGGACCCCTTGCACAAACGTACTCACCCGTGAATGAGCCACCAAGGGTCGATGAAAGAAGACAGCCAAGGCGGATAGCTGCCCCTTAATGGTGCTTAAGGCAAGTTTCTGATCCACTCCACGCTGTAAAAACAGCAGGATCCTGGAAACCAAATACATCCTTGGACGCCACTCCATCTCCTCACACAGAGATGTAGGCCTTCCACGTGCGATGATAAATCTTCCGAGAAGATGACTTCCGTGCCCTCAGCATGGTGGAAATTACTGAATCCGACAGGCCCCGGTCCCTTAGTACCCGACTTTCAACAGCCATGCCGTTAAAGCCAGCGACTGTAAAGCAGGATGAAGTATAGGACCTTGCGACAGAGGGTCCTCTCGCATTGGCAGTCGCCAAGAAACATCCGCCACCAGGCATACTAGGTCGTTGTACCTGGGACGCCGAGGCCAATCTGGGGCAATTAGAATCAACGGAAGGCATAAATTAGCCGATACTGTCCCCACGGAGCCACCAACGCATCTGTCGCGTCAGCCCAGGGATCTTTTGACCTGGCCACGAACCTCAATACCTTCCGACTGAGTCGAGAAGCCAGGAGATCCACGTCTGGCATGCCCCATCTCTGGCAAAGGAGTCGAAACACATCCGGGTGTAGCGACCATTCTCTATGGTCCAGCATCTGGCAACTTAGGTAGTCCACTTGCCAGTTTTCTACGCCCGGAATGTATACAGCCGATAGAGCCTGCACGCTCCGCTATGCCCACTGCAGGATGTAAGCAAACTCCAATTCTTGTTCCTCCTTGATGGTTGACATACGCCACCGCCGTCCGACTGGATCCGGACTGGACGTCCCTGCAGCCTCTGTGACCATGTACAGAGGCACTGCCTGATCGCCCGAAGTTCCAGCACATTGATCGGCAAGCAAGATTCTTCCTGCGTCCAGCGACCCTGTGTCGACTGTACGCCCCAAACTCCCCCCCCCCCCAACCGGTCAGGCTGGCGTCTGTCCTGATCACCGTCCAGTGAAAGGGAAGGAACGACTTTCCGGACTGAAGGGCCGGAGACCTCAGCCACCAGACCAGGGAAGCCCTGACTAGCTGGCTCACCCGGATTTGACAATCCAGGGACAACAGAGATTTGTCCCATTTGGACAAGATCTCCTTTTGCAAGACTCGAGTGTGGAATTGAGCATACGGTACCGCCTCGAAGGTGGCTACCATGAGACCCAGGACTCGCATGCAAAAAGCGCAGCGACGACCACCTGCGGGATGCCAACAGCTTCACCGCAGCCCAAAGAGTCTGCAACTTTTCCAAAGGGAGAAAAAATCTCGCCTCTGAGGAGTCCAGAATCAAGCCCAGGTATTCCAGGCGCCGAGTCGGCACCAACACCGATTTCTGGAGGTTCAGTACCCAACCAAACTCCCGAAGGGTCTGACTGGCTATAGCCACATCCTCCTCTAATGCGGAGTCTGAAGCTGCACTCAGAAGAAGGTCGTCCAGCTAGCCCACGATAGCGATTGCTCGTTGTCTCAGCAAAGCCAGAATCGGGGCGAGCACCTTGGTGAAAAACCGTGGTGCCGACGCCAGGCCAAAGGGGAGAGCTACAAATTGGTAGTGATCGTCCCCGACTGCAAAGCGCAGAAATCTTTGATGCCCGACGTATATGGGGACATGCAAGTATGCGTCCTTAATGTCCAAGGACGCCAGAAAATCTCACACCACAGAGCGAACTGATTCCATCCTGAACCTTCGTACTTTTGCAAAGGAGTTGAGGGCCTTGAGATCCAGGATTGGACAGACCCGGACCTTTTTTGGGACTACAAACAGATTGGAATAGAATAGCTGAAACCTTTCCAGCACCGGCACAGGCACTATTACCCCGCGCTTCAGCAGGTCCTGCACTGCCCCAAACAGGGCGTTTCGACGAGCTGGAAGAAGATGAAGGTTGGAGGGAAAAAAATCAGTTTGGTGGACAAGAAATAAACCATCTTGTACCCTGATGAAACCACTTCGCAAACCCACTGGTCGGAAAGCAGGGAGGCCCACCGAGCTGCAAACTCGCAAAAGCGACCCCCCACCCGAGAGTCGGGCAGGGGTAACCTTCAGGCTGTCGCAGATTTGTTCGCAGGCTTGTTTGGCTTGTCCCTCAACTGGCCCCTTGTCGGCCTGGGAACGCTTACCTGCGGGCTCGGCTGACTAAAAAAGCGCCTTTGAGCGGAAAAGGAGGGCTCTGGCCTACGGCGTGGCTCCTTACCTTTTCTGGATTGTGGGAGCAGTGTGCTCTTACCCCCAGTGACATTCTTAATAATGTCATCTAGCGAAGCTCCAAATAGCCTCTCTTCCTGGAAGGGCAAATCTGCCAGAGCCTTCTTGGAAGTCTGGTCCGCGGACCAGCATTTTAGCCAAATCAGGCGACGGAGCACCACAGCAGATACTGAGGCTCTGGAAAGCAAGGGAGCTGTATCGAATGCCGCATCGCAGACATACTTAAGGCCTTGCACCAACTGGTTGGAGAGTTCCACGCAGACAGGGGAAGCCCATTTCTCTACCAACTCGTGGTGCAACAATTTTCCCCAATCTGCAAGTGTCTGTGACACCACGGCCGTGGCCAACACTGGCCGCGATGCTGACCCCACCACGCGAACATGGACCGGGCCACTGCCTCGGCCCTCCTGTCTGCAGGGTCCTTAAAGGCAGGGGTCCCCTCTGCCGGAATCGTGGTTACCTTGTTTAACCTGGATACCGGGGGGTCCACAATCGGGGGAGATGTCAATTTTTTCAGGAGACTCTCCTCAAAAGGGACAACGGACCGCCATGCATTTTGGGACCGAAAAGGCCCTCTGCGGTCGTTCCCATTCTTTGTATATAAAAACTTATCAAAATAAGTTAGGTAGGGAAACACCTTAACAGTGCGGGCCGGCTTGTGGGATCCAAAAGGGACCGACACCTTAGTAGATGCCCCCGCTGTATCGTCCAATTTTAGGGACTCCCGCACTGCGGTGATAAGTGCTCCAACAATCGCCTTTTCCTGCGCTGACCCGGACACAGAGTCTTCCTCACTGTCCAAATGGTCCTGGTCCGCATCCTCTGACATGTCAGAACAGTGGCCGTGTGCCACAGCCAGGCCCGAGTCTGAATCTGAGCTTTCCCCAGAAGATGGTGGGGGGAGGGGCCGTTTTTTACCCCCCTTGCGCCCACACACCGCTTCCACTCTGGCAACAAAGGACTCCAGGACCGCAGACAAAGCGTCCATAGGCACCACAGGTGCAGGGGCATCGGTTGCCATCACAGGGATGTCTGGGGAAGAAGCGACAGCTTCTGACGCCATGCTGACCCACACTTGCCCGACAGGCACTTAGGGATTAAAGGCAAGGGACACAAAAGGTCCACCCTCCTAGCTGCTACAGACCGAGGGCCCCCCCCAGAGGACTCACCACCCTGACCCAGGTATTGCACAGTGCTGCGGTCCGCTCTCTCTCCTGCACTGCCTGTGCCTGAGGTGTTCTCCTGCGTCTGAGGTGTTCTGTGCTGTTCGCGCCGTTCAGAAAGACATTTCCAGCGGCCAAAAACTAAGCTGGAGCTACAAGAAAATGGCCACCAGGTGCTTCAGCATTAAAACTAGCGCGGCTACAAGAAAATGGTGCCGGGCTCCGCCAAAATGGCCGCCGGTCGTTTCTGAGGTAAGAAAAAGAGGCCGCGAACACGCTGGGCCTCCGAGCAGAGGCCCCCCACATGGCAGACCAGACAACATCCCACAATGGAGAGCGGACCCTGGACACACAGCGAAGCCCCGAGCCAGGACCCGGAGCCCCCCCCGGAGGACCCCCGGTCAGGTAGACAGCAGGCCGAGCCACCACAGATGCATGGGGAGGAAAGAAGGGACAGAGAGAGAAGAAAGGGAGAGTGAGAGACCCCCTAATCGACCTCCCCGGGAATGCCCAGCTGTTCCATCCTGCCAAAACAGGTGGAACTCTACTTACCCGTCCTGCGGGGACTGCTGGACGCATTCCGGACAGACCCATCATCCGAGCAGTACGGAGTGGCTGTCGGCCATGGCCCACTGTGACTCAGACAGCAGTAGCCCAGTCATAAGTGTGCCCCGGAGCATATAGCTCACCAGCCACCCCTGGAGCAAACGGGGCATGTCGTTGCCGAACCAGCGCGTAGCTAAAGGTCTGCTCACGCTCGATGGCCGGACTGGGGAGACTACAAGGATCTATATTATCCAGCCTGCCACCCAGCCGGCAGTTGATAGTAGATCTCAGGATCAAAAAAGTAGAAGAAAAAAAAAGAAAAAAATCTCCAGGACCAATGGTCCCAACCGGGAGCCAGGTCCTTCTCCTATGCTAGGCAGAAAAAAACTGAGATGCTGAATGCAGGGTGAGGGGTTATAGCCAGAGGGACCACCCCCTGGGCGGTACTGTTTAGCTTTGCTGTTGTTACATGTTTTATCTGTTTAACATGTCTGCCTAGTCCTCTCCTGATCGACGGCATATAAACCCTAAGGTCAAGAATAAAGGAGCTGTGTCAGTCCATGAACGAAAGAGAAATTGTGATTTAAATCGACTTGATTTAAATCAAATCCACCCTGTCGGCTCTTTACTGAGATCCCGCGGGTTCTCGAGTGCGGTGAGACTGGGGCGACGTCGTCCCAGAACGAGAGAACATCCTGCCCGCCGTCATTTGTCTTATACGGCGTGGGGGGGCAGGAGGAAGTTTAATTTGTAATCCAAAAGTTCCATAAAAGTCCTGGTCAGCAAGTGGTTAAAAAAGAAAAGTTTAGCTTTGCAGCTCCAATGTTATAAAATCGCTGGTAACGGCAAATTTAAATTTATCTTTATTCTTAAAGTGTATGTAAAAGCAAAATGTCTTTAGTTTATAGTGTGCAGGAAAAGGCTAAACACCCAGTCAAGTTTATAATGCTTAGAAAAAAAATGATGTGCTTGTGGATTCTGACGATCGCCTTCATCGAACAGAATTAGAGCTCATTCAGATGGCAGATCAGTGCCGTCTATCATGCAGAGTCGCTGGCAGATGTATGTGTGCACCCTTTGGAGCTGCGGGCCAGGCACGCACACAATGGCACGTCAGAGTTTGGCATATGCGTAGGAGCAGGTGCACAGCTCTGAACGCAGAGGAAGTGTGCACCGGCTCCTGCCGGTATGCCAAACATTTGATGCTGCTTTTTGATGCATAGACAATAAATGGCCCGTAGGAGCCAAGAGTGATGTCACCATTCCAGGCTTCACCAGCCGTTATCAACCGCGCTTTCTTCTCCCCTGCAGCTGGCTGACACAGGGGAGATCACGTGATCAGACCGGAGCAGCCTGAAAATAGGTATATGCATCTTTCTTACACGCAATACTTTTTTTCCGGGGGAACTTCGTGGAACTCAGTTCCACCACCTCTGGCTCAGACCCTTGGGGGGGGGGGGGGGGCCTGCTCACCACAATCACTTGTAAACATAGAAGTCTGGTTTCTGTGTTTAAAAGTGACAGCACTGCACTCCTCCTACTGTTTGTGAAATTTGACTGACCACACCCACTATTTGATGTGATTTGGAGGGTGTGTGTGGGGTCATGGTTGAGTTCAGCACCTATTGTTTGAGAAAAAAGCCCTGCTTACACGGGTTACTCAACATAGGTGTTGGGAGGGGGAGGGGAAATTTTTGGTCTAGTTAGATTTAAAGCGGAGCTCCCCTGAAAAAAAAAAAAAATATTAAAAGCCAGCAGCTACAAATACTGCAGCTGCTGACTTTTAATATTAGGACACTTACCTGTCCTGGAGTCCAGCGACGTCCGCAGCAGAGGACGAGCAATCGCTCGTCACTCTGCTGCCCCCACGGCCATCCTCGGGTGAGGGAACCAGGAAGTGAAGCCTTGCGGCTTCACTGCCCGGTTCCCTACAGCGCATGCGCGAGTCGCGCTGCGCCGTTCTCACTGGTCCCCGTTGTGTTCTGGGAGCTAAGTGTCTCCCAGAACACAACGGGTATTCTGCGGGAAGTGATGTACTGCCCACAGAATACCTGCAGAGAGGACTCCCGGAAGTGGGTGCAAATACCTGTCAGACAGGTATCTGCACCCCCCTCCCCCCTGAAAGGTGCCAAATATGATACTGGAGGGGGGGAGGGTTTCCGATGAGCGGAAGTTCCACTTTAGGGTGGAGCTCCGCTTTAAGCAGTAGTTTCACTTTCTGGAACTTCTAACAATTGTTAGCAAATCGATTGTTATGCAAGTATAAATCCTCTTCCATGCCGGAGCAATCACTGCCACTCTGAATTTCTCCTACCAGACATCTCTTCATCTGGAATGACTGCACCTTCACGGCCTGGACGGCTTCATCCAGCAGCTTCTCCTGCTCATCCTGGGGGGACTGTGTCGTGGGCTAGAAAATAAAAAAAACAAAAAAAAAAAGATTAAAACTTACAATTTATAATCTGCAACTTTGTAGTTGATAGCAGGTACAAAAACAAAAAACAAAAAAAAAAAAAACGTGAGATCACTACGAACAGAGAGCAATAATTCTAGTGCTAGAACTCCTCTGTAACTCGACACAGGTAACCTGTCAGAATGTTTAAAGCGTTGCCTATGGAGATTTTTAAGTACCGTAGATTGGCGCCATTCCACGAGCGTGCACAATTTTAAAGCGTGGCATATTTGGTATCCATTTACTCTGCAAAAAATCATCATCACATTTTACCTGATAAATTGGCTTATATATTGTGGGGGGGGGGGGGGGGGGGGTGTTTTTTATTCATTAAAGCAGAGTTCCGCTGAAAAAAAAAAGTAAAATAAAAAAGTCAGCAGCTACTGCCTTTTAAAATAAGGACACTTACCTGTCCAGGGCGCCCGCAATGTCCTTACCCAAAGCCAAACCCGTCCTTCAGCTCTCAGGTGGAGGCGCTGGCATCTTCGGTGAGGGAATCAGGAAGTGAAGCCTAGCCGCTTCACAGCCCGGTTCCCTACTGCGCATGCACAAGTCGCGCTGCGCATCCTCACTGGTCCCTGCTGTCTTCTGGGACCTGTGTGTCTCCCAGAAGACAGTGGGGGGACGGGAATGGAGGAGGTGCCGGACGTGCCATAGATCGTCATGGATACTGCAGCGATTTATGCCCGGAAGTGGGAGCATTGAGCAAATACCTGTATTAGACAGGAATGTGCTCCCCCCTCCCCTGAAAGGTGCCAAATGTGACACCGGAAGGGGGGGGGGGGGGGATTCTGAAAGTTCAAGTTTTGGGTGGAACTCAGCTTTAAACTTGACTTTTTCCCCAAAAAACTGCGTTTGAAAAACCGCTGCACAAATACAGTGTGACATAAAAAATTGCAATGACCGCCATTTTATTCTCTAGGGCAGGGGTGCCCAACCAGTGGCCCAGGGGCCACATGTGGCTCGCGGAGCCCTCTGATGTGGCCCGCGACCTCCTGCTCTGGAATAGAATACTGTTATTAAAGGTCATTTTATTACTAAAATCACAGTGTATATTTGGGCATATGTGTTCTGCAGTGGTTACTGCGCTGCTTTCAAACTGAAGAGTTGTTGATCGGCTTTTCCTCACTTACGTCTGACAGACGCGAGTAGAGGAGAGCCGATCGGCTGCTCTCCTGACGGGGGGGGGGGGTCAATGCTGATTGTTTATCAGCGTAGCCCCCCCTCGGATGCCCGCCCATGACCACCAGCATGCCGCCAGGACCACCAGGGATGGCCATCCACACTGGACCATCAGGTATGCCCCCCTAGACCACCAGGGAAATGCCAATCTGTGCCAATACAGATGTCAATGCCCAGGCAGCTGCCAATCAGTGCCCACCCACAATGCCTACCAGTGCCACCAGGGATGCATATCAGTGCCATGTATCAATGCCCATCAGTGCCGCCTATCAATGCCACCCATAAGTACCCATCATTGCAGCCTTTCAGTGCCCATCAGTGCCACCCATGAGTGCCCATCAGTGCTGCCTATCAATGCCCATCAGTGCTGCATATCAGTGCCGCCTCATCGGTGCCTATCAGTGAAGGAGAAAATGTACTTATTTACAAAATTTTATAACAGAATCTTTTTTTTTTTTCAAAATTTCCGGTCTTTTTTTATTTGTTTAGCAAAAAATAAAAACCGCAGAGGTGATCAAATACCACCAAAAGAAAGCTCTATTTATGGGAACAAAATGATAAAAATTCTCTTTGGGTCCAGTGTAGCATGACCGCGCAATTGTCATTTAAACAGCGACAGCGCTGAAAGTTGAAAATTGGCCTGGGCAGGAAGGAAGTGCCTGGTATTGAAGAGGTTAAACTCAGGTTATTAGTAGCCAGTTATAGATATAAATAAACAATAGCTAGTCCTGTACAGTTCTTCTTTACACCAAGAGTCAAAAGGTTAACTTGGAATGGCCTGGGCCCGATGGAACGGTCTCAATATTTCTGGCTTTCCTAGCAATCTCAGTCAATTTCCTATCAATAGACCCATTAAGCTTTCATCTTTGAAAAGCAGAATTAACTTAAAAACCATTTCTAAAACACGACAGGCTTGTGTGATGGATCGGATGCCAGATATAGAAAGCCGAACACAAAGAATAAAACAAACGCAAGTGGGAAAGGAGAGGCGAGAAAAGAGCCCGGAGTCGGACAAGGGAGCTTTAATCCTACCGAAAAGTGAAGGCGGGGATAAAAATCTGGAAATGATGGAGACAACCTACTGCCATCAGAATGCCAAAGAACTAAAAATTCCAGCTTGTCTTGCCAACAGCTAAACATTGGCAGGTCACCCTTCATATGGCATTTGTATGAGATAAAGGAAATGTAGAGCAATTGAATGTTTATTTACTTATAATAGCGGTCAGTTTGATGGAGATAATCCAACCAATGAGAGGTAAAACACTTTGTAATTACACACAATAGTTGTGTTTAAAGCAAAACGGTTTCCAAAACAACAAATAAAAATAAAATAAAAAAATAAAATAAAACAAACCAGCTTTTGCTACAATATTAACCTTCAGTCTATAGAGGGGGGGGGGGGGGGATTCACTGAAATCGTTTCCCTGTATTCTCCTCCTGCAGCATCTGAAAGTCTGTCTCCTCCTCCTCCTCCTCTCCCTCCCGTCAGCTGCTGCTGGAGGAAAATAGAGGGGGAACGGTTCCAATAAATACCATTACGCTATCCCTCCTGTCCAGGTTTCCCTTCCCTCAGTTGTCCAACACCCCTGTGTACCACCCCCCACCCACCCCCTGCTGCCACAGCGCTGCCAGCTTTCTCTCTTCTACTGCAGGAGATCGCTTCGCGATGGAGAAAGGGCAAAGAGGCCGGTAATTGTCATTTACTGGCCCCTTTCTTTCCTGAAAGAACACAGTAAGTGATAAGTGTCGATCACTCTGTGTTCATTCATAACTGCAGCATAGTTAACTGTGTTTGTGAATGAACGGGAAGTGGCTGAGCACAGAGCACTTTGCATTCATTCATTGTCCAGTGCAGCTGAGGCTGCAGAGTAAAGGACTGGGGAATCTCTGTCCTCCGTCCCTTTCTCAGTCTCAAAAATGAGACATTAGAGGTCTGCTTAAACCCCTAATATTTCACCAAACCCCCCCCCAACAGGGTTCTTAAAAAAAAATAAAAACATCCACTGCCCTACTGACAGAAACCTATGCTCTGACCGACTGACGCCAACCTCTGCCCTACCGGAACACCAACCTCTGCCCTGACCGACTGACGCCAACCTCTGCCCTGACCGACTGACCTTGTCCCCTTAAAGAGGAAGTAATTGGGAGGAATAGTGCCCTTTCATTGGTGTCATTGGGCCCCATTGTTGGTGCCAGTGGGAGGAATAGTGCCCCATTGTTGGTTATCAGTGGATGAACGGTGCCCCCCAAGGGCCGGATGAAAGTCAGCAAAGAGCCGCAGTTGGGAGACCACTGATCTAAGACACCTTTCACACTGAGGCAGTTTTCAGGCATTTTAGCGCTAGAAATAGCACCTGAAAACTGCCTCACATTCCCTTCAATGGGTGCTTTCACACCCGGGCGGCCCCAGTGTGAAAGAGGTCTAAAGCCCCGTACACACGGTTGGACTTTTGCCCAACAAACTTCGTTTTAAGCAAGTTGGGCCAACAATCCGACCGTGTGTACGCTCCATCGGACAATTTTTTTTTTGTTTTCATCGGACAAATGTTGGGTCTGCAAACAGACAAACTTTTGCCCAACAAAAGTCCGATGGAGCAAAGTCCTACCGTGTGTACAGAAAACCATCGGACTTTTGTCCGATGGACAAAACAACTAATGTTAAAATCAACCAACAATAGCAGAAGTTGACCAAAGGTTGGCGGTAAAGAGCAGAAAAACCATGTGATGTTGCAAAAAGTTTTGGGAAAGTTTGCAGAAAAGTCCTGTGGTGTGTATGCTATGGGTGTTCCCGACCAACTCCATTCGGACAAAAATCCATGGAAAAGTCCGACCGTGTGTACGAGGCTTAAGGGAAAAAAAAAAAGTAAGATTAGGTTTTGGATGCACTAGATTTTTAAGAGAGACCCTGTCACCAGTGTTCACTTTTTACTGAACATTTTTGCAGTAATAGCGCATAATAAATACTAACAGGTTATCCTCTGTTTATATGCCTTTACAGGATAAGTTCACCTTTTGGAACACATAACATGTTCCAGCTCCTGCCACAAGTTCCGGCGCCCCCCCTCCCCTCCCCCATGTTACAGTGATCAGGGAATCTTCTCCCTGCACCCACGGTCATATTTTAAAAACATTGCTGTGCAGGGCTCTGCCCACATGTGCACATCATTCAAGTTACCTGTAAATGAACGAACTACAAGTACCGTCATCCACCGCAGCAGACGTACTTGTAGCTCTGAACGAACCACAGGGTCACTGATGAGCGCCCTCGTAGTTCTTTCACAAGTGCGGCAGCTTTGTAACCGACAACCAGTATGCAAGTACAGGCTGAAAGCTGCAGGGCTTGTTTGCAGAAGGCTGGCATTGCACCCCCGATCCACCGATCACAGGAGCAATGCTTCCTAGGCTCCTGCAGGAAAAAAATAATACATGCACATTTTTTGTGCAAATATATGTGCATTTATTATTTTTTTCTTGAAATGTGAACTTTTGCGCAGTCGTGTGATTCTGTACCCAAACAAAATTTACGTGCTTTTTTTCCTACAAATAGAGCTTTATTTTGGTGGTATTTGATCACCTCTGCAGTTTTTATTTTTTGCGCTATACACAAAAAAAAACACAATAGAAAAAAATATTTTTTATTTTCTGTTATAAACCATAGCCAATAAAAAATAAAAAATAAAAGTGAAAAAAAATCCAGACACTGCCGAACACAGATTGAGGTAAAGAGCCAATCAGCGGCTCTTTACCAAACTGATCAGCTGTGTCCAATCACAGCTGATCACAAGGTCAACAGAAACCGGTTACCGGCTCTCTTCACCGATCCTTCTCACGCCGTTAGCAAAAAGTGCTTCTGCAAAAGTGCGTCCACCACTGCTGCCAACCAGTGCCCACTAGTGTCTCCTCAATGTCACCCATCAGTGCCATCTATAAGTGCCCATCATTGCAGCCCATCAGTGCCCCCTCATCAGTGTCCATCATTGCAGCCCATCAGTGCCTCTTCATCAATGCAGCCCATCAGTGTCCATCAGGGCCCCCCTCTTCAGTGTCCATCAGGGCCCCCCCTCTTCAGTGTCCATCAGGGCCCCCCTCTTCAGTGTCCATCAGGGCCCCCCCTCTTCAGTGTCCATCAGGGCCCCCCCTCTTCAGTGTCCATCAGGGCCCCCCTCTTCAGAGTCCATCAGGGCCCCCCCTCATCAGAGTCCATCAGGGCCCCCCCTCATCAGAGTCCATCAGGGCCCCCCCTCATCAGAGTCCATCTGGGCCCCCCCTCTTCAGAGTCCATCAGGGCCCCCCCTCTTCAGAGTCCATCAGGGCCCCCCCCTCTTCAGAGTCCATCAGGGCCCCCCCTCTTCAGAGTCCATCAGGGCCCCCCTCATCAGTGCACCCTATTAGTGCCCATAATTTTTTTTCAAAATTTTCGGTCTTTATTCATTTATTTAGTAAAAAATAAAAAACCCAGCAGTGATTAAATACCACCAAAAGAAATCTCTATTTGTGTAAACAAAATTAAAAACAATATTGTAGTCACACCCATGCGATCCGATCCCTGTCCGAATTCACAGTTTGCACTGCGATCAATGAACCGATCTGGGGGCAGTAGCGGCCAATGGAAAAAAAAATTGTGGGGGGGGGGCAGCAAACAGTATGTCACCCCCCTCCCAGTCGGTGGCGGCAGCCTCCCTTTCTCCACGGCTCATTACAGCGACGGCGGCTTTCGTTTCCTCCCTCTTTCTCGGCGGCCAATCGGGAGTCTTCTATTTTCAGCCAATCGGAAAACGGGTCTCACACCCGCTTCCGATTGGCCGGATTGAGGATCAGTGTTACAACAGCGAATATTCATTGGCCGTTGTAACACACCTGGGTGGGCTCCGGTCGCATCCTCTGCGTCCCGAGTCCACCCTATTTTGAAACCAATTAGAGCCTCTGGCTCCAATCAGGTACAGGTACTGTATACACACTGGGGCGCTGCGCTTGCAGGATGTTAAAAAATAAATTAAAAAAAGTCCTGCAAGCAGTATCTTTGGGGCGCTTTAGGAAGCACTATATACACACTGCTCCTAAAGCGCCCCGCCTATTGAAATCAATGGGGAGCGCCGCTTTTAGCCTTTTATCCTGCTGTTAGTGGGTGTTAAAAGCACCCCGCTAGTGGCCAAAAAAGTGCCTCTAAAACGACGGTAAAGCGCCGCTAAAACTGGCGGCGCTTTACTGTTAATGCGGCGGCGCTCTCTGTATAAAAGGGCTCCAATTCAGGCATCGGTGTGCTGAAAGGGGCCGGACAGATGAATAGGGGGTGGCAGCCGTAGATAAATTTATGCTATGCAAGAATCTATCTATTATACATATAGGGGGGGTGGCCTGGAGAGAGGGGGCGGAGCCCGGGTGCCCCTAATGGACGGGCCGCCACTGTCTAGGGGGTGACAATAACTTTGTACTGACAGCCGCAGCGGTTCGCAAAGGGCAGTGTGAACTACCTGTGTGGTGGGGGGGGGGGGGACACGCAGGAGCCGGCGCTGGAATCGCACTGGTTCCTGCAAGGCTACAGTGTGGACCTGGGTTTAAAGAAAAGGAGGCAGGACAGCGATTAGCTCATCCCTCTGCTCTCTCCTCCTATTAGCATGCTTTTTGTCAGCTCCATGAATTGATTGGCTCCTTGTGCAGCTTCTTCCTCTCACAATCTGAGCTCTGCTGAATAGGGACTGCAGGGGGCTGATAAGGAGGTCACATTCTGATATACATACATACATACATACATACATACATAGGTAGATAGGTGTGGTTGAACACATTTGTATATACACAGAGGGGACCAGGTCCCCCCCCCCCCCCAGGTGACAATGGTACACCCCACCTCTATATCTACAGGAAGCAGGCAGGCTGAGGCCAGCAGTGTGGCCCCTCTGTCTCTCCATAGGCCAGAGGATAGGGCCCAGCACCGCCCTCCTCCCCCTCCCAGCCTCACCTGCCCCCCCACCCCTCACTCTTCTCCGGTCTCACCCCTCCCTCCCTGCCCCCCTCTACACCCCTTCCCCCACACACAATCCGGGGTGAGGGGACCCCAACACTCACCATGATATCTGAGCTTCTCCTTCCAGTCATGTGACCTGTACGCTCCGCCCCGCCCTTCTCTATGATACCGAGCCGCTCATTGGTCCGCGCCTTGATTGGCTAGAGTCGGAGGAGACGGACAGGGGCGGTGGCCAATGAGGCGGCGGGGGGAAGAGGAGCGTCGTGTCACAGCGGGCTCTGCCGTGTCACCTCAGTGAGGAGGGGGGTGTTCTTCTGTGACAGACAGGACACGGAGGCGGGGGGTCACCTCAGGAAACTTCCAATATCATTGTGTAATAATAGAAGAGGCTCCTGTGGGGGCGGAGCCAATGTGACACAAAACATGACAGGAATTACCTCACAATCCCCCCCCTCAATGTCAGTGTATAATAGAAATAAACTGTATATCCAGAGAAGACACACATCTCAATGTCAGGAAATCTCCACAATAAGCACAAAGATGGCAATAATAACAGCTTCCTGTGTCCCCCTTTGGGAGACTCCCCCTCACTTCCTGTCCGGGTGACAACGTGCACAAATGCCAATAATAACAGCTTCCTGTGTCCCCCTTTGGGAGACTCCCCCTCACTTCCTGTCCTAGTGACAACGCGCACAAAGATGCCAATAATAACAGCTTTCCGTGTCCCCCTTTGGGAGACACCCCCTCACTGGCTGCAATGGATGGGCACTGTGGCTGCAATGGATGGGCACAGTGGCTGCTATCGATGGGCACAGTGGCTGCAATGGATGGGCACAGTGGCTGGCTATCGATGGGCACAGTGGCTGCTATCGATGGGCACAGTGGCTGGCTATCGATGGGCACAGTGGCTGCAATGGATGGGCACAGTGGCTGCTATTGATGGGCACAGTGGCTGCAATGGATAGGCACAGTGGCTGCTATGGATGGGCACAGTGGCTGCTATTGATGGGCACAGTGGCTGCAATGGATGGGCACAGTGGCTGCTTTCGATGGGCACAGTGGCTGCTATTGATAGGCACAGTGGCTGCTATTGATGGGCACAGTGGCTGCAATGGATGGGCACAGTGGCTGCTATGGATGGGCACAGTGGCTGCTATTGATGGGCACAGTGGCTGCAATGGATGGGCACAGTGGCTGCTTTCGATGGGCACAGTGGCTGCTATTGATAGGCACAGTGGCTGCTATTGATGGGCACAGTGGCTGCTATGGATGGGCACAGTGGCTGCTATTGATGGGCACAGTGGCTGCAATGGATGGGCACAGTGGCTGCTTTCGATGGGCACAGTGGCTGCTATTGATAGGCACAGTGGCTGCTATTGATGGGCACAGTGGCTGCAATGGATGGGCACAGTGGTTGGCTAATCATTTTAGACCTCTGTAACTCTAAACATGTAACCTGTAAAAATATTTAAAGCGTCGCCTACAGAGATTTTTAAGTACTGAAGTTTGGTGCCATTCCACAAGTGTGCGCAATTTCAAAGTGTGACTTGTTAGGTATCCACACCTCCCAACTTTTTGAGATGGGAATGAGGGACACCTATCAGCAAACGTATGCAGGCATAAGACACGCCCCTTGTCACGCCCCCTTAAAGGAGAATTGTACAAAAAGTAAAAGATTGGCTAAACCCACAAGTGCTTTTTTTTTTTACCACTACTATTCCTTTATATTGGCTTTTTGAATTTAGAAATGCAGCAACTTAGAAATCAGATGAAAGGTTTAGCGGTAGGAAACACTTTTTGATAGATAAAAAGTGCCTTTTATATACATCCTCATTTTGCCCGCCCCCCTGGCTCCACCCCTGACCCCACCCCCTTTGCCCTGCCCATGTATACTCCACCTTTTTAATCAAGAGCCCATCAAATGTAGCCTCACCAGTGCCCATCAATGAATGTTTGCTTGCTTCCATTCATTAGGGAGTTGGAAGGGGACACAGACACAGTCCTCCTCTGCCACTGCTGATGCTGAGACTAAAGCCTCGTACACATGATCGGATTTCCGTCGGACAAAGCGTAGGACTTTTGTCCGAAGGGCGTTGGCCGTGAACTTGTTCTGCATACAAACGGCAAAACTTTTGTCGGCTAAAGCCTCATACACACGATCGGATAATCCGACGGAACACATTTGTTGTCGGACAATTTGAGAGCATGACCATCCAACATTTGTTGTCGGAAATTCCGACAACAATTGTGCGATGGAGCGTACAGACGGTCGGATTATCTGACAAAACACATCCACCACACAATTGTTGTTGGAATATTCAATCGTGTGTACGGGCCTTTACAAACAGAAACAACGTGTTTTTTCAGCTCTGTAGTGCCACCCTTTGGGCAACTTCTGCTAATGTTGTGCTATGGTTTGCATTGCTTTTGAGCATGCGTGTTTGTACTTTGGATTTTTTTCTGGTGAACTTGTGTACACACGATCGGATAATCCCACAGCACACATTTGTTGTCGGACAATTTTAAAGCATGCTTTCCAACATTTGTTGTCGGAAAATCAGACAACAATTGTCCGATGGAGCATACAAACAGTCGGATTTTCCGACAAAACCCTGCCATAACACATTTGTTGTCGGAAAATCCGATCGTGTGTACGAGGCTTAAGTGGCTTGCTGCAGAGAGAAGAGAATAGGAACAGAAGTGGTCGGGTGCCCTAGGCGGCCCTGCATCTATAAGCCTTGTACACACGATCTGATTTTTCGACAACAAATGTGTGATGGCAGGGTTTTGTGAAAGGGTGGCGATAAAGAGCTGAAAAACAATGTAGTTTTGTATTTGTTGGCTGAGAAAGTTCTGCCGTCTGTATGCAGAACAAGTTCACGGCCAACGCCCTTCGGACAAAATTCCACGGCTTTGTCCGACGGAAATCCAATCGTGTGTACGAGGCTATACAGATCAGACCAAAATGAGGGACAAGTGAGGGGGAAAGAGGGACATTGCTCCAAATCAGGGACAGTCATGGGCGTCCGCTCCATAGGGCAAGGGGGGTCAATTGCCCCCCCCCTGGAAGTCAGAGTGAAGGCACACACTTGCCCCCTGTGTTGCAATGGCCGCCTCTGCGGCAACCATGGACTTTTTTTTCTAAAGCCGCGTACACACGGTCGGACTTCCATCAGACTTTTCTGTGGTTTTTTGTCCGAACGGTGTTGGTTGGGAACACCCATAGCATACACACGCTCTGACTTTTCTGCAAACTTTCTTAAAACTTCTTACAACATCACGTGTTTTTTCTGCTCTTTTCTGCTCATTACCGCCACCCTTTGGTCAACTTCTGCTATCGTTGGTTGATTTTAACATTAGTTGTTTTGTCCATCGGACTAAAGTCCGATGGTTTTCTGTACACACAGTCGGACTTTGCTCCATCGGACTTTTGTTGGGCAAAAGTTTGTCCGTTTGCAGACCCAACTTTTGTCCGATGAAATCCAAAACCAAACGAAAAAAGTTTGTCCGATGGAGCGTACACACGGTCGGATTGTTGGTCCAACTTGCTTAAAACGAAGTTTGTTGGGCAAAAGTCCGACCGTGTGTACGAGGCTTACGTCTGCAGACTGCTGCTGGCCTGGGGGCTGGGGCTGCTCTCATTCTTTTCCGACTATCCGTCCCTCCCTCCTCACCCCCGGCCCGAGCATCGGATTGGCTCGGCCTCTGCTTTACATCACCGTGACCCAGACCTAGCTGTTCCGTGATTGGCTGCTGCCTCAGCCTGCCTCAGCCTGTGTAAATGTGCCTATGCCGATCCGGCCGGCGCGGTGCCGAGACATCCCACAGGTGCGTGGCGTGCAGTGGCCGAGACAAGAGACTGAATACGCTGCCAGAGCCTGCCCTATCGCTGAAGAACTACAAGTAACAGCAGTGCCTGTGCCACGACACCACTGTGTACATCTTTTTGTATTGCAATGTATTGTCCCCCCCTGAAAAAAGTTCAGCGGACACCCATGGGGACAGTCCCTCAAAATCAGGGACAGTTCGGAGCTATGGGTATCTATTTACTCTGCATAACATCATCTTTCACATTGTGCAAAAAAAAAAGGCTAACTTTACTGGGTTTGTTTTGTTTTGTTTTGTTTTTTAATGCATTAAAGTTTGTTTAAAAAAAAAAAAAATGTTTGAAAAATGACTGCGCAAATACCGTGCGAGGTAAAAAGTTGCAACGGCCACCATTTTATTTCCTAGGGTGTCTTCTAAAAAAAAAACATATTTAATATTTGGGGGTGCTAAGTAATTTTCTAGCAAAAAAATATATGATTTTTACATGTAGGAAAGAAATGTCAGAATTGGTTAAATGTACTTTACTATTCTTTCTATGTTGTGTCTTTTTCTAGGTAACTATTTTAGGTAAAGACTTCAATGATTCTCATTAAGACAATCTCCGCCTCCTATCACAGTCCTCCTCCTACCACAGTCTCCGCCTCCTATCACAGTCCTCCTCCTATCGCAGTCCTCCTCCAATCACAGTCCTCCTCCAGCGTCGGCACCTCGCTGAGAGTTCTGGGATCCGCCTGCACTCTGTCCCCGCCCCCTTTAGACGGCCTGCTTACGAAATCCTTCCGCTCGCCCAATGGCAGTGTGTGTGGGCGGAGTTCACAAAGAACCAGCGAGCTGTAGTTGAGTTTTCCCGCGAAATACTGATCGTAGTTGATGATGGAGACGGACGTGCTGCGGAGACTGGCACCAAAGATGGGGCTCACCTCCGGCCGGGTCCTGGGGTAGGTGTGCCGGGGGGGGAGGGAAGGGTTGTTGCGGCTCTCTGTAGGGGGGGAGAGAGAGTTGTTGTGGCCCCCTGCTCTCTGTAGGGGGGGGGAGAGAGAGTTGTTGTGGCCCCCTGCTCTCTGTAGGGGGGGGGGGAGAGAGAGTTGTTGTGGCCCCCTGCTCTCTGTAGGGGGGGGAGAGAGAGAGTTGTTGTGGCCCCCTGCTCTCTGTAGGGGGGGGGGGGAGAGAGTTGTTGTGGCCCCCTGCTCTCTGTAGGGGGGGGGGAGAGAGTTGTTGTGGCCCCCTGCTCTCTGTAGGGGGGGGAGAGAGTTGTTGTGGCTCTCTGTAGGGGGGGGAGAGAGTTGTTGTGGCTCTCTGTAGGGGGGGGAGAGAGTTGTTGTGGCTCTCTGTAGGGGGGGGAGAGAGTTGTTGTGGCCCCCTGCTCTCTGTAGGGGGGGGGAGAGTTGTTGTGGCCTCCTGCTCTCTGTAGGGGGGGGGGGAGAGAGTTGTTGTGGCCTCCTGCTCTCTGTAGGGGGGGGGGGAGAGAGTTGTTGTGGCCTCCTGCTCTCTGTAGGGGGGGGGGGAGAGAGTTGTTGTGGCCTCCTGCTCTCTGTAGGGGGGGGGGGAGAGAGTTGTTGTGGCCTCCTGCTCTCTGTAGGGGGGGGGGAGAGAGTTGTTGTGGCCTCCTGCTCTCTGTAGGGGGGGGGAGAGAGTTGTTGTGGCCTCCTGCTCTCTGTAGGGGGGGGGAGAGAGTTGTTGTGGCCTCCTGCTCTCTGTAGGGGGGAGAGAGTTGTTGTGGCCTCCTGCTCTCTGTAGGGGGGGGGGGGAGAGTTGTTGTGGCCTCCTGCTCTCTGTAGGGGGGGGGGGAGAGTTGTTGTGGCCTCCTGCTCTCTGTAGGGGGGGGGGGAGAGTTGTTGTGGCCTCCTGCTCTCTGTAGGGGGGGGGGGAGAGAGTTGTTGTGGCCTCCTGCTCTCTGTAGGGGGGGGGGGGAGAGAGTTGTTGTGGCCTCCTGCTCTCTGTAGGGGGGGGGGGGAGAGAGTTGTTGTGGCCTCCTGCTCTCTGTAGGGGGGGGGGGAGAGAGTTGTTGTGGCCTCCTGCTCTCTGTAGGGGGGGGGGGGAGAGAGTTGTTGTGGCCTCCTGCTCTCTGTAGGGGGGGGGGGGAGAGAGTTGTTGTGGCCTCCTGCTCTCTGTAGGGGGGGGGGGAGAGAGTTGTTGTGGCCTCCTGCTCTCTGTAGGGGGGGGGGGAGAGAGTTGTTGTGGCCTCCTGCTCTCTGTAGGGGGGGGGGGAGAGAGTTGTTGTGGCCTCCTGCTCTCTGTAGGGGGGGGGGGAGAGAGTTGTTGTGGCCTCCTGCTCTCTGTAGGGGGGGGGGGGGGAGAGAGTTGTTGTGGCCTCCTGCTCTCTGTAGGGGGGGGGGGGAGAGAGTTGTTGTGGCCTCCTGCTCTCTGTAGGGGGGGGGGGGAGAGAGTTGTTGTGGCCTCCTGCTCTCTGTAGGGGGGGGGGGGAGAGAGTTGTTGTGGCCTCCTGCTCTCTGTAGGGGGGGGGGGGAGAGAGTTGTTGTGGCCTCCTGCTCTCTGTAGGGGGGGGGGGGAGAGAGTTGTTGTGGCCTCCTGCTCTCTGTAGGGGGGGGGGGGAGAGAGTTGTTGTGGCCTCCTGCTCTCTGTAGGGGGGGGGGGGAGAGAGTTGTTGTGGCCTCCTGCTCTCTGTAGGGGGGGGGGGGGGAGAGAGTTGTTGTGGCCTCCTGCTCTCTGTAGGGGGGGGGGGGGGAGAGAGTTGTTGTGGCCTCCTGCTCTCTGTAGGGGGGGGGGGAGAGAGTTGTTGTGGCCTCCTGCTCTCTGTAGGGGGGGGGGGGAGAGAGTTGTTGTGGCCTCCTGCTCTCTGTAGGGGGGGGGGAGAGAGTTGTTGTGGCCTCCTGCTCTCTGTAGGGGGGGGGGAGAGAGTTGTTGTGGCCTCCTGCTCTCTGTAGGGGGGGGGGGGGAGAGAGTTGTTGTGGCCTCCTGCTCTCTGTAGGGGGGGGGGGGAGAGTTGTTGTGGCCTCCTGCTCTCTGTAGGGGGGGGGGGGAGAGAGTTGTTGTGGCCTCCTGCTCTCTGTAGGGGGGGGGGAGAGAGTTGTTGTGGCCTCCTGCTCTCTGTAGGGGGGGGGGGGAGAGAGTTGTTGTGGCCTCCTGCTCTCTGTAGGGGGGGGGGAGAGAGTTGTTGTGGCCTCCTGCTCTCTGTAGGGGGGGGGGGAGAGAGTTGTTGTGGCCTCCTGCTCTCTGTAGGGGGGGGGGGAGAGAGTGTTGTTGTGGCCTCCTGCTCTCTGTAGGGGGGGGGGAGAGAGTTGTTGTGGCCTCCTGCTCTCTGTAGGGGGGGGGAGAGAGTTGTTGTGGCCTCCTGCTCTCTGTAGGGGGGGGGGAGAGAGTTGTTGTGGCCTCCTGCTCTCTGTAGGGGGGGAGAGAGTTGTTGTGGCCCCCTGCTCTCTGCAGGGGGCTGTTGGGTGCCACTCACTTCCTGTTGTGGCTGTAATCCCAGAAGTGAATTATGCTGCTACACCTCCTGCAGGACACTTATGTCTCAATCCTGATTGGACACCACAGTTGGTCTCTGCAAAAAAGTTCAAGTGGTTGTATTTGTAAGAACTTTACCATGTGTACTTAAGTATTGGTTGCTGTAAGGGCATGCTGGGACTTGTAGTCCACTCATGGCTGATAGAACAATGTTGTCCTATAACTGCTGTCATGTGATTTCCTGTGCTATGGGGGGGGGGGGGGGGGGGCAGTCGGTATGGCACAAACTAATAGTTTAGGGGTTTGTGTGGCCGAACCCGGAGCCCCGCAGCACATCTGCACGGGGGGGCACAAAGGTTCTTCTCACCTAGGCAAGAAATGAGGAAGTGCTGCTTCAGCACAAATGACATTTTATATCCCATTGGGGGGGGGAGGACAATGTGACTTGAAGCTGTTACCATTATGTGTTTGCTGATTATCGTTACAGGAAAGCGGAGGAGCTGCTGCGCATGTCGCAGTTAAAGTGCGCAGGACTCTCGGCCATGTCTACAGCGACAAGTACCGCGGTCATGTGTCTTCAGCTTGCAGCTACGTCCCTACATCACCCTGTGGATAAGGTGAGAGCTCGTTCGTTTTTCTGTTAGTCCTTTATTCTGAACCAAGGGCCAGTCTACTGTCCTTCAGATTTTGAGGGGCAGAAAATGCCCTGGCATCAATGGGAGTAAACAATGCTTAATCATTAGTGGGAGGAAGAGTGCCCCTCCGTTGGCATTAGCGGGCATGGTAGTGACCAGCTATCGCTAGTATGGTCTATTGCGCTTGTGGGTCATTGCCTTTGCTGATCACGGACATTTGAATAAATCCACCTCCCAGTTGTTATGCCCAGGATGACAGAGAGGGACCTCATTGTGTAAAACCACTCAATACATTTTATTTTTAAAATCTGGTAGAAATAATCTCACGTTTTAAAAGTGCCCTTTGAACCTGGCACCTGGTGCAAACAGCATTTGTTAGCGGTGGGTTCCAACCGAAATCCATTTCACTACCAGAAGTGCAGCACGGCTCGGGGTCCACAGATGACGTCGGCGAACGTTGCGTCATGATGACGTGAATTACATAGTAGGCGAGGTTGGAAAAAAGACACAAGTCCAACCTATGTGTGTGATTTATGTCAGTATTACATTGTATATTCCTGTATGTTGCAGTCGTTCAGGTGCTTATCTAATAGTTTCTTGAAACCATCGATGCTCCCCGCTGAGACCACCACCTGTGGAAGGGAATTCCACATCCTGGCTGCTTTTACAGTAAAGAACCCTCTACGTAGTTTAAGGTTAAACCCTCTTTTCTTCTAATTTTAGACGTATCTTGTTAAACTCCCTTCCGCAAAAAACTTTCATCCCTATTGTGGGGTCACCAGTACGGTATTTGTAAATTTGAAATCATATCCCCTCTCAAGCGTCTCTTCTCCAGGGATAAGTTCAGTGTTCGCATCCTTTCTTCATAACTAATATCCTCCAGTCCCTTTATTAGCTTTGTTGCCCTTCTTTGTACTCTCTCCATTTACAGCACATCCTTCCTGAGGACTGGTGCCCAGAACTGGACAGGCCACTCCAGGTGCGGCCGGACCAGAGTCTTGTAGAGTGGGAGAATTACCGTTTTATCTGTGGAGTTGATCCCCTTTTTAATGCATTCCAATATTCTGTTTGCTTTGTTAGCAGCAGCTTGGCGTTGCATGCCATTGCTGAGCCTTTCATCTACTAGGACCCCCAGGTCTTTCTCCATGCTAGATTCCCTTGACATGTTTCAACCTGATAGGTCATCCTCAGAGCTAACTTGGTCCTACTAGTTTCTCCATAACTGTTGAATCATCAGCTTAGGAACCTCTGTTTAGTATATAACACTTGTTTTTTTTTTTTTTTTTTCTTCAGGACTATCTGGTGCGGCTGTCTGGACTCAACAAGAAGGTCTATCAAAACTGCCTCAAGTCCTTTGAGTGTTTGCTTGGTGTGGATACCAAATTGGGCATCAGAGACCTGGCCGTACAACATGGCTGCATGGAGGCCGTGAACCTTGCATCCAAAATCCTCAACAGGTCAGAAGGCAATTGGCTTTGTACTTTGGTCTGTGTGATTTGTAGGCATCTGCAGACATCTGAGAACATTCACACCTTTATGGTTGATGAGCATTTTTATGAGAATAGGCACTTCCATGACTCTTGAGTCACCTTTTTGGAAAAATTTAATTGGCTGTATTTTTTTCAGCCAGTCACTTTAGTTTCTTCTAGAACAGTTGCAGTCTATGGGCCAGACATCCATATATATATATATATATATATATATATATATATATATATATATATATATATATATATATATATATATATATATATATATTCTCTCTATCTCTCCATATCCCTGCAGATTTTGTATGTTTGCCCACTGACAAAGAAACGATCAGTCTATAATTTAAATGGTCGGTTTATTATAACAGTGAGAGACAGAATAACAAAAATATCCAGAAAAACACATGTTATAAATTGATTTGCATTTTAATGAGTGAAATAAGTATTTTAACCCCCTTCGCAAAACATGACTTTGTGGCAATCGGAGGTCAGACGTTTCTCGTAGTTGGCCACCCGGTTTGCACACATCTCAGGAGGGATTTTGTCCCCACTCCTCTTTGCAGATCCTCTTCAAGTCATTAAGGTTTTGAGGTTGACATTTGGTAACGTGAACATTCGGCTCCCTCCACATATTTTTTATGGGATTGAGGTCTGAAGACTGGCTAGGCCACTCCAGGACCTTAAAGTGGTTGTAAACCCACTTATGCAACTTGCACCTACAGGTAAGCCTGTACCTGTAGGTGCAAGAAATATCTCTTAAACCTACACGGTTTAGGAGATATTTGCAAAAAAAATAAATACACCGATGTCTACGGCGCATGCGCGCTGTAGACAACGGTGCATTCACAGGGTTAATCCCCATTTACAAATCTGGATTTGAATGCGCGGGGTGACATCTTCACCGCTCCGGCCAATCACAGTGCTGGAGCGGCGCTGTGATTGGCCGGAGCGGCGATACCCGGAAGTAACCTTCCGGGTATCTGTGGAGCGATGGCTGGAGGGGGAGACGAGGACGGTAAGGTAAGTGATGCATAATGAGCTAGTATGCTAGTCATACTAGCTCATTATGGCTTTGTCTTGCAGGGTTTTTTTTTTTTTTTTTTTTTCTTTTTAATTTCCGGGTTTACAACCACTTTAATGTCCTTGAGTCACTCCTTTTGTTGCTTTGGCCGTGTGTTTTGGGTCATTGTCATGCTGGAAGACCCATCCACGACCCATTTTCAATGCCCTGGCTGAAGGACCAAGGTTCTCATCCAAGATTTGATGGTACATGGCCCCATCCATTGTCCTTTTGATGCAGTGAAGTTGTCCTGTCCCCTTAGCAGGAATACACCCCCAAAGCATAATGTTTCCACCTCCATGTATGTTGGGGGGGGTGGTGTTCTTGGGGTCATGGGCAGCATTCCTCCTCCTCCAAACACGTTGAGTTGATGCCAAAGAGCTTGATTTTGGTCCCACAACACTTTCACCCAGTTCTCCTCTGAATTATTTAGATTTTTATTAGCAAACTTCAGACGGGCTGTACATGTGAATTTTTGGAGCAGGGGGACCTTGTGGGCGCTGCAGGATTTCAGTCCTTCGCGGTGTAGTGTGTCACCAATTGTTTTCTTGGTGATGATGGTCCCGGCTGCCTTGAGATCATTGACAAGATTCTCCCGTGTAGTTCTGGGCTGATTCCTCGCCGTTCTCATGATCATTGAAACTCCACGAGGTGAGATCTTCCATGGAGCCCCAGACCGAGGGAGAGTGACAGTTATGTTGTGTTTCTTCCATTTGGGAATAATCGCACCAACTGTTGTCACCCTCTCACCAAGCTGCTTGGTGATGATCTTGTAGCCCATTCCAGCCTTGTGTAGATCTACAATCTTGTCCCCGACATCCTTGGATAGCTCTTTGGTCTTGGCCATGATGGAGAGATCGGAATCTATCTGACTGCTTCTGTGGACAGGTGTCTTTTTTATACAGGTAACAAGCTGAGATTAGGAGCACTCCCTTTAGGAGTGCTCCTAATCTCGGCTCATTACCTGTATAGAAGACACCTGGGAGCCAGAAATCTTGCTGATAGGGGCTCAAATACTTATTTGCCCTGGTTCACACTGGTGCGATTTGACATGTCAAATCGGTGAAATTTGCCGCAAATTGCGGGCAATGGCACCGTCCTAATTGGTGCGACGCCGCATCTGCGGCGCTGCACAGATTACAAAAAGTAGTTTCTGTACTACTTTTTGCGAGTTCAGCCGCGATTTACATTGATATCTGTTTCAGATGTCTTTGAAATCGGGACTGCCAGCGGGAGTGAAATCGTGCAAGTTCAGCTGAACTCGCACGCTTCACTCCCGCAGCCCCAGTGTGAACCTGGGCTTTCACTCATTAAAATGCATATCAATTTATAACTTTTTTTTAAATGCATTTTTTGGATATTTTTGTTGATCTGTCTCTCACTGTTAAAATAAACCCACCATTAAAATTAGACTGATCATTTCTTTGTCAGCGGGCAAATGTACAAAATCAGCAGGGGATCAAATACTTTTTTTTTTTTCCCTCCCACCTCACTGTGTATATATATCATAGCTGTCCCTGCACATACCCACAGCTGCCTCTAAGCCCTCACCCTTTAAAGATTAGATACTATGGCAAATGGCTGGGTTTATTTTATTTTTTTTATTTTTTTGAGCTTCCATCTCTGCAAGAATACATGGTGACATCACACCTGCCTCCCAGAAGTGTTAGTTTGATTTATAAACCAGACCTTCCATTTGCCATGGATGCTCCACTTTAAAGCTGAAATCCAGGACTTTGTAAAAAGTAGAGGCACACTGAGTCAAGTCCAAGGGGGTGCATGACATCTCCTGAGCATATCTCTATTTATATCTGACTAGTTTATGGCTCTGCTAGAGCATACACTGACACTTAGGGCTGTGAAAAAGGAGAGAGGCATACAGCAGCTATGCTTGCCTCCGCTGCCCATACAGAGAGAAGCCTTTGTATTTTGTGAATGGGTTCACATAATACAAAGGCTTCTGTGATTGGACAGGGGGAAGGGCAGGCATAGCAGCGGCACCAACTCTGTTTAAGATGCTAAGACCTGAGCGAGTCAGGCTCCAGGAAATACAGCGATGGCTGCCTTGTGGGACCGCAATAAAACTGTCAGATGTTTAATAGAGCCATACCCAGGAGATGTCATGCACCTCCTTGGACTTGGCTCAAAGTGTGCCTACCTTTTTTTTACGAAGGAACTGCATTTCTGGAATTCAGCTTTTAAAGGGTTTAGTTGGCTCTCGGTTAAACTGGTGTTAACATTTTAATGGTACGCTGTAGCTCAAATACACATCTCCTGACTTAAATTCCATTTTCATAATTGTAGTGATTTGACTTAATTGGATTACGTTTGTATTTCTCTAGCTATGAAGCTACGCTGCCTCAGGCTCAGCAAGAAGATCTCGATTTATCCAAACCTTTGTTTATTACTGCCGCTCTGTACTCCGCTTGCAGGTATGATGGTTTGTAGGTGTAGGTGGGGACATTTTACATTTTTATGAATTTTCTGAAGAATGTGTCAGATTTCTATCAATGGAAGTATTCTGGCCTGGCTTTTGGGAAGCCACCCTAGGGCTATCATATTTTAAAGAAAGCACATTTTGTATGTTTTTTATTCTAAAACAAAGTAACTTGTTAAAAAAAAAAAAAAAGGAAAAATCCTTTTACTACATTGTTCAATGTTTAAAAAAAATAAATACTGGGGCCTCTCTATTACATGGTAAATTTGTTTTAAAAAAATATATATATATTTTTATTGAAAACAATGCAAAAAGTAAAACAGAACAGCATAGGTTCAGCATAATAAAAAAGATTACAAGACAATAAGAATACCAGGAAAGTCAAAGAATAGTAGGCAGAGCTAGACCCTGCAAAATCTAGGATGGGTAACGGGATGATGTGATTTTAACCTAAGAATAGTTCAGGTTGGGAGGTACCAATCATGATTGGGGAAGGTGGTGGGGGGGGGGGTCCAGGAGGTGCCGTAACTACAATCAGCATTACCTGTGTCTTTAGCAGTCGATCTTCAACAATTTTGGGGTGAGAGGAGGCTGGTAGGAAGAGGCATCAGCTCACGTGCATGGTGAATTCTTAATACAAATGTGAACTGACCCTTTTTAAGATGGGGGTCGGCAACCTGTTGATCGCAATCTACCTGTCGATCGTGGGCATCTGACAGGTAGATCGCGACCCGACATGCCGTCAGCTCCTGATCGCGCCTGTCGCAGATCAGAGAGGTAATTTATAATAACAGCCGAGCCGACACACTGCCCAGATCAGAGCAATACATGCAGAGCTGCAGCGGGGGGCTGATTGCGCTCCTGCACTAGTGCAGTGATGGGAATGCATCCCGTCAGGCCGAGTGATCTCTAGTCCCGTCCTCTGACTTGCTGTCATTCAGAGGCCGGAAGGTGGGACAGGAAAAGAGCGACGCCAGCCACGAGGGAGCATGAATGTGAGTAAGAAGTGTCATGTTTGTGACAGGGAGCGGCACAGGGGTTAATATCGACATTATTAACCACTTCACCTCCGGAAGGTTTACCTCCCTTCATGACCGGGCCATTTTTTGCCATACGGCACTGCATCGCTTTAACTGATAATTGCGCGGTAGTGCGATGCTGTACCCAAATAAAATGTTTGTGTTTTTTTTCCCCCACAAATAGAACTTTCTTTTGGTGGTATTTGATCACCTCTGCGGTTTCTATATTGCGCTGGAAACTAAGAACGACCGACCATTTTGAAAATAAAACCTATCAAATAAAAAAAAAAAATCTCTTCATAAATTTAGGCCAATATGTTTTCTGCTACATATTTTTGGGAGAAAAAAAATCCCAATGTACTGTTGGCAATGTATGATGATGCAGCTTCAATATTAAATATGTCCGCAGGGCGTTGGCCAGGAACATGTCTTGCATACAAAACGGCAAAGAATTGTCAGCCAACAAGCACGAAACTACGTGTTTTTCAGTTGTTTAGCGCCACCCTTTGGGCAACTTCTGCTAATGTTGTTTTATGGTGAGCATTGCTTCCGAGCATGCGTGTTTGTACTTTGGAGTTTTTTGTCCGATCGGAAAATCCAACACAACAGTTGGCAGACAATTCTTAAAGCATGCTATCCCACATTTTGTCCGCGGAAAATCCACGAATAATTGTCCGATGGAGCGTACAAACTGTTGGATTTTCCGACAACAGTCTGTCATCACACAATTCCCGTCGGATAATCTGATCGCGTGTACGAGGCTTAACAGGCCAAGTTTGAAAGCTAACTGAAGTACATTACAGGCGATATAATTTGCTGCTCAGTGATTGCAGTATTCTAGTCTGCATCTCCCCAAGGTAATACTTAAAATCTGGACTGTTAGTGGGTCCTGAGGACAGGAGTTGAGAATCACTAATCGGCTGCTGCTGTGTAAAATCGGAGGGAACGAGCTGCCGGCGGCACGTGCTTGTGCCCAAAACCTAGAAGTGAAGATTCCTGTAATAAATACAGATTGGTTGCCCTGTAGCAGTAAATCTGCTATGGTGGCGGTCCTGAACGGGTTAATGTGCTCTTACTCTGCCAATTGTCTGTTTCTTGAATGTGCTGTTACTAATGCATTAGTGCCCAGTGAAAGTTAATTAACCTCCTTGTGCTGCATTAGTGGCACCAGTGTCAATTAACCCCTTTGCTGCAGCATGAAGGAGTTATTAAATACTGGCTACTAATGCAGCATAAAGGGGGTAATTAACACTGCCACTGGTGCCACTAATGCAGCACAAAAAGGTTAACTGCCCACCAGTTGTTAGGGTAGTTTTGAAATGACACTATCACTGACCAACAGTGCAGGGAGGCACAGAGGATTGCAGGAGGTAGAGGGACCCCCTTCAGCTGCCTGTAAAAGCAATCCAGTGGCTAATAAGCACCTAGGTTTGCTTTTTACAAAAAACCGGCATCGCCTGCCCATGCTGAAAATCAATACTGGGGTGATGCATGTAGCTGTATACTACTTTAACCACCTCGAGCCTGCCGTACGACTATAGACAGCCGCAAAGTGGCTCTACAATGCCGGGAGGCCGTCTTTTTACGGCCTCGGCTCCTCTGGCTAATGGGGGTGCGCACGCCCGACGCGTCACTGAGATGCCGATGCGCGTGCCTGGTGGCCGCAATGTCGGCCAGGTGCCCGCGATCGGCCGGTACACAGACAAGGATGTGGATCCCTGTGTGTAAACACAGATCCATGTCCTGTCAGGGAGAGGAGACAGATGCTGTGTCCCTATGTACAAGGGACACAGATCGGTCCCCCCCCCCCCCACCGTAATAATCGCTCATAGGGCACATATTTAACCCCTTCCCTGCCAGTCACATTTATACAGTAATCGGTGCATATTTATAGGACTGTTTGCTGTATAAATGTGGTGCCAAAAATGTGTCAAATGTGTCAAGTGTCCGATGTGGCTGCCATAATGTCACAGTCCTGACAAATCGCAGATAATCGCCATTACTAGTAAAAAAAAAAAGTAAATTTTATCCCCTATTTTGTGGCTGCTATAACTTTTGCGCAAACCAATCACTATACGCTTATTGCGATTTTATTTTTTGTTGACCAAAAATCTGTAGGAGAATAAACTGAGAAATTAATTTTTTTTTTTATTTATTTTTTTATTGGGATATTTATTATAGCAAAAATCTTTTTTTTTTTTTTTTTTTTTTTTTCAAAATTGAAGCTTTTTTTGTTTATAGTGCAAAAAAAAAAAAAAATCGCAGAGGGGATCAAATACCACCAAAAGAAAGTTCTATTTTGTGGGAAAAAGACGCCAATTTTGTTTTGGGAGCCACGTCGCACGACCGCAACTGTCATTCAAAGCGTGACAGTGCCGAAAGCTGAAATTTGGCCTGGGCAGGAAGGGGGTATATGTGCCCAGTAAGCAAGTGGTTAAACCGGCAACGTGAATTTACATTAGCCAGTCTTAGAGGTTTAATCTGGAATTCTACTTTAACCAAACTAACCTTTAAAAATTCCCCCGCCTCCTAACACCTATGCTGACTAATATATTTTCGGGCCGCTCCAATCTGGTTATCTCACCTGTGTTGAGCCAGAGGCATATGTAGGGGAGAGGAGGGAGCGCCAACAACAGCTGGGACATGGGGAGCCAATGGGTGACCTCAGCCGCTGTCAAGTGATTTCTCTGCAACTGCCGCTGGTTGACACAGGGAGGACCAGAGCAGGCTGAAAATAAGTATATACATCTTTCTTTCACAGCCCAGCACTCCAGTGAGCGTGGGGGGGGGGGGGAGAGCAGAGAGCCAGTGACTGAGTTGAGAACCGAGCTATCAGTGTTGTCTGATCGCTCGGTTCTCAGCTTTAGAGCCGGTGGGGTACAGATGCACCATCCACCACCTAGGTAAGTAGGATTTAAAAAAAAATAATAATTTCTTTTAAGCTTTGCAGTATAAGTGAGCCTTTATGGTTTGACATCTAAATCGGGTACAGTCTATTTATTGGTGTAAAAAAATTAAAGCAATAAACCGCGCTAGCCAGTAACATAAATAAATATACAGCAGCACCTGTGATATGTGATAACATATAAAGTATACAAAAGAATAAAAAAGAACAAGTGCGCTAATGTGAATTGACTAATAATCAAAAATTATGAATCCACACATATATTGAATAAATAAAGTCCAACAGTGATAACAATGAATGTGTCCTGTAAAAATGAATATATCCTAAATAAGTCCCATCAAAAATCGGCAATGAAGGGAAGCCGTGAAGAGGTGAACCGCAAAGAGTTTGAAATTCGGTGCATGCACACCCGTGTCCACCACCAACAATCAAGCTGCTTACCAGAGGTAAGAAACAAATAAGCTCATCAGCAATCCCAGGGGGAGATCCAGAGAAATCCAGATAAACTTCGCAGAGTTCAAACGTCACTTGATAGGCAGTGGGTACAGCAAAGATTTCCCAAGGAGAGAGAGGAGGCTCAATAGTGCATTACCCAATGTAAAATTTATTTTTAAAACGGGTTTAAAAACACTTACACAATGTACAATTTAAAGAACATAACAACCGGCCGGTCCCAGGAGGTGTGCGTGCTGACGTCATCACTACGGGACAGGTACGGCGGACCGGCCGGTTGTTATGTTCTTTAAATTGTACATTGTGTAAGTGTTTTTAAACCCGTTTTAAAAATAAATTTTACATTGGGTAATGCACTATTGAGCCTCCTCTCTCTCCTTGGGAAATCTTTGCTGTACCCACTGCCTATCAAGTGACGTTTGAACTCTGCGAAGTTTATCTGGATTTCTCTGGATCTCCCCCTGGGATTGCTGATGGGCTTATTTGTTTCTTACCTCTGGTAAGCAGCTTGATTGTTGGTGGTGGACACGGGTGTGCATGCACCGAATTTCAAACTCTTTGCGGTTCACCTCTTCACGGCTTCCCTTCATTGCTGATTTTTGATGGGACTTATTTAGGATATATTCATTTTTACAGGACACATTCATTGTTATCACTGTTGGACTTTATTTATTCAATATATGTGTGGATTCATAATTTTTGATTATTAGTCAATTCACATTAGCGCACAGTCTATTTATTGCCTTTTTTCTTTACAACCCGAAGGTGTCTGAAGTTGAAAATGGAAAAGAACAAGATACTCGCTACCTCGGGTGTGAAGAAAGGAATATTTGAGCGTCTCTGCGTTCAGTTGGAGAAGATCGGATCGCAGATCTGTCGTAAGTCCCCCACAATAATTTACTTAATTATTTAGGAAGTCTAAAATAAAATTGTGAAACTGATATCAGGACATGGAATATTCTCCAAGGAATTGGGCCCCAGTGCACTTACCCCGTATCTCCCAACCCTCATACCACTCTGAAGAAACCCACACCTACCTAATTTCTTTATCCTACATCATGGGACACAGCTAGGCTATTATTCATTACTTAGTTATACGCCATCTCTAGGTTGATGGATGAAAACAGGAAGCCCGCCCCTATATAACCTCTCCTATACAGGAAGTACTTCCGTTTTCAGCGATACGCCTCCACCGTCTGTTAAATGACCCACGTTTGGGTTGCTCTTCGGAGACCAAAGCTTGTATGAATGAGCCTAAGAATGTTGGGGGGGGGGGATAATTCAGTCCATGAAGCATAGGGTGTGTCCAAAAGGTGAGGTTCACACTTGTCCACAGTGGTTGCAGGTGCAGGAACATATGCTTTGCGGAGACGCACGGGGCTGCCATTCATTCCTAAATCTGTAGTAAACCGCTGAAGGGGGGGGGGGGGGGGAAACAATGGCATAATGTGCTAGTATGCATCGCATACTAGCACATTATGAAATGCTTACCTTCGAACGAAGCTCCCGCAGCCCGACCCGTTCAGATTGGGGCTGACATGTTGCCTCGTCGTTTCTTCTCGGGTTGCTTGCTCCGGTGCTGTGAGTGGCCAGAGCCGTGATGACATCACACCTGCAAATGCGCACGAGAGTCCTCCGTTCCGGCACGATACACCAGGACCTTCACTGCGCATGCGCTGCTGATGTCAGCGGCTGCATGCAGGGTGAAGGTCTCCCTAAACCGTGCAGGTTTATTAGATATTCATTTTACCTACAGGTAAGTCTTATTATAGGCTTACCTGTAGGTAAAAATGTCCAAGCGGAGTATACAAGTGCTTTAATGGCACCCTCACGCATCGTGCGCTTGTGGGAACTGCAGAGAAATCGCATGGTCAAAAAACACTTTTTTTTTTTTTTTTTTTTTGATGCGGGTAACGCAGGCTTGGCAGCCCACTCAAACGAATAGACTGCTGTGACCGCGCAGATGCGGGCTGCACAGCCAGCACATGTGTGAACCAGGGCTAAATTGGTAATCAAATATTTGGTGTTTAAATGTTGCCTCATTTGATGTTCATTGTATATTAAAATCTCAATAAAAATTGTTAAATTAAAAAATAAATAAATAAAAATTAAACCGTTGAGATGGCTAAAAATACAATTTACGGGGGGGGGGGGGGGGGGTTTCTCTTTAACATTCCGGCACTTCTCTGTAATCTGTACATACTGCAGCGGAGTGTTCAGAAAGCTTGAACTTTATAAATACATCAAAGTCTCTCCCTTCCGTCTGTCCTCTAAGGTGACGGGTTGTGTCTTTTTGTTTCTGACCTATAAATGTCTCCCACTCACATGCTCTCTACGTCTTTCTCGTTTTCAGAGGAAAACATCGCCATCACGCATCAGCCGCGGAAAAAGCAGAAGACTCTCCTGGAATGTATAGAACAGAATGACGGTAAGATTGACCTCCTAAGGGTGGGGAGATCTGGGTAATATTTTTTAATTGGTGATTAAAGCAGAGCTGGGCACAAACTGATTACACGTTTGAAACATGTTTATGGATTAGGCTGCCAAAGGGCTCGTCTTTCTTTTACTGCCAATTTTGTGATTTACAAACCTTTTCCACACATCCAGATAGCTGACACTTGGAGCTCCTGATTAAAGATGACGTTTAATCTGCTTATAGATTGCCTGCATTGGTACTTATTTCCTTCATGAATATGCTAATGATGGTTTTAATTCCTTTCCATTTTCATTCCATACTTTTGGACCTATTGATGTCATCACTGGATCTCTGTGCAATGCAGGCAGATTATGGCTGGTGGGAGGGGCCAGCAGTGTTATGTACATGGCTTCCTGTAAACATCACAGGCCCCTGCCTTAGTACTCCTCTCCAGAGTCCCCAGCCCTGGTGCAAGCAGTGGGTCGGCTCTTATGAGGCGTTGTACAAATATATTAAAGCCTTCATAGGTGGAGGAGTGGGTGTTCCCAGACATTTTTCTAAAAGACCCCTGATGTCTCCCCAATGATCCACTAAAGCTAATGGAGCACAGATTGTGCTGCATTACCCAGGACCCATAAGGGACATTTTACCAGTCTTTCTGGTCATTAACCACTTGGCAACCAGGCCAATTCTGACACTTCTCTCCTACGTGTAAAAATCCCAGTTTTGTTGCAAGAAAATTTTTATATGTATGTATATGTAGCACACCCCCGTAGGAGCTGCTGGTTTAGATTTGGGCCTTGCAGGTTACCTCGCCATTCGTTGTCTAGGGGATGAGAGTCTATAGAAAGTTCAATGTCCACACAAGTTATGAATCCTTTGTCAGGCTTTATTTCCAAACTTGCATAGGTAGAGGGATGGAGGGTTAGGGGAAGGTTTAGGTACACAAAGCATATCACTCGGGAAACTTCTAAGCTTCAAAAGTCACATTCGCCACTCTCCTTCAAGTGGGTGTTGCTCACCCGGAAAGGCCCCTCTCACTTGGCCTAGCAGCCGGGATGATGCACGAACAAATAAGGAAATAAGTCTCTGCCACAGACCTTTTAGGACAATTAAGATGAACTGTTCAATGATCCTACCACAGGATTTTAGTACCCAGATATCCAGCCTTACAGTTTAGGAGCCTTTAAGCCGACCCAGCACACTGTAAGGTAACATTAGCTACGGTGCATCCTTCAATAGTCACCAGGCCTTCCCCAAGATGCCAGCCTTCCACTTGGTCCTCTCCAGGACAGGTCCTCCCCTGGTTTCCTCCATTGAGTGGCTTCCTCCCGCAGGACAGACAGCACAGGATCACCTTCAAAGTGTAGACCCCAGTCAGGACAACTGGGCCTACCTGGCAGAGATTCAGCCTCGGGCCAACATGGCTCCATGGCTGAAATTCCAGTATTGCATACCTCGAGCCAGGAGGGCCCCGAGAAATGGTGTCTGCCCCTTAAGTACCCTTCCCCAGCATGCCCAATGGGGAGACAACTCCCACTGAGCTGTTCCCAGGGGAAAAATACCCAATACACTTTGCCTGAAGGTGGCGTTACCACCCCAGGCTAAACAGCGGGAAGCCCTTCCAAACACAGCCATAGCCGGAACAGAGGCTGATTTTAGCCTTAATCATGACAAAGTCTGAGCTAACTACCAGCTCAGACACCCACTAAATTTAGGTGTGTGTGTGTGTGTGTGTTGTTTTCCCTCTCTATATCAGAGGCCTTATAGAATATTACGATGCGTGTTTTTAATTTTTTTATGTTGTACTGTATTTGCAAAGCGGTTCTTCCAATGAAATTTCTTTAAAAAAAAACACTTTTCTCTGATGGCAAACTATGGTAATTCTCCATAGGCAACGCTTTTTGCAGGTTACCTTTTTTAGAGCTATACACAGGTCTGGCTCTAGAATTATTGCTCTCCCTCTGATGTTCACTAATACCTCACATGTGTGGTGCAATCACCATTTACATATGCGTGCAGGAGTAACGTTTGCGAGTAAGCACAGTGTTTTTTTTTTTTTTATATTTTTTTATTATAATAAAAAAAAATGTATTTTTTTTATTGCAGTCCTAAGGGATGACCAACATCCCTTGTGACAGGTCCTCTTTATGGAGAGATCTGGGGTCTGTTAACTACCTTCCATATAGACAAATGACAGCGGGCGGGATCCTCTCTTTCTGGGACACGGCGCACACCCCGATCTCGGTAAAGAGCTGATGACCTGGCTCTTTACCCATGTGATCGGCTGTTTCCAATCACAGCTGATCACATGTAAACCTTTGAAATGCGATCGGTGTGAGGAGAGCTGACCAGCGGCATCTCCTCACAGGGGACATCTGTACAGGTAATTGGGGCAGTGATTATCAGTGCAGTGCCCATCAGTGCTGTATATTACTTTTCCTCTCAGTGCAGCCTCATCAGCGCACATCAGTGAAGGAGAAAAATAGTTTACTTACAGTATTTTCTGACACTTTATTTTTTTTAAATAAAAAAAAATAAAACCCTGGTGGTGATTGAATACCACCAAAATAAATATATATATATATTTTTTTTAGTCATGGGTATAGTGTTGCATGACCACGCAATTCTCATTCAAAGTGTGACGGCGCTGAAAATTGGCCTTGGCAGGAAGGGGGTGACAGTACTTGCCTGATATTGAAGGGGGTTAAACCCCCAAATCTCTCCTCTGACCTCCAATGCAGCCAATCAGACAGATTGGTCTGATCAGCTTCTTTCTTGGCTGCTGATGGCCAGGTAAACGGGGATGCGGAATCGTAAGTGCCGTCATACTCGTCGCTTGCGGTTTCTGGTGTCTCCACTGTATGACTGTTCGATTTCTTTCATCGGATGACATTCCCCTAGTTCTCATAGCTTGCTTTTCTCTGTCTTCACAGATTCTTCGGAAGATGATGAGGAGATCCCACACAAACGAGCGCGCTCCGAGACAGAAAACAAAGAGCAAGTTTACGAGGAGTGGAAAAGGAAAATTCTATTAAATGCAGCAAAAGCCGCCAGTGCAGAATAACACCAGACTGTTTTAATTTTTTTATTTTTTTTGTTCATTCATTAATACTGAGGAAAGGGCAATGACACCGTAACCCATAGCGGCCAATCGGCAGTTTCTCTTTTGATCAGAATAACTTTTTAAATTTTTGCTGATTGGTTGCTTTGGGTCACTTTGAACAGTGAGGTTCTAAATAAGCCCCAAATTTTTTTAACAAATCGAGTGGTCTTATCCTGCGGGGGTCCTAGTGCCAAAGGAAGGGACTTGCAGAGCTATTGAGAGAGAGAGAGATATATATGTTCTATTTTGATGGTCTGAAACAGGGCTTACACAGGACGGCAGAAGGGGGGCGCAAGGTGCGTATAAGTGGGATTGACATTCACACTGAACTCCAGGTATGATTTGAATTGCATGCTTGCATTGATTCAGTTTGGTGCAGTGTAAGTGTCAGCATCCTCTTGGGTGCAAGACATGCTATTACTGTAGTAGTGGACACTACTACAATGATTGTCGCTACATTCCAGGACCTGTGCCAAGCAGCTGACCCACTGACCACAGGGGGTCGCTTGCTTGGCACTGCCACCATTCACAGAATGCTTTTATTTTTCTTCCCTAAATTAATACAAGGTGTATTCTGATTGGATGAGGTGAGGAGAAAGGGTGGGGATATCTCGATCTTCACCTTGTCAATCAGAAAATGCCTTGTATTCATTACAAAAAAGGTCTTCTGTGAATGGCAGTAGTTCAAAATGAGAAACCCATCCACTCCCTCTCCATGGTTAATGTGCTTTGGGACCGCCACCCAGAACAGGAACTGGAAGATTGTGGCTATCGCTGTTCTAGCACAGGCTACTATAGTGATTGTTCGCTTTCCCAGCAGCCCCTCGGGTATGAGCTATGCATTGTGCAAAGCTGGGCCAATGTAATCCTCTAACTAAGCAATAAAAGATCACACCTGTAGTTCAGCTTTAAGGCCTGGTTCAAACCTATGCGCGTTGGGGTTGATGCGTTTTTTTCCTGGGTGCATTTTGCGTTTTTCTTTCGCGTTTTTAATGCGATATTTGGGAGGTGTCTGTAGTCATGCGAGATAAACCAGCAAAAATTCATCTGCTTTTTCATAATTTTATCTGACGTTCTGCAGTAATCGAACACTGTGGTGGCCGGGATTTTTGGAGATCTTTTTAATTTTTTGTAAAAAGATGTACTTGCCTTTTAAGAAACTGAAAGGAAATTTTTTTTTAACTTCTAATTTTATCTATTTCCCAAACCTAAAGCTTTGTTGCGTTTTCATTGACGCCTGGTTTACAGGAATTTTTCTGAATGTATAACCCACTTTTTCTCCTCCTGCTCCATTCGAAGGCCAGACGGGAGACCGCTCGGTGTAAGCTCCAAACTGGCTTGTCAGAGCTTACACAGGGCCTATGTGCCCTTCACCATGTGACTGTGCTGGGCCAATCCTGAGACTTTAGTTGTGTCCTGTGTGAAAGGGTTGTTGCACTCTACCTGGAAGTGATTAGTGTCTATTTGACCCGGGCAGGGAAGCGAATGGTGTGGGGGGAGGAGTTGAATTACCCTGTTGAGCAAAACACAGGGTCTCTTATGAAGGTCAAAGCAGATGTTGCTAGGAATGATAATTTGTAATCATTGTTGCTGATGGTTTAATATTGCATTGTGTTTTAATGTGTGTGTGTGTGTGTGTGTGTGTGTATATAAGAAATAAAACATATTTAATTCATTTTAATGAGTGGCACAGCTTGCGTTATTGACCAATTTAATATGAACTCTAGGCAGGAGAAATGCATACATCTGAGTTAAAGGATAAGTTCACCTTTTTTAGAAAAAAAAAAAAATGCACTTTTTTGCAGTTAATAAAAATGGGCTTGCATTTTTTTTTTTTTTTTTTTTTTTTTTGAGCCTATAAAGCAGGGGTCTCAAACTGGTGGCCCTCCAGCTGTTGCGAAACTACAAGTCTCAGGCATTGCAAGGCTGACGATTACAAGCATTACTCCCATCATGCCTCTGCCTGTGGGTCTTGTAGTTTTGCAACAGCTGGAGGGCCGCCAGTTTAAAACCCCTGCTGTAAAGCATTGCACCAGTGATCAGCAGATCGCTGGTGCCATGCAGATCTTTCGGAGTATCTGTGTGCCGGTACATCCCATACGGGCAAGCAGATACGCTGATAGGGAAGAAATCAATGAACTTCCACAGCGCTCCGCAGTAGTTTTGAGAACTACAAGCCCACAACCGCAAAGTATGATGGGGCATGTAGTTCACTCACACAGCTGTGTATGGTTGACATGGCCTTGTGGGTGGAGCCCTGCACAGGCTGCGCTGATTTTAAACTGACAGCTAGTATGGGGAACTTCTAATTTTGCTGTCATGTGGGGGGGGGGGGGGTGGAGTGGCTTCAGCATTGTGAACATGTTACATGTTGCACCCTAAAAAACGGATGCAACATGTTCCCGAAGGTGAACTTGTCCTTTAAAATATGTTTTTTTTTTTTTTTTTTTTCCTCTTCAGATTCACATCTTCTGGCTTCACCATTCCAGCACCCTGTGTCACCATATGTATATCCACCTAATGGTAGTAGAACCACTAATTGCATTGCAGTTTTGAGTTGAGTTAAACTGCATTGCATTCAGCAGCCTACAGCTGCTTCTTAGTGGTTCTACAATTGTTTCTTAATTAATGGTCCAACATACACCTGGTTGTGATCACATGTTTGTTTAGGAGTTCTATATGTATTAGAGGTCATTTTTGTATTATTCAGCTATGAGTAAACACTGAATAAGTGTGAAACGCGTCAGTTGTCCTGGGTTATGCTGGTTTTTGTAGTGCCTGTTTTTCTTCAATAAATATACGTTGGATTGGAGTGCGGCTGTCCTCACCATTTTTAGTTTTTCATTACCCTGTCACCAGGCCTGATGCTGCATTGTTATATATGCAATGTTGTTGCATCATCCTACCGCTGGGATCCTCCTGGGGCCCCTTTGTTTTTTTCCTTTTTTTTTTTTTTAAGCATATTCTAATTTTTGTTTAAAGTAAATATGGATGTAACCTGAAACAAGCTCAGAAAGGTGGACTTGGCCTTTAATCTGGTACCTGTAATTCTATGCAAAGCAGCGCTCAGAAGTGTAAAGTGCAAGACTAATGGTCCAGAAACTATTTGTAGCATCTGTTTTAAAAGCCAACACATTTTGGAGATTACAAGGCTCCCCTTTACTAGGCAGAGCTGGACATAGAAACTGGAATTCTTGGCAGTTTAACCACTTCAACCAAATGATGTACAGGTATATGATTTTGCATGAAGTGCTTGCGCACCAAGGAAAACATAAGTGGGTCGTGCCCGCAAATGTAAACAGTGTTCAAATCACACATGTGAGGTCTTGACCGTTAGAGCAAGAATTCTAGCAAAAGACTTCCTCTGTATCACTGAACAGGTAACATTTAAAAAAAATAAAATGTAAATGTCGCCTATGGAAAGTTTTGAGTACCGTAGTTTGTCGCCATTCCACGAATGCTTGCAATTTTTAAAGTGTGAAATGTTCTGTATCGACTCAGCGTAACATCATCTTTCACAATATGCAAAACAATTGGGCTAACTTTACTATCATTTTTTAATTTAAAGTGTATTTTCCCAAAAAAAATGCGTTTGAAAGACCGCTGCGCAAATACTGTGTGATAAAATATTGCAAGACCTGTCATTCTTTAAAGTCTTTATATAAATGTTTGGGGATTCTAAGTAACTTTCTAGCAAAAAAATGATTTTAACTAGGGATGCACCGAAATTTCGGCCACCGAAAATTATCGGCCGAATGACAAACAGCAGATACCAAAAAGGGGGCTTGGTTCGCCCCGGGTGCCGCCCATTGCGAGATTGCCACTCTGGCGCGTCCAGTCCTCCCGCTGCGTTAGTCGGGGCTGTCTGCGGTCAGAGTTGGGCGGGAGGAGGCCGCGGTGCATTGTGGGAAGTGGAGTCCGGAGGTGAGAAATGTTTCCCTGAATCTCACACATCAGAGGCCACGAGAAGGATGAATAACATTCTTAACCACAAGGTGAGTGTGGTATAGAGTAGGAAAAGCAAGCTTTTGACAACGATCAATGATATACATAGCTCTTTGGCTTACTGGACAGACAGGTATGTGCAAAATGTAGTAATCCATAGCAAATAAGCAGAATTAAGTTTTTTTCACTGAGCTGACTTAAGTAAGCTGAAATCTGATCTTGCCGCTCTTTGCATTTTCCAATTGTCTTTTGTGTTGCCTTACTGAAAAGGTCCTTTTGTTCCATTTTGTAACTTACAGCAGAAAAATTACACCTGGAATCTAGTAGGTTGGTGAAAGTATCTTCATTGTCCTGTGAAGTTTATACTGCTGATTACCTGGCACTTTCTCACACACACACAGCCATATATGTATGTATGCATGTATGAGTGTCCAATGGATAGTCTCTGACCATCTCCTGTACCATGCCCCCAGTCTCTGACCATCCCCTGTATAAAAATATTTTTTTTCAAAACCGTCACTTTCAGTATTGGACTATTGTTGCTGTTTTCGGCATTTTGGTTATTGGCACCAAAAACCCATTTGGTGCATCCCTAATTTTAACTCGTAAGCAACAAGTATCAAAAATAGGCCTGGTCTTGCCCTCTAGGAAGCCGCAGGATGCATACAGCCTCTGGGTATGAGTTGAGATTCAAATTACTGAGTAACCCCGCCACAACCACTCCTGACCAGAGATTGACACCAATGTGAGTGAGACTAATCTTATTCACTGAACTAGCTCACACAAATTAACACTTTATTTTTTTTTATTTTTTTTAAGGGGGATGAACAATGCAGCCCTCCTAATTCTAGACAGAGACCTACTATGCTAATACCCCCCTTTTTTTTTTACTTTACCAGAGACTAGAAATGACCAGCCCGGTTTTTCTCTTATCAAATCGGCTTAAACTGTAGCAAGGGCACATTGGAGCACAGTAGCGGTATATAGAACAAACCTTTTCTGTGCTATGCTGTCGCCAGTACCCATCGCGTGACCTCCGTAGGTAAAAGCCTACCTGCAGGTCTTTAAGCATAAAAATCCAAGAATAACGTTCCAGATAGGATGCTTAAGGCACTCCAATATTGCAAATTCAGTAAATAAGCAAACGATCAGATATGCACTGGGAGTACTCAAAAATGACTGTTTTTCCTATTTGCTGGCTTTGTTGGGGCTCTTACGGGGGTGCACTTAATTGTATTCCTCTGGGTCTGTCTCCTTCAGGTTAGGTTCTGGCAGATAACTGTTTGAACTATAGGATCTCTCCAACTGTTGAGAGGAATTTCAGGGAGGAGGGGGGTTCTACCAAAAATGGACTGGTAACTGGATAACTGTGGAATATTGAACACCACCTTAATTTGGCAGGGAGGCAAGATGGTGGAATATTTTGTCAGCATTCACTGTGTAAAGAATACACCCCTCTCATTGCTTCCATGGTAAAGTAACAAAAAAACCGGAAGTATTACGATTTTTTTGACCCCAATCTAGAAGGCTCTTCTGCATGGCAGGAATCGACTTGTGTCTTCTTAAGTCCTCAAAGAGCGGGAAGGGAGTTTGGTGACCCTGCTCTGTGCCTTGGCTGGCAAGGGCTGAATCAGGGAGCTCCCCCCCCACAAGATGAACTTGCTCAGGACACCATGGCAAACCTGTATCAGGATGGCTGATGGTAGACTGCAGCCACCCATGCGCTATGGGCCCCACACACACACACGTGTGTACACATGTCTTTGGCACATACTCCCGTCTAAGTCTATCTTAGACTTGGAGGGGAGGAAGAAAGTCAATGAGACCTAACAAATTAACATGCTGGGACTGTCCCACAGGAATCGGTTCATCACACTACAGACGTTGTCCCAGTACCTGGCTAGAATAGGAACCATGTTCTGCAATTGGGCAGAAAGTGGCTTCTGTGGGCAAAGCTTGATTTCCCCCCCCCAGCCACGTGTGCATTGACTTCTGTACAACCGCTCTGTCTAATTTTCACCTAAAAAGGAAAGTTTCCGCTTATGTTTTTCCTCTACCATTGGTGATTCAAGTGGAAGGCCACATCCTACCTGCCTGTAACTTTCTGGGACCAGGAGGCTGCAGGACCATACATATATAGCTTGCACATGTGCAGTGGGGCACCGGCTGTGAAACCACAGTAAGTTGCAGCTGGATTCCTACAGACAACATGATGGCTCAAGGGATCCGAAGAACAGCAAAGAATTAGCCAGGGTAAAGACGGCACTGGATCGGCGAAGTGTCTTTTTTTTTTAACAGTATTGGTAGCTCCAGACTGAATTTTTCTTTTAAAACCAAGCCAAAGCTCCTTTTTACCTTCCCCTCTTCTTTTTATTTTTTATATATCCTGGAAGCTACAAGCAAGAAAGTATCTACTGCCACGCAATTGCTAAGTGGTGGATGGTCATGTCACATTAAACATGGCTTAGCAAGAAAAGACACCCAGTGACAAGGAAAGTGCTGCCTGTAAAATGTCCGTCTGTTCTGATCGTAGGAACGTGCAAGTGTTGGACATGATGAGTTGTTTTAAGCGTTTTATTTCCCACTTCACTTCACAGACCTTTCTCATGGTCCTCGTCAGTGTAATTGCCCGTGACAAACGGTTCTAGTTAAACATTTTACAGAAACTCTTTATTAAATTTACAAATGAAATCATCCAATTGCTAAAATCTGCTACAAAGTCACAATTCCTTGTTTTATATTCATTGAGAAAATTAAATCTAAAAAACTCATTACAAAAAAGTCAAAGAAATTGCTGAATAGCTGTGACATTCATAGCGGGTTAATGGCCGTGACATGTCAATCATTCGTTTTAATAGAGCACTGTCATCCTGTGAACATTGCGAGCTGTGCGCTTTTGGAATTTATGATCCATAATAGTTTAACTTTTTTTTTTTTAATTCTATATTGCATCCAAATGTGAGACTTTTTTTGGTAGCAAATAGTTTTCCGTATGCGGCAAAAACACTTCTCCAATCACTATGGGGTTTAATAAAAAAAAAAGTTAATGCACCTGTTCTAAAAGTAAAATAGAGTATGAGCGCTTGATGTGATTGGATGGAGAGTTGTTGCAGGGGGGGAGGTTAAGATTTTCACAGACCACGCAGCTGGTTTATGGGTGGTGTCTTGCTGAATCAGGGGAGGACGAGTATAAAACTTGGTTGGGGCAGCACAATATACACTATGGTTTACATAGTAGGTAAGGTTGAATAAAGACAATAGTCCATCCAGTTCAACCTGTGTAGGTGTCTATAATTGTTTCCCATATCCCTGTATGTTGTGTTCTTTAAAATGCACATCCAAGAGTCTTTTAAAACTAATCAACACTACCAATTGTGGAGGAGAGTTATCACCCTCACAATCAAAAAACAAACCCTACACAGCTTAAGGTTAAACTGCTTTTCCTCCAATCTCATAGTGTGGCCCGTGTCCTCTTACACTCCTTGAGACTGAAGAGTTTTTCACTATGCTGGGATCACCATTGAGGTATTTGTAAATCGCTATCATGTCCCCTCTCAAGCGAGAATAAATTTAGTGCTTGCAGGCATTCTTCGTAATCGAGGTCCTCCACTCCCCTTATTAGTTTTGTTGCCCTTCTCTGAACTCTCTCCAGTTCCAGCACATCCTTCCTGAGGACTGGTGACCAGAACTGGACAGAATACTCCAGATGTGGCCTAACCAGAGTTTTATAAAGTGGCAGAATTATAGTTTTATCCCTGGAGTAAATCCCCTTTTTTTTTTTTTTATATGCATGCTAATATTCTGCTGGCTTTGGTAGCTGCAGCTTGACATTGCATGCTATTTGCTCGTTCTGCCATGCACTAGGACCCCCAGATCTTTCTCCATCCTTGATTTCCCCAGAGGTTCTTCCCCCTAGTGCAGTGGTTCTCAACCTTTTTAGTGCTGTGATCCCTTGATAGGGGTCCCCACAACTTGGGAAAATTCAAACAGTAAAATTATTTTTGCAGGGTGGGCAAGTATTATTATTTTTGCAGGCAGGACAAGTAATCCTAACCCACCGACATTTAGCACTTCCTGAGTCCCTTCCACTCATACAGTATTAACCACTTAAGCCCCAGACCATTTGGTAGCTAGAGGACCAGAGGTGAATTCAGAATTTTGCACTGCGCTGCTTTAACTGTAAATTGTGCGGACATGCAATGTTGTACCCAAACGAAATTTGCGTCCTTTTCTTCCCACAAATAGAGCTTTCTTTTAATGGTATTTGATTGCCTCTGCGATTTTTATTTTTTGCGATATAAACGGAAAAAGACCGAAAATTTTGAAAAAAAAATGATATTTTCTACTTTTTGTTATAAGAAAAATCGAATAAACTCAATTGTAGTCATACATTTAGGCCAAAATGTATTCAGCCACATGTTTTTAGTAAAAAAAATGTCAATAAGCGTATATTTATTGGTTTGCGCAAAAGTTATAGAGTTTACAAACTAGGGTACATTTTCTGAAATTTACACAGCTTTAAATTTATGACTGCCTATCTCATTTCTTGAGGTGCTAAAATGACAGGGCAGTACAAAACCCCCCCAAATGACCCCATTTTGGAAAGTAGACACCCCAAGGAAATTGCTGAGAGGCATGTTGAGCCCATTGAATTTTTTTTATTTTTTTGTCCCAAGTGATTGAATAATGACAAAAAAAAAAAAAATTACAAAAAGTTGTCACTAAATGATATATTGCTCACACATGCCATGGTTATATGTGGAATTTCACCCCAAAATACATTTTGCTGCTTCTCCTGAGTACGGGGATACCACATGTGTGGGACTTTTTGGGAGCTTAGCCGCGTACGGGACCCCGGAAACCAAGCACCGCCTTCAGGATTTCTAAGGGCGCAAATTTTTGATTTCACTCCTCACTACCTATCACAGTTTCGAAGGCCATAAAATGCCAAAATAGTACAAAACCCCCCCAAATGACCCCATTTTAGAAAGTAGACACCCCAAGGAAATTGCTGAGAGGCCTGTTGAGCCCATTGAATATAATTTTTTTTGTCCCAAGTGATTGAATAATGACAAAAAAAAATAAAAATAAAATAAAAAATTACAAAAAGTTGTCACTAAATGATATATTGCTCAAACATGCCATGGGCATATGTGGAATTACACCCCAAAATACATTCTGTTGCTTCTCCTGAGTACGGGGATACCACATGTGTGGGACTTTTTGGGAGCCTAGCCACGTACGGGACCCCGGAAACCAAGCACCGCCTTCAGGATTTCTAAGGGCGCAAATTTTTGATTTCACTCCTCACTACCTATCACAGTTTCGAAGGCCATAAAATGCCAAAATCGCACAAAACCCCCCCAAATGACCCCATTTTGGAAAGTAGACACCCCAAGCTATTTGCTGAGAGGAATGGCGAGTATTTTACAGCTCTCATTTGTTTTTGAAAATGAAGAAAGAAAATATATATATATATATATTTTTTTTTCAATTTTCAAAACTTTGTGACAAAAAGCGAGATCTGCAAAATACTCACAATACCTCTCAGCAAATAGCTTGGGGTGTCTACTTTCCAAAATGGGGTCATTTGGGGGGTTTTGTGCTATCTGGGCATTCCATGGCCTCGGAAACTGTGATAGGCAGTGAGAAGTGAAATCAAAAATTTACACCCTTAGAAATCCTGAAGGCGGTGCTTGGTTTTTGGGGTCCCGTACGTGGCTAGGCTCCCAAAAAGTCTCACACATGTGGTATCCCCGTACTCAGGAGAAGCAACAGAATGTATTTTGGGGTGTAATTCCACATATGCCCATGGCATGTTTGAGCAATATATCATTTAGTGACAACTTTGTGCAAAAAAAAAATTGTTGTTTTTCCGCAACTTGTGTCAACATATAAAATATTCCATGGACTCGACATGCCTCTCAGTATATAGCTTGGGGTGTCTACTTTCCAAAATGGGGTCATTTGGGGGGGTTTTGAACTGTTCTGGCATTTTATACACAACATTAGGAAGCTTACATCCACTCTTCTAACCACTTGAAGACAAAGCCCTTTTTGACACTTTTTGTTTACATGAAAACATTTTTTTTTTGCAAGAAAATTATGTTGAACCCCCAAACATTATATATATTTTTAAAGCAAAGGCCCTACAGATTAAAATGGTGGGTGTTGAATTTTTTTTTTCTACACAGTATTTGCGCAGCGATTTTTCAAACGCATTTTTTGGGTTAAAAAATACACTTTTTTTAATTTTAATGCACTAAAACACACTATATTGCCCAAATGTTTGATGAAATAAAAAAGATGATCTTAGGCCGAGTACATAGATACCAAACACGACATGCTTTAAAATTTCGCACAAACGCGCATTGGCGACAAACTACATACATTTTTAAAAGCCTTTAAAAGCCTTTACAGGTTACCCCAGTAGATTTACAGAGGAGGTCTACTGCTAAAATGATTGCCCTCGATCTGACCTTCGCGGTGATACCTCACATGCATGGTGCAATTGCTGTTTACATATGACGCCAGACCGACGCTTGCGTTCGCCATTGGGCAAGAGCAGGACAGGGGTGCTTTTTTTTTTTTTTTATTATTATTAATTTTGCTATTTTATTTTTAAATTGTTCCTTCCAAGTATTTTTTTTTTTATCATTTTTATTGTTATCTCAGGGAATGTAAATATCCCCTATGATAGCAATAGGTAGTGACAGGTACTCTTTTTTTGAAAAAAACTATCGACTTCTAGACCCTAGATTTTTCCTCTGCCCTCAAAGCATCTGACCACACCAAGATCGGTGTGATAAAATGCTTTCCCAATGGCGCTTTTTATATCCGGGGGGGGGGCATTCCCTCCCACTGCTTGTAAAAGCAGTCCAGAGGCTAATTAGCCGCTGGGATTGCTTTTACATGAAAGCCGGCCGCAGGCTGAAAAGAATGATACCAAGATGATACCTAAACCCGCAGGCATCATTCTGGTATAAACACTCAAAGTCCAGCAACATACCAGTATGTTGCTGGTCCTTGTTGGACATGTATTGTAATCTTTTTATTTCATGCAGCCAGTTGGCTGAACGAAAAAAGAGATTGATCGGTGGGTATGCCCACCATTAGAATACCGCCCTTCATCCACCCACTTCCAATGATGGGCATACACGCACCATTTATATATGCCGAAGCATGGGGGCATCCTCCCGCAAAAAAATTATGCCGCACACACATGGTCGGACTTTTCCACGGGCAAGCCTCCGTCGGAATTTCGACCGTATGTACGCGGCATTAGGAGCAAAATCACTCCTCCGCCCCTGCTGCCCCAATGCTTCGGCATATTTGCTTTTTTTTTTTAACTGTGGTGGTGAAATCACCTCCTACAGCACTGGAGTCGCAGGGATCAGGCCTGTCTCTGCGAACGCTGCAGTTATGTGTGTTTTTGTTTTGTAAGTGACAGTGATCGATCGATACTGCACTTGGGTGGCCTGGGCTGGACGGAGGGGCAAAACGCAGGTGCTAGCAGGTATCTGGGCTGATCCCGCTAACACTGCGTTTTTGGGAACCCTAAACTGCTGGGGACGCTAGTATAGATCTGATCAGATCAGATATTGATCTGTTCAGATACTATACCACTAAGGGGGGTGTATGCTTCACGCGTGGGTGTTAGCGTTACTGGCACTAACCTGACGCTGCCTGGGGTGTGACTCAGACCCTCTCTGACGCTAAAACCTAATTGAAATCACCCGCCGGGCGATCAGGGGGTTAAACCTTTATTGGGTTATATATTCGGCGGGTGCCCTGACACTATAAAAAGCAAACTAACTAACCAGCGTCACCCGTAACACTTATATGGTGATCACTGGTGAAAGGGTTAACTAGGGGCAATCAGGGGGTTAAAACCTTTATTAGATAATATATGGGGGTACCTGACGCTATAAAAACCTGCGGCGAACCTAAAAAAAATTACCAGCTACCGATCTGCATCACCGACACTAAGACAGCGTTTAGAAAAACGATTGCTTAGCGACAGTGGTGATGGGGGTGAAAGGGTTACCTGGGGGGGGCGATCAAGGGGGTTAAACCTTTATTAGATAATATATTGGGGTACCTGACGCTATAAAAACATGCGGCGAACCTAAAAAAAAATACTGGCTACGATCTGCATCACTGACACTAAGACAGCGTTTAGAAAAACAATTGCTTAGCGACAGTGGTGATAGGGGGTGAAAGGGTTACCTGGGGGGCGATCAAGGGGGTTAAACCTTTATTAGATAATATATTGGGGTACCTGACGCTATAAAAACCTGCGGCGAACCTAAAAAAAATTACCGGCTACCGATCTGCATCACCGACACTAAGACAGCGTTTAGAAAAACGATTGCTTAGCGACAGTGGTGATGGGGGTGAAAGGGTTACCTGGGGGGGGGGCGATCAAGGGGGTTAAACCTTTATTAGATAATATATTGGGGTACCTGACGCTATAAAAACATGCGGCGAACCTAAAAAAAAATACTGGCTACGATCTGCATCACTGACACTAAGACAGCGTTTAGAAAAACAATTGCTTAGCGACAGTGGTGATAGGGGGTGAAAGGGTTACCTGGGGGGCGATCAAGGGGGTTAAACCTTTATTAGATAATATATTGGGGTACCTGACGCTATAAAAACCTGCGGCGAACCTAAAAAAAATTACCGGCTACCGATCTGCATCACCGACACTAAGACAGCGTTTAGAAAAACGATTGCTTAGCGACAGTGGTGATGGGGGTGAAAGGGTTACCTGGGGGGGGCGATCAAGGGGGTTAAACCTTTATTAGATAATATATTGGGGTACCTGACGCTATAAAAACATGCGGCGAACCTAAAAAAAAATACTGGCTACGATCTGCATCACTGACACTAAGACAGCGTTTAGAAAAACAATTGCTTAGCGACAGTGGTGATAGGGGGTGAAAGGGTTACCTGGGGGGCGATCAAGGGGGTTAAACCTTTATTAGATAATATATTGGGGTACCTGACGCTATAAAAACCTGCGGCGAACCTAAAAAAAATTACCGGCTACCGATCTGCATCACCGACACTAAGACAGCGTTTAGAAAAACGATTGCTTAGCGACAGTGGTGATGGGGGTGAAAGGGTTACCTGGGGGGGCGATCAAGGGGGTTAAACCTTTATTAGATAATATATTGGGGTACCTGACGCTATAAAAACCTGCGGCGAACCTAAAAAAAAATACTGGCTGCCGATCGGCATCACTGACGCTAAGACAGCGGTCAGAAAAATGATCGCTAAGCGACAGTGGTGATAGGGGGTGAAAGGGTTATCTGGGGGGTGATCAGGGGGTTAAACCTTTATTAGGGGGGGTTAGGGGGCTACACTGGACCTAAGACTAAACTTTGGTGACACTTTTACAGTCACAAATGTCACTGATTGCAGTGACCATTTATTTAGTGATCACTGCAATCAGTGACACTGTGACTGTGGGGGCGATTTATGTCCCTATGTGTCCTGGTGTCAGTGTAGTGTTGTGTGCACTGACCTGATATCTTCTCTTGTACGGCGCTCGGTATATGTGAGCGCCGCACCAGAGATGACATCACTTCCTCCTGCTCCCTCTGTCTGACACAGACAGAGGGGGCATTTCCATTCGCCGGGAGCGATCGCGAGGGGGTGGCCAGAAACGAATGGCTGACCCCTCATCCCGGAACGCTCCCGGACACTTAGCCACCGCTCACTGTATAGAAGGGGGGTCCGATTGGACCCCCCAACTGTACAAAGGCAATCACGTACACTCTACGTGATTGTGCCTGTCGGTGCCATTCTGCCGACGTATATATACAGTGAGCGGTCGTTAAGTGGTTAAAGTTCATGTGCAAGTAAAGGCAGGCATCCCAATACTTTTGGTAATACAGTGTATGGGTGACTATACAAAAGTTTACACTTAAAGTGGTTGTAAACCTCAGACATGAAATATGAACAAAGCATAGCCCTCTATAGTGTGTACTTGTCACAGTTAAGAACACTAAGGCTTGATTCACACTAATGCGTTTTTTTGATGCATTTTGCAGAAATGCAGTTACATTTTTTTAACATGGGTTCCTATGGAACATGTTCCTCCATCTTCTCCCGCATCTTCATCCTCCGGTCTTCCCCTTCTCCCCCTGCTTCGTCTGTCTTCTTTCTCTGCCGCCGCTCCAGCCGACAACGAAATTCGTCCGAATTTAGCAACTTTTGGACATTCGGAAGCATTCGAATTTCCGAACAGAGCAATTACGAATAAAACCGAATCCGAAATAAATTATACCGCAAAATAGCGAATGCCCGAAGGTCTTCGGCATAATTCGTTATGAAAAAAGTTACGAATGTACGAATCCATTCGAAGCACAATAACACTCACTCTGCTTCTCCCTCACCATGCTGAACTCCCTCTCAAAATGGTGTACAGGGGGCGGAGGCTATAGCCGCATGAAAAAACGAAAGTAAAATACGAGATTTCGAATCCATTCGAAGCACAATAACACTCACTCTGCTCTGCTCTCTGCTTCTCCCTCACCGTGCTGAACCCTCTCAAAATGGTGTACAGGGGCGGAGCCTATAGCCGCATGTAAAAAACGAAAGTAAAATACGAGATTTCTAATCGTTACAAATAACCGCTATGTATTTAGAAAAGTACAAATCCATTCGAAGCACATTAGGCATAATAGGCAGCGTCGTTGTGAGAGAGACACGGAAAATTACGAATCAACGAACCCAAAAAAAGTTACGAAAGTAGGAGTTGTGTCCAGAATCAACGAAAAACAACGTACTCTACCGAAAGTACGAATTATAAAGCAACAAAAAATTCAACGAAAAATGTCGCTTGCAAAAATACGAATGAGTCCGAACACGAAAAATCCCGCCTAGCAAAATTACGAATGATTACGAATCAACAGGACCGGAAAGAAACGAACCGAAACGGAACGAATTTTTCCGTTGTGCACAAGTCTAGTATCAATGATCATTATAATGACAATTTTTGTATAAATGTATTTTTACAGTTTTTCTACTAATAAAAACCCATAGATTTTTTACCGAATTTACCCATGTGCCATTAAAGTCCATCTTTTAGTTTAATCAGTGTTCCCCCTTTATTATCGGGACGTTGGCACATTTATACCAGTGCATCCAGTGTCACCCTGTGAGGATGCACGTTTAAGCATTTCTTTTCTAAAGAACCCTAATCAGGTTCCCTTTAACCACTTAAGGACCGCTCACTGTATATATACACACACGTCGGCAGAATGGCTCGTACAGGCACAATCACGTACCTGTACGTCCCCTTTAACTGCCTGACGTCGGGGTCGCGCTCGCGACCCCCCTGCCTTCCCCGTGAGTCGGACCGCGGGTTCCGCGGACTCGATCGCTGCGGAGATCCCCGCGATCGTCTCACGGAGGCATGGAGCGGGGAGATGTTAGTGTAAACACAAAATCTCCCCGCTCCCCTACTGACACTGTCACCGATCTCCGCTCTGTGTAATCAGAGCGGAGATCGGTGACGTGTCACTCGTAGCCACGCCCTCACACAGTAGTAATCACTCCCCCAGGCACACTTAACTCCTTCACTGCCAGTGTCATTTTCACAGTAACCAGTGCATTTTTATAGCACTGATCGCTGTGAAAATGACAATGGGCCCAAAAATGTGTCAAAAGTGTCCGATGTGTCGGCCATAATGTTGCAGTCATAATGTTGCTGATCGCCGCCATTACTAGTAAAAAATTTTTTATAAAAATGCCATAAAACTACCCCCTATTTTGTAAACGCTATAACTTTTGCGCAAACCAATCAATAAACACAGATTGCGATTTTTTTTTTACCAAAAATATGTAGAAGAATACGTATCGGCCTAAACTGAGGGAAAAAAAATAGTTTTTTTATATATTTTTTGGGGATATTTATTATAGCAAAAAGTAAAAAATATTGAATTTTTTTCAAAATTGTCGCTCTATTTTTGTTCGCAAAAACTAAAAACTGCAGAGGTGATCAAATATCGCCAAAAAAAAGCTCTATTTGTGGGGAAAAAAGGACGTAAATTTTGTTTGGGAGCCACGTCGCACGACCGCGCGATTGTCAGTTAAAGCGACGCAGTGGCGAATCGCAAAAAGGGGCCTGGTCTTTATGCTGTGTATTGTTCTAGGGCTTAAGTGGTTAAGAAAAGCGTGAGAAGGGATTCAGGGAACACAATACTTTTCATTTAGCTACCCACCAACTTATACAACTAGTGCACCCAAAAATAAATCAACTCATTTATTATGCATTTTATTTTTCTTTATAGAAATACAGAAATATCCCACTTGTACAACAATAACCCCCCCCCCCCCCCCAAGAAAAAACACACCAACATAGGTACATGTAAAAAACTCATTGCACTGCAGCTTTAAGCATGCACCAAAATAAATGCAAATTCCACCAAAAGCTTACGCTTAAATTTCGCCTCTTTTCAGAAATTAAGACCCATCATAACCCTGATTTTTCTGAATGATCTTGGGAGATGTTGTAATGATCGGTTTGTAGTCTTGAAGCCTTGATCAGGAAGGGATTTATTTGTTTCAGTTTCATAGCAGTACCTGTATTTGTGGTAGAAGTTGGGTGCAGCTTTCACTGTTACCCAGCGTGCAGAGAGGGGCAGGGTGCCGCACAGTTATGCCTTATTCATTTATGGGTGTCACTGGTGTGCATCATGCTTAAAAAATAAAAAAATAAATGTCCAAATGAGCGACTTACTAAAATGCAGGCCATTTAGTGCTCCAATCAACTGACTTTGCCCTAGACATTGACAATGTCATCAGTCTGCTGCAGGCAGGAGAACATTTTCCCAGTCTCCTCTCCCCAGTGGTCAGACTGTAAAATTGTCACAACAGGGCTGATCTGTGTCTAACATTTATGAAAAAGTACATAGGCCCTAGGAGTTGCATGACTGTCATGATCCAAAATCTCAGTCCAGGAAGTAAACCCTGTTGATATCTGATCAGGGATGGCGATAAGGTAAGGTGACTAGATTTTTAAAATGAAATCTGGAGACTTTTTTTTTTTTTTACTAGTAATGGCGGCAATCAGCGACTCTCTGCCTGTCGCCGCCCGCCTCACAGCCTATTAAAGGGGTTGTAAACCCTTGTTTTTTCACCTTAATGCATCCTATACCGCAGGGGGCGGGGGCGAAGTCATACATTCGGCGGCTATGGACGCCTAATGAATGACTCGAGAGCACGCCCGCAAGGTAACCTCCGGGAGAGCGTTTCTCCTAGGGGGTTGTTATCTAACGCGAGGAGAGCCGCAGAGGTAGGGTGACCAGACATCCCCAGGTCAGGGGACAGTCCCCAGATTGAGGACACTGTCCCCGGACCAAGTCTGTCCCCAGTTTTGTCCCCGGATTGGATTTGAACAGGGGCTGGGGCAATTTCAAAGGCAGTCAGTGCAGAATATAAAAAAAAAACTGAATTACACACACTCCTGCTCCGCCACTCCTACTAGCTTAAGGGGTGTATTCTTTCCATTATCTGTGCCCCTTTCTGATGATCATGTGCTGGTCGGAGCGGAGGGAATATTTCTTCAGTTTCGGGCGCCCATTCCGCTCCGCTCACATGATCTTCTGCCTTGGCTCAAGTCCCGGCCAGCCGCCTGCCTGCTTATCTCCTTGCCTTTCCTGGCAGAGTGATCTTCCCAATAGTAGCCGGGGCCCGGAGAGTCATGCCGCGTACACACGATTGGTTTTATTGATGAAAACAGTCCGATGGACTTTTCCCATCGGACAAACCGATCGCGTATGGGCCCCATCGGTCTTTTTTCCATCGGTGAGAAAAAATAGAACATGTTTTAAATTTATCCGATGGGAAAAAAAACGATAGCAATTTCCGATCGTCTGTGTGGAACTCCATCGGACAAAAAACCCACGCATGCTCAGAATCAAGTCGACGCATGCTCAGAAGCTTTGAACTTCATTTTTCTCGGCTTGTCGGAGTGTTTTACGTCACGGCGTTTGGGACGGTCGGATTTTTGACTGATGGTGTGTAGGCAAGACTGATGGAAGTCAGCTTCATCGGAATTCCGATGGAAAAATCCGATTGTGTGTACAGGGCTTAAGACTTGACAGGCTGCGAGGCGGGCGGCGACGGGCAGAGAGTCGCTGATTGCCGCCATTACTAGTAAAAAAAAAAAATATGTCCCCGGATTTTACTTTAAAAATCTGGTCACCTTACACAGAGGGACCCCATAAGTCGGTGTTCGGGGCCACTCTGCAAAACGAGCTGCACAGTGGAGGTAAGTAATATGATATGTTTGTTATTTAAAAAAAAAAAACGATCCTTTACAATCACTTTAAGTCTTACTCTCCGGGCCCCGGCTACTACTGGGTGGGGAGTGGAGGAAGATCACTCCGCCAGGGAAGGCAAGGAGATAAGCAGGCGGCTTGAGCCAAGGCAGAAGAACATGCGAGCGTAGCTGGATGGGCACCCGAAACTGAAGAAAGATTCCCTCCGCTCCGACCAGCACATGATCATCAGAAAGGGGCACAGATAATGGAAAGAATACACCCCCCTAAGCTAGTAGGTGCGGTGGAGCGGGGGGGTGCAAGTCAGATTTTTTTTTTTTTATTCTGCACTGACTGTCTTTGAAATTGCCCCAGCCCCTGTTCCAATCCAATCCGGGGACAGTGTCCTCAATCCGGGGACTGTCCCCTGAAACCGGGGATGTCTGGTCACCCTACGATAAGGGCATTTTCATGAGGGATAATGTGATAAGCACACACATCTACTTACCAGGAAAACGTACACTATGGGGGTCCACTTTCACTACAAGTGCAAAGTGCACTTGAAATTGCACTAAAAGTGTCCTTGGAAGTGCAGTCGCTGTAAATCCGAGGGGGACATGCAAGGAAAATAAAAAACAGTATTTTAGCTTGCGGATGATAAAATCAGCAAAGCTTCCCCTCATTTCAGATCTACAGCAACTGCACTTCTAAGTGCACTTTGCACTTGTAGTGCAAAGTGGATTTGCCTTCAGTAAATAACCCCCTATATTACCAAAAGTATTGGGACACCTGCCTTTACACGCACATGAACTTTAATGGCATCCAAGTCTTAGTCCGTAGGGTTCCGTATTGAGTTGGCCCACCCTTTGCCGCTATAACAGCTTCAACTCTTCTGGGAAGGCTGTCCACAAGATTTAGGAAAGTGTCTACGGGAACGTTTGACCATTCTTCCAGAAGCGCATTTGTGAGGTTAGGCACTGATGTTGGACGAGAAGGCCTGGCTCGCAGTCTCCGCTCTAATTCATCGCAAAGGTGTTCTATTGGGTTGAGATCTGGACACTGTGCAGGCCAGTCAGGTTTCCCGACCTTAAACTCGCTCATTCATGTCCTTATGGACCTTGCTTTGTGCACTGGTCCAAATCATTTGGTGGAGGGGGGATTATAATGTGGGGTTGTTTTTAAAAGGTTGGGCTTGGCCCCTTAGTTCCAGTGAAGGGAACTCTTAAGGCGTCAGCATACCAAGGCCTTTGGACAATTTCATGCTCCCAACTTTGTGGGAACAGTTTGGGGATGGCCCCTTCCTGTTCCAACATGACTGCGCACCAGTGCACAAAGCAAGGTCCATAAAGACATGGATGAGCGAGTTTGGGGTGGAGGAACTGGATTGGTCTGCACAGAGCCCTGACCTCAACCCGATAATACACCTTTGGGACCTCCCAAGTGCGCTTATGGAAGAATGGTCAAACATTCTCATAGCCACACACCTAAACCTTCTGGACAGCCTTCCCAGAAGAGTTTAAGCCTTTATAGCTGTAAAGGGTGGGCAAACTCAATATTAATCCCTACGGACTAAAACTGGGATGGCATTAACGTTTATGTGCGTGTAAAGGCAGTTGTCCCAATACTTTTGGTAATATAGTTTTTCTCTGATTCTAGGTCCACTTTATAAAAGGGTATAAGTCTATTTAATAATCACGAGAAGAAAACAGACTAAAATAATTCTTAGCGGCAAATTATATTTGAAGTGGTTTATAAAGGCTTATGCCGCGTACACACGACCGTTTTTCATGACGAGAAAAATGCCATTTTTTTATTTGGTCATTAAAAACGATTGTGTGTGGGCTCCAGAGCATTTTTCACGACGTGAAAAATGGGCATTAAAAATTTGGAACATGCTCTATTTTTTCTCGTCGTTTTTCACGTCATGAAAAACGGTCGTCTGTAGGCTTTAACGACGTGAAAAAACGCACATGCTCAGAAGCAAGTGATGAGACGGGAGCACTCATCCTGGTAAAACTAGCGTTCACAATGGAGATAGCACATTCGTCGCGCTGTAACAGACTGAAAAGCACGAGGCTGAAAAGCATGAATCGTCTCTCACCAAACTTTACTAACACGAGGATCAGCAAAAGCAGCCCAAAGGGTGGCGCCATCCGAATGGAACTTCCCCTTTATAGTGCCGTGGTACATTTCGTACGTCACCGCGCTTTGCTCAAGCATTTTTTTTTATGATCGTGTGTAGGCAAGGCAGGATTGAGAAGAATCACGTCGAAAAAAACTTTGTTTTTTTCAATGACATTAAAAACGGTCGTGTGTACGCGGCATTAAGGTTGTTTACCTTCATACATTCTATGCATGAAGGTAAAAAACCTTCTCTGTGCAGCAGCCCCCCTAATAATTTAGCTGAGCCCCATCTCGATCCAGGGATGTGCACGAGAGCCTCGGCTCTCCGGGGACCCTCCCTCCTCATTTGCTGAGACAGCAGCAGGGGGGATTGGCTCCCACTGCTGTCAATCACAGCCAGTGAGCCAATGAGGAGAGAGGGGGGCGGGTCCAAAACATTCACAAGTCCATGTGTGAATGGACACGCAGAGCTGCAGCTCAAAAGCCCCCATTGCAAGCTACTTGCATGGGGAGCCATTGATAGGAGGGAGGGACCCGAGAAGAGGAGGATCGGGGCTGCTCTGTGCGAAACTGCTGCACAGATCAGGCGAGTATGACATCTTTGTTATTTCAAAAGAAAAAAACAAACAGCCTTTAATATCACTTTAAAGCCCAACTATATTAAAAACTTTATTCTTTTAGTTTTGAACAGAGTGGGGAAGTGCTGGGGGTTAACTGTAACCCTATTAGAAAAATTCAACATAATCTATTATGCACAAGGCCTTCTTCCCATCACAGCTCAAGATTCGAATGCCCCTTGTAAAATATAATAACACATTTCATCTAATTATCACTTAGCTAAATCTGTTTAATGTTCCTCACAGTTGAGATGTTCAATACAAAGTATGAAGGGATGGTGGTACAAATCTGAGGATCCAGAAGGCCAAGGGTGAAGATCTCTATCTACATTGGGTATAATATTTCCACAACCACCACATTCACACTGTGCCCCCAGACAGTGGATATCGGTCATCACGTGACCCCTGTGTACATAGTGCAGTCCTTAGTGTTAGAGCGGCCAGGCGGCAGTTATGTACATTCCACGCACAAGTGTCATAGTCTTGTTCTAGGAGGGTTTGTGGGAAAGCAGCTGGAACTTCCTAAGACGATTGGCAGCCGCGACCACGTAGAAATGTTTCTGTAAGGAAAGATGGTGGGAACATTCAATATTGTGAGTAGTAGGACTTGATGAACAAAATGCAACAGAGACATTAGTTGACTTATCTATTAGATTAGTCTACCCCAAAGTAGTATTTATGAGTTTGGTGGCCTGGGTGGTAACCTGTTGTCTTATCGGAGGCGGCTCTAGGCTTTGTGAGGCCTTAGGCAAAACTTAGACATGAGGCCCCACTCACGCCCATAATGGGAAAAATAATTCAAACAAGAAAAATGGCTGCAGAAAATGCACGGATCTAGCACACAGGTGATCAGCAGCACTTCCAGGGCACCCTCCCCACCCATCAGACATATTCAGCCAATGCAAGAGGGGGGAGAGAGGGGGAGGTGAAAAAGAGAGAGGGGTAATAGAGAGATCCGATGATGCCGACATTAGTATTGATCACAGGCAAATTAGGTGGCCGCGAGGCCCTTGTGAGTGCGAGGCCTTAGGCGGCCATCTAACTTGCCTCTGTGTCTTATGCCACGTACAACACACAATCGGAATTTCCGTCGGAAAAACCTTGGATGGTTTTTCCAACGGAATTCCGCCCAAGCTTGGCTTGCATACACACGGTCACATAAAAGTTCTCTGAAATTTCGACCGTCAAGAACGCAGTGACGTACAACACTACGACGAGCCGAGAAAACGAAGTTCAATGCTTCCGAGCAATACGTCGAATTGTTTCCGAGCATGCGTAGAAATTTTGCGCATCGGAATTGCTACAGACGATCGGAGTTTCCAATAGGAATTTTTTCCATCGGGGGAAAAAAAAGAGAACCAGCTCTCAATCTTTTCTTGGCGGAAATTCCGACAGCAAAAAAGTCAGATGGAGCCTACACACGGTCGGAATTTCCGACAAAAAGCTCACATCGGACTATTCTTGGCGGAAATTCCGATCGTGTGTACGAGGCATTACAGTATGTTTCTTCAGAAATTCGGTGTTGAGAGCTACTCGATACAGTTCCTGGCTCTAGTTCCACCCATCCACCATCTCATTTTGGGTGCCCCCCCTGCAATGATTTTTCATTTTAAACTAACCAGCCCTAAAAGAGGCAACAGTGTTGAAATGCAGGTCTCTTATTCTCGCAAGTACCCGTGTTAGCTTTTTAATTGATCCCAGTGGGGCCTCAATTTCTGCCCAAGTCTAGATTAAGCCCTGTCTCCTTCCTGCCATTAAGCTGTCAAGTGCCAGGACTCCAATGGGCAATAAGGGGCAATAAGGGTTCTGGCACGTGGCAGTGGAATGACAGGTATGGAGCTAAAACCTAGAAAAGTGGTCAAGAAATATATTTATATTATGGCCAAAAGTGTGTAGACACCTGACCTTCACATCCATATGAGCTCCCAGTCCAAAACCATGGGCATTTATATGGATCCCCCCCTTCTATTTGTGTCTACAGCAGACTCCACTCTTCTGGGAAGGCTTTCCACAAATGTGCACGTGGGAATTTGTGCCCATTCAGCCAAAAGAAGGGAAGACCTAGCTCACAACTGGTGTTCCAATTCAGCCCAAAGGTGTTCAGTAGGGTTGAGGTCAAGGTTTGCACAGGGCATTTGAGTTCCTCCACACCAAACTCATCAAACATCTTTATGGAGTTGCCATTGTGCATAGAGGTACAGTCATGCTGGGGGTGTAACCCAAACCGTTACCATAAAGTTGGAGGAATACTATGGTTTAAAATGTCTTTGTATGCTGCAGTATTAACAGTACCCTTCACTGCAAACACCTGAACTTAAAGCGGATTTCCGCCCATTTTTTTTTTTTAAAAGTCAGCAGCTACAAATACTGCAGCTGCTGACTTTTAAAATAAGGACACTTACCTGTCCAGGGCGCCCGCGATGTCGGCACCTGATGCCGACCTGTCCCTCGGCTCTCGGGTGGAGGCGCCGCCATCTTCGGTAAGGGAATCAGGAAGTGAAGCCCTAGCGGCTTCACTTCCTGGTTCCCTACTGCGCATGCGCGACTCGTGGTGCGCGATCCCACTGGTCCCTGCTGTCTTCTGGGACCTGTGTGTCTCCCAGAAGACAGCGGGGGGACGGAGGAGGCGCCAGAAGTGGCGTAGATAGCCACGGGTGGCTCGGCTATCTATGCCCAAAAGGGGGAGCAAAATACCTGTATTAGACAGGTATCCGCTCCCCCCTCCCCCTGAAAGGTGCCAAATGTGACACTGGTGGGAGGGGGGGGGGATCCGAAAAGCGGAAGTTCAATTTTTGAGTGGAACTCCTCCGCTTTAATAATTTGAAGAGGTATCCGCTAGACAAAGAAGTTTTGTTGCAAATCAAGCCTCGTACACACGACCGGTTTTCTCGCCAAGAAAACTACTGGGAGAGCTTTCATCCCGAGAAAAACGTTCGTGTGTATGGTTTCTCGTCGAGAAAACTGCGGGGACCCTCGACGAGAAAAATAGAGAACCTGCTCTCTATTTTCTTGTCAGGATTCTCGTTTTTCTTGTCGGGATTCTCGTCGGCCTGTTTCCCGATGAGAAAACCGGTCGTTTGTATGCTTTTCCGAGTCTTAAAAAATCGCGCATGCTCAGAATCAAGTATAAGACGGGAGCGCTCCTTCTGGTAAAACTAGCGTTTGTAATGGAGATAGCACATTCGTCACGCTAAAACAAACTGAAAGCACGAAGACTGAAAAGCGCGAATCGTCTTTTCCCAAACTTTTACTTCACACGCGGTAACACGAGATCAGCAAAAGCAGCCCAAGGGGTGGCGCCACTGAAATCGAACTTCCCCTTTATACTGCCGTCGTTTGTGCTGTACGTGACCACGCTTTCCAACGACGAGATTTGGAATTGACAGTGTGTATGCAAGGAAAGCTTGACAAGAAGCTCGTCGAGAAAAACGACGGGTTTTTTTACGACGAGATTCTCAGCCGTGTGTACGAGGCTTCAAAATTAGGAGGACATTTTCATTTAGAGATTCGGATGTATCCCAATTTCCAAATGACAATGGTAACGAATTTCAACAAATCAGAAATAAATTATAATGAAACAAAATAACATAACTAATTATTCGAATATGAATTTGAAAATTTATTCGAGTTCGAAAATTTATTCAAATTTCAAATGGAAACATATTGCAATAAATACAGTAAGGTATAAAAATGAAAAAAGGTGATGCTTCCTATTTTGGCTGTTTTATAGAATAGAAAAAAAAATGAATAGAAACAGAATACAGTAGGAAAGAATAGAATACAATAAAACAAAATAGAATAGAAAATAAAAGAATAGAATAAAACAGAAAAGAGTAGAATATAAAAAAATAGAATAGGATTAGAATAGAAAAAACATCTTCCGAAACATATGAAACGAATTCCGAAAATGAATCATTCTAACATAACAAATATGACAAGACAAAATGATTAACTTAACGAATGAATCTGAAACAAAACACATTTTTCCATGGTGCACATCTCTAATATCCACATATTGTTGGCCATATACAATAGGTGGATGTGATGGTCAGATATCTACAAACGTTTGGCCACATGGTGCATATAGAATAGTCATTGGAAGTTTGATCATTCAAGATCTTCAATAAACATCTATGAACATTTCAGCCAAACCAGTAGCCTCATGCCTATGGAAGGACTCTTCACACCAGCTTTACCTTGAGGAAATAACAGTACAGGGGGTCCCCGACTTACGAACAACTCCTACTTATGAACGGGACGCTGTGGGGACCATCTGCCGTTCTGCGCATGCGCGGCCAGACGGAGCCTCGGAAAACATCGTAAAATGCCGGAAATGTCCGTAATTGCCGCTCTGCTTACGAACATTTCCGGCTTACAAACAAGGGGAAAGTCCCTAACCCGTTCGTAAGTCGGGGACCCCCTGTATTTATCCATGAAAATTCCTTTTAAACAATACATTTCTCCATCATCCAAAACCATTTGCTGGCTGAAAAGACTATGGCATGACCATAGACAGGGCCGCCATCAGGGGGGGACAGGCAGTCCACCTGTAAGGGGCCCGGAGGTTCCCAGGGGCTCGGATGGCAACCCCCCTTATTTTATTTTTTTTGTAAGGGGCCCGGAGGTCCCCAGGGCCCCGGATGGCAACCCCCCCTTTTTATTTTATGTTTTGTAAAAAATAAAAAATTATTTTTTTATAAATTATTACTTTTACATTTTTTTGTAAGGGGCCCAGAGGTCCCCAGGGCCCCGGATGGCAACCCCCCCCTTTTTTTTTGTTCTTCCTTTGTTCGTCAGCACCCAAAGCCCCCCCCCCCCCCGACCTCAACAATTCGCTTCTCAACTTGTGGCACCCCCGCTTCTCAATTCGCGGCGGCAGCACCCCCCCCAGTTCTCCTCTGCTCCAGGGGGCCCATGCTTGAAGCTGTGTAAGGGGCCCCAAAATTCCTGATGGCGGCCCTGACCATAGATACAGATGTGTAACTGTTACCCAAATCGATCATTATATCCACGGGACTAGTTTTCGTCATGTTTATGATGTCCCTGTACTTGACAGGAAGATCAATTAGATACATTAGAGATATGGAGAACTTACTTTCCATTTCTTTTGTGCCATGTATTTCTGAAGCATGATCTGAGACTTCAAGCGAACTTTGTATTTCTTGGCCTTTAGGGGCAAATTCGTTAGCCACTCATGCTTTAAGCATTGTCCGGCGCTCAGTCTACAGCTAAAAGTAGGAAACATAACAAAAACAACCAATTAAAAAAAAAGTTCAACAGTCACATGATCTTGCTGCATACATTTGCTTCTTTTTTTTTCTAATTTTGTGCTGTTCAACTCGAGCCCTTTAGGCCCCTTTCACACGGGACGGATCCGTGATAATCCACCCCGTGAACCTCCGCTTGCTCAGTGGGGATCGCTCCGTTGATTCCCGCTGAGCCGGCGGATGACAGGGCGGTCCCCGCACACTGTACAGGGACCGCCCTGTCAGATCTCCGCTCTCCCCTATGGGGGGATCGGATGAACACGGACCGTCTGTCCGCGTTCATCCGATCCGCAGACGGATAGAAAAATAGGAACTTTTCTATCCAGAAAACCGGAGCATTGGGGATACGGATGAGATCAGGTGTCAGCGGATGTTTCATCTGCTGAGACCTGCGATCTCATAGGGACCAATGTATGTCCCTTTTTCATCCGTAAAGGGATGGATGAAAAAGCGGACATATGGTCCGTACGTGTGAAAGGGGCCTTACAGTGAGGAAAATAATGATTTGATATGAGGCACTAATATGCAGCACTGATGGGCACCGATAAGCAGCACGGATCATATGAGACGTCGTTCCAGAACAAGAGAGCAATCCCGCCCGTCATTTGTCTATACAGCGGGATGCTCAGTGTTAATTCCACACGGATTACATAGGGGTAACATTGGGACCAACTGGAGACATTGTGTTGGTTTATCAGTTACTCCTGCCGGGCTGAAGCCTACAATTAGCGTTACCCCATTAGCTTATTGCCATGCTATATCTCTTCCTGTAGTTAGTAGATCTTAAAGCGGAGAGCCATGTTGACATGGGATCGTCAAAGATAGTAGAGGAGTCAGTAGTGCTTGTAGCCTACAATTAGCCCCGTATGGGGTAAGTATGGCTCAGCACCCTGTGACCCCCCCTACCCAGACCTCTCAGGCTTAAATACCTTTTTAAACCTAGTTTTTAAATCAGTGTTTGGAGGGGTGGGCTATTGTGCCTGCCATTTTTTGGGTAATTTTTTGATATTCAATAAAGTCAATACTGTTTAAATATACCGTTGCTGGTTCTCCATATGCAACTACTGTCTCGTGGGTCGGCTACTCTGGTTCCCCCACGTTTCTTTCTGTTTTTTGTTCTGAAGCTCTGTACAGAGCTATACCTGTCCATTCATTCTGTGCAGCGGAGGCTGCAGAGATCGAGATTGGAGGGCTGTGTCCTCAGCGTCCTCCTTCTGTATCAAGAGCGAAACATCAGAGGTCTATTTAGACCCCTGATATTTCACCAAAGCCCCCCAATGGGGCTCCTAAAAAATTGTAAATAAAATGGTTAAAAATAAATAAATAACACTAACACAATAAAAATACTGACACCAGTGGCGGAACTACCAGGGTCGCAAAGGTTGCACTTGTGACCGGGGTCTGGCATTCCACACACTGGGATCGAAGAGAAGGGCCACGGCCAGGGGGGGCCTTTCATTGTTTCTCGCACCAGGGCCCTGAAGGTTCTAAATATGCCTCTGGGGCCTTAAAAGAACATGTCATGCCAGTGGCTTTGCCAAGTGCCATTGGAGCCAGAATTATGCAGGAACCATCAGATGGGAGGTCAATCATCTACAGCTAATGGAGCCCCTAGCAACCTCTGGAAGAACCCAAAGGTTCCACGGAACCATGGTTGAGAATGGCTCCTCTAAAATAACCCCATGACAGCCAGGGATGGTCATGTAAAACAGCCATTTGTATTGTACGCAGGGCCGTTTGAAGGGACAAGTACACCAAGTTGTTGGAACATTGACGCCGTTCGCGGGAGGGGTTAGCGCACAGTATTACATTGGATATGCAGGGGGGGGGATGTCTTACTACCTCCTCCACCCGTGCTGCCTCCTCGAGTCCCCTGGCTCCTCTTTCTGCTGTGCTGCCCTCTGCTGGGGCCCCAGGACAAATCGGGGCCCCAAGCAGCTGCTTGGTTTGCTTGTCCTGTTCCGATATTATACAGTATATGAATCTCCTTCCTCCAACTCTGTTATCTGCGGTAGGATGTCCCTGCTTCATAATGTCATTGAATAAACTTTTCATATTTTATTACCTCTTTTCTTTGAGCAAAAGCCCTGAGATGAAGTCTTTGGCCTCTTCGGACACCTCATCAAATGCCTCCGAGTCAAAGTCCCAATTGCAATTGACGATGTAGTTCATGGTTTCTGCGTCACTTTCACCCAGAAATGGAGATAGACCGCTGATTCTAACAAAGACAAAATGATGCCGCCCTGTTTACCATTATCATTGAAAGTGAAAGTATACAAAAATCCCACATTTTAAATTGTCCCCCGGAAAAGTAATAGAGGGGTAATCTGCCAATGAGGACACTAGTTCTGGTGACCTGGGGGTCCCCAAAGAATTCCCTTAAAGTGGAGTTCCACACAAAAATTTTACTTCCGCTTTAAGCGACGGTGACCCCCTGACATGCCACATTTGGCATGTCATTTTTTTTTGGGGGGGACAGGGATACCCTCTTTTTAGGGGCATCCAGCTCCCACTTCCTCCTGGGGCTCTGGTAATTGAATGGTAGCTGCTCACTTTTAAATGGGTGGAACTCCACTTTAATTTGCAGGGATTTCCTCTCACTTCCTGTTTGCCAATGGGACAGGAAGTGTAGGGAAATCTCCACAATGGGACACAAATGATGAAAAAATAAATCTGACGGGGGTTATAACCATTCCTTGCTCTATCCAAAATTATATAAAAAAAAAAATTCTACTTTGACTACCACCCACCCCAGCTGCACGAACTCACTTTCCCTTTGCTGTCCCAACATTCTTCTTTTGAAGGGATCAAGGGTAGGGTGACCAGACATCCCTGATTTCCGGGGACAGTCCCCAGATTTGTCCCCAGATTGCAGTGGCATGGGGGGGCATCTGGTACTCTCACCCCGGGTGCAACATTTAGGGGGGGCAAAATCATTACTGTGCCCCCCCAAGTGTGCTGTGTTGTCTCCTCCCCACCCAGGGACTCCTGTGGTCCAGCCTGTCCCCCATGATCCCTCTGGTGCGGACAGTCCATGTGTGTGTGTGTGTGTGAGAACGGCAGAGGGGAGGGGCGGTGCAGAGCATATGGTGGCTATTGGAGAAGCTCTTGGCAGGGAATACTGAGGAGCGACTGGGTGTCGGGAACAGTACCTGGTGCTGGGAGTTGCTCCGATGGATCATCATCAAGGCCATGGAGAGGTGAGCAAAATCAACCAATCTACACTGTTCATGTTAGGGGGGGGGGGGGTGAGTGATGCAGGAATTAGGTCAGTGTAGTGGTCAGTATAGAACTCAGGTAGGTCAGTGTAAGGGTCAGTACAGGAATCAGTTAGGTCGGTGTAGTGGTCAGTATAGAAATCGGGTAGGTCAGTGTAGGAATCAGGTAGTTTAGTGTAGTGGTCAGTATAGGAAAAAGGTAGGTCAGTGTAGGGATCCAGGTAGATTAGTGTAGTGGATAGTGTAGGAATCAGGTAGGTCAGTGTAGGATAGGGTGACCTGACATCCCCGGTTTCCGGGGACAGTCCCCGGATTGAGGACACTGTCCCCGGACCAAGTTTGTCCCCAGTTTTATCCCCGGATTGGATTTGAACAGGGGCTGGGGCAATTTCAAAGACAGTCAGTGCAGAATGAAAAAAAAAATCAGAATTACCCCCCCCCCCTAAGCTAGTAGGTGTGTATTTTTTACATTATCTGTGCCCCTTTCTGATGATCATGTGCTGGTCGGAGCGGAGGGAATATTTCTTCAGTTTCGGGTGCCCATTCAGCTCCGCTCGCATGTTCTTCTACCTTGGCTCAACTCCCGGCCAGCCGCCTAGGAGCTTATCTCCTTGCCTTCCCTGGTGGAGTGATCTTCCTCCGCTCCCCACCCAGTTGTAGCCGGGGGCCCGGAGAGTAAGACTTGACAGGCTGGGAGGCGGGCGGCGGCGGGCAGAGAGTTGCTGATTGCCGCCATTACTAGTAAAAAAATAAATGTCCCCGGATTTCATTTTAAAAATCTGGTCACCTTAGTGTAGGAATCAGGTAGTTTAGTGTAGTGGTCAGTATAGGAATAAGGTAGGTCAGTGTAGGGATCAGGAAGATCAGTGTAGGGATCCAGGTAGATTAGTGTAGTGGATAGTGTAGGAATCAAGTTGGTCAGTACTACTGTACTAATGAAAGGGACTCAGGGAGTGCTAAAAGTCTGGCGAGGGGTGCGAATTTCTCGCCTTGTCCTGGGCGCTGACAACCCACCCTACACCACTGACTGCATATTTAATTTGAGGAAAATATGCATATAAAATAGTTTACCATTTGCCAATAAAAAAAAAAATGTGTCCCCAGATTTCATTTAAAAAATCTGGTCACCTTAATCAAGGGAGAAAGTCCTGGGAAAACCAAGTCAAGATTTGAAGCTAGCACAGGGCAGACACTGCCTTCCCATCCCCATATGGCTTATCTAGGCCCTGCACCAGTGCTGTGACATAGGGGAAAGAGGAATGCGTCACAGGGTCCTCCATGTCCGAGTATTTCTCTTTGTTCCCAATGTTTGTATGTGCCGTTGGGGAGGAGGGAAGAAAAATATACCCAAAGCTTTAAGCACAGGTTCACTTTAGACTTCATCTTTCACATTATAAAACCTTCAGGGCCCATTAAAATCTTTGCCTTGAGGCAATGCATGAGCATGCGTTATCAAGTTGCAATGCCATTCATTCTGAATGGCGCCTCAATGCACTAAGACAATACACAGTTGTGTTACAAAAAAAAAAAAAAAAAAAGAAGATCTCACATCCACATTTTGGCACATTAGGGTGTGTTGGCAGTCCATTCATTTTCAATAGGGATTTAGGTGTCCGGACACTTCGTCCCTAAATATCGCATGTGATGCTGTACTTGCCAATTCATTATGTGTTTTGCAGTATTTACCTCAATATGCTCGGTGAACACTGCATAAAACGGCGTTAAACTCAATTCACAAAAGGAAATGCATTAATAAATGTATGCGGTAATTAATTAATGGTCCAGGCATGTGATAGTTAGGGAATGTGTATGATTTTAACAGGTTGTTAAAGAGCCAGCAGCCGCCGGCATCCTTAACAACTAGTAACTGTTAGGCAGACAGCCACCGCCGCGTCCCTAAAGAGGAACTGCAGTCTGCTCACATAATTTGTAGTAAAAGCACCTTTGCCATTCTGAAGCTTCCCTCCAACCACTTTGCATATTATTTTATATATACTGTGATTCTGTACTTGCCAAATATGCTGCAGAAATCTCCCTCCACTGAGTCTGGCTGCAGCCATTTTAACTATGGGCAGCTGAAGCTGCTGCCTGTTCACTTCCTGGATTTACACAGACACACAGAGGCTCACCTCCAGCTCTGCAGCTCTCATTGACCCTCTTATTACTCATCCCCCCTCCCTTCCTGGCAAACTCTTACTAAAGTTAGAGAGAGAGCTGTGCATGATGTCATAAGCCTAGGCTTTTTACCAGACAAGAAACAGGAAGTGGGCTGTAGAAGGTATTTACTGGCAGGAAAAAAACGTTTTCCTATCCAAAGTTAAAACAACAAGGGCAGAAGATTTAATAGATGGAAAAAATAAAAAAATGACTGAAGGTCTGCTTTAACGACCGCTGAGTCATCAGCTGTCAGCAGGGTTCCCTGGTAGGGTGACCAAGTGTCCCGGATTGCCCGGGACAGTCCCGCATTTTGCAGGTCTGTCCCGGGCACCTTCATTCCAGGACAATACATTGTCCCAGGATAAAACTGACACAGCCACACCCCGGGCCAATCTGATGCCCCCAAAAAAGGCCGCCACACAGGGCCGGCCCTACCATGGGACCCGATGGTACCACGGTCCCAGGCGGCACTTTCAGGGGAGCGGCAAATCAATGTTCAAACTGCTGCCTAAAAATCTCTCTGTGTTTTGAGCCAAGCTCAGCAATGGGCAGCGGCGGGTGTCCTGTGATTGGCCGAGCAGGTTATGTGGGAGGGATGGACGGCAGACATGAGGCTTGTGATTCGCCTGGAGGAGCTGGACTGTGGGTAATCGCGCCAGCCCTGCATGCTCCCGGAGTCCTAACTAGCCCTGTGTGTCACAGGAGACCTGAGGTCTGTCTCTCTCATCTCCCTGTCAGCTGCCCGCGGCCCCCCCTCTCTCTATCAGCCGCCCCCCCCCTCCTGAGGTCTGTCTCTCTCATCTCCCTGTCAGCTGCCCGCGGCCCCCCCTCTCTCTATCAGCCGCCCCCCCCTCCTGAGGTCTGTCTCTCTCATCTCCCTATCAGCTGCCCGCGGCCCCCCCTCTCTCTATCAGCCGCCCCCCCCCTCCTTAGGTCTGTCTCTCTCATCTCCCTGTCAGCTGCCCGCGGCCCCCCCTCTCTCTATCAGCCGCCCCCCCCCCTCCTGAGGTCTGTCTCTCTCATCTCCCTGTCAGCTGCCCGCGGCCCCCCCTCTCTCTATCAGCCGCCCCCCCCCCCCTCCTGAGGTCTGTCTCTCATCTCCCTGTCAGCTGCCCGCGGCCCCCCCCTCTCTCTATCAGCCGCCCCCCCCCCCTCCTGAGGTCTGTCTCTCATCTCCCTGTCAGCTGCCCGCGGCCCCCCCTCTCTCTATCAGCCGCCCCCCCCCTCCTGAGGTCTGTCCCTCATCTCCCTGTCAGCTGCCCGCGGCCCCCCCTCTCTCTATCAGCCGCCCCCCCCCTCCTGAGGTCTGTCTCTCTCATCTCCCTGTCAGCTGCCCGCGGCCCCCCCTCTCTCTATCAGCCGCCCCCCCTCCTTAGGTCTGTCTCTCTCATCTCCCTGTCAGCTGCCCGCGGCCCCCTCTCTCTATCAGCCGCCCCCCCTCCTGAGGTCTGTCTCTCATCTCCCTGTCAGCTGCCCGCGGCCCCCCCTCTCTCTATCAGCCCCCCCCCCTCCTGAGGTCTGTCTCTCTCATCTCCCTGTCAGCTGCCCGCGGCCCCCCTCTATCAGCCGCCCCCCCTCTCCTGAGGTCTGTCTCTCATCTCCCTGTCAGCTGCCCGCGGCCCCCCCTCTCTCTATCAGCCGCCCCCCCTCCTTAGGTCTGTCTCTCTCATCTCCCTGTCAGCTGCCCGCGGCCCCCCTCTCTCTATCAGCCGCCCCCCCCCTCCTGAGGTCTGTCTCTCTCATCTCCCTGTCAGCTGCCCGCGGCCCCCCTCTCTCTATCAGCCGCCCCCCCTCCTGAGGTCTGTCTCTCATCTCCCTGTCAGCTGCCCGCGGCCCCCCCTCTCTCTATCAGCCGCCCCCCCCCCCCCCCTCCTGAGGTCTGTCTCTCTCATCTCCCTGTCAGCTGCCCGCGGCCCCCCCTCTCTCTATCAGCCACCCCCCCTCCTGAGGTCTGTCTCTCTCATCTCCCTGTCAGCTGCCCGCGGCCCCCCTCTCTCTATCAGCCGCCCCCCTCTCTCTATCAGCCGCCCCCCCTCCTGAGGTCTGTCTCTCATCTCCCTGTCAGCTGCCCGCGGCCCCCCCTCTCTCTATCAGCCGCCCCCCCCCCTCCTGAGGTCTGTCTCTCTCATCTCCCTGTCAGCTGCCCACGGCCCCCCTCTATCAGCCGCCCCCCCTCTCCTGAGGTCTGTCTCTCTCATCTCCCTGTCAGCTGCCCGCGGCCCCCCCTCTCTCTATCAGCCGCCCCCCCCTCCTTAGGTCTGTCTCTCTCATCTCCCTGTCAGCTGCCCGCGGCCCCCCCTCTCTCTATCAGCCGCCCCCCCCCCTCCTGAGGTCTGTCTCTCTCATCTCCCTGTCAGCTGCCCGCGGCCCCCCTCTATCAGCCGCCCCCCCCCCTCCTGAGGTCTGTCTCTCTCATCTCCCTGTCAGCTGCCCGCGGCCCCCCTCTATCAGCCGCCCCCCCTCCTGAGGTCTGTCTCTCTCATCTGCCCTGTCAGCTGCCCGCGGCCCCCCCTCTCTCTATCAGCCGCCCCCCCTTTTGAGGTCTGTCTCTCTCATCTGCCCTGTCAGCCGCCCCCCCTCCTCTCTATCAACCGCCCCCCTCCTTAGGTCTGTCTCTCTCATCTCCCTGTCAGCTGCCCACGGCCCCCCCTCCTCTCTATCAGCCACCCCCTCTTCTGAGGTCCGTCTCTCTCATCTGCTCTGTCAGCCGCCCCCCCTCCTCTCTATCAGCCACCCCCCCTCCTGAGGTCCGTCTCTCTCATCTGCCCTGTCAGCCACCCGCGGCCCCCCTCCTCTCTATCAGCCACCCCCCTCCTCGCCCCCCCTCCTGAGTGTCCATCTCTCTCATCTGCTCTGTCAGCCGCCCCCCTCCTCTCTATCAGCCCCCTTTCCTCTCTATCAGCCGCCCCCCCTCCTCTCTATTTGCCGCCACCCCCCTCCTCTCTATCAGCCGCCCCCTCTTCCTCTCTATCAGCCGCCCCCCTCTTCCTCTCTATCAGCCGCCCCCCTCTTCCTCTCTATCAGCCGCCCCCCTCTTCCTCTCTATCAGCCGCCACCCCCTCCTCCTCTCTGTCAGACCCCCCTCCTCTCTGTCAGACCCCCTCCTCCTCTCTGTCAGACGTGTGGCAGGTGACGTCATGGCAAGGGACAATCCGCTACGTGTGGCAGGTGATGTCGTGGCAAGTGACAATCTGCAATGTGTGGCATCGTAGCAAGTGACCAGCCGCAATTTGTGGCAGATGGCATTGTGGCAAGTGACAAGTGACAATTCGCAACAAGTGACAATCTGCATCTGGTGGCAGGTGACGCGGCAAGTGACACACTCGGGGCTCCCACTGATTCTGCATTATGGTGAGTTGAACTATTTTATTTTATATAACAATAGAAATAATGCACTTCAATCATCTTTTTGCGATTCGGCACGGCATCGATTTAACTGACAATTGCGCGGTCGTGTGACGTTGTACCTAAACAAATAGAGCTTTCTTTTGGTGGTATTTGATAACTTCTGCGGTTTTTATTTTTTGTGCTATAAACAAAAATAGCGACAACTTTGAAAATTGTTTTTTATTTTAACTTTTGCTATAATAAACATCCAAAAAAATTAAAATTTCTTCATCAGTTTAGGTCGATATGTATTCTTCTACATATGTTTGGTAAAAAAAAAACGCAATAAGTGTATATTGATTAGTTTGCACAAAAGTTATTGCGTCTACCAAATAGAGGATAGATTTATGGCATTTTTATTATTATTATATATTTTTTTACTAGTAATGGCGGTGATCTGCGATTTTTTAGCGAAACTGTGACATTGCGGTGGACAGATTGGACACTTGACACTTTTTTGGGACCAGTGACATTTATACAGCGATCTGTGCTATAAAAATGCACTGATTACTGTGTAAATGTCACTGTCAGGAAAGGGGTTAAATGTGTTCCCTGGGAGGTGTTTCTAACTGGGGGGATGGGGACTGACTGGAGGAGGAGAGAGATCTCTGTTCCTAATCACTAGGAACAGCAGATCTGTCTCTCCTCCCCTGTCAGAATGGGGATCTGTCAGTTTACATTGACAGATCCCCATTCTGGCTCTATGGAGCGATCGCGGGTGGCCAGCTGACATCGCGGCCAACGGCCACGCACAGGTCCTTTTATACTCCTATATACATGTATAGAGCCCTGACAGGTCCTTTTATACTCCTATATACATGTATAGAGCCATGACAGGTCCATTTTGGTTATCATGATATAAAATAATGAATATGGGGGCATTTTGGTGGGCGTGATTTTTCTTTTGGGGGGGGGGGGCAGCATTTCATTCTTGGTACCAGGCAGCACAATGTCTTGGGCCGGCACTGCCGCCACATCACCGCTTTACTCACTGACAGTACTTGTCTTGGCCGGGAATGCCTGGAGGAGCACAATCCCCACCCCCTGCTTGTGATTGGAAAAATCATAAATCCCGCCTCTTATGTCCAATCACTGCGCTGTGATTCGTTACAGCACAAGCTGATTTTTGGGAAGGGAGGGTGTCCTTGAATTGTAGTTTGGAAATGTGGTCACCCTATTCCCCGGTGACAGCTGAATGTAAACAAAAGATTTTCCGGCAATTTGGAGGGGACCCCATGGCATTTTTTTTTTCTTTTTACATTTCGGTGTGGGGTTTCCCTTAAAATCCATACTAGACCCAAAGAGCAGCTGATGACTCATTGGTTGTTAAGGACATGGCGGCCGCCTGCTCCCTAATAACCAGCTGTTTACTACAGGTTGTTAAAGGGCAACTCCACTTTTGTGGGCAAAAAAATAGCAAATAAAGAAAAAATAATATAGCGTATACAATTGCGACTCAAGTTATATTGTAATTGAATGTTATTAAAATTTACCTTTCCTTTTCAATCGGCAGCTTTGCAATTTTCTGAAAATTCCTGGAGGTGTTCTGTATATAGAATGTGTACTGACCACCCCCCAGAAACATCATTTCCTGCCTGGGTGATTGGCTCACCGATTTTCCCAGAAGTCTACACTAATGCCGCGTACACCCGATCGGAAATTCCGACCAGAAAACCGTTTTTTTTTCCGAGGGAATGTTGGCTCAAACTTGTCTTGCATACACACGGTCACACAAATCTTGTCGGAAATTCCGACCATCAAGAACGCGGTGACGTACAAGACGTACGACGAGCCAAGATCAATGAAATTCAATAGGCATTTCGGCTCTTCTGCTTGATTCTGAGCATGCGTGTTTTTTTGCGCGTCGGAATTGCATACAGACGAACAAAATTCCCGATAGGAACTTTTTCCGTCGGAAAAATAGAGAACCTGCTCTCAATCTTTTGTTGGCAGAAATTCCAACAGCAAAAGTCCGATGGAGCATACACACGGTCGGAATTTCCGACCAAAAGATCACATCGGACTTTTCTTGTCGGAATTTCTGATCGTGTGTACGGAGCATAAGATACAAGTCAAATTTCAGGCATCCCCTGCAACAAAAATTTCATTTTTGGTGAGATACACTCTATAGGAACACGTCTAAAGGGATGCAGGCCCAGCAGCTTTCCTCATTAGTGCTTTGCAGCTGCTGCAGATGCTTGATAATTATGAAACCACTCCCATTAGACCCACAGAGAAACACACAGGGATTTCTTCAGAATAAAAAAATGGTAGGAATCTGCAACAAAGTTTCTTAAAATCTTTGCAATGTACATAGATCACCCAAAGGGAAATGTTTTTTTCTCAACATAAGTGGAGTTACGCTTTAAGGATGCTGCCTTTAAATTACTGTAAGCTTTCACTACTTAAATACCACATTTCTTCATAAAATAGTGCATGCTGTATTTTAGAAGCGTTTTTTAGGGAATTGAATTTTTTTTTTTTTTTAAACGCTGTGCAGTATCCTCATACGCGGTTGCGGTAAGATATCGCTTTGTGAATGGAGTCCAATGTGCCTTAACACACCACAGAGTAGTAAATAGGCCCATATTCTTAACCCTGACCCCCTAATCAAAACCTTGTAACATATCCTTACTCTATAACCCTAATGCCGCGTACACACGATCGGACATTCCGACAACAAAACCGTAAAAAAAAAAAAAAAAAAAATTCCCGACGGATGTTGCATACACACGGTCACACAAATGTTGTCGGAAATTCTGAACGCCAAGAATGCGGTCACGTACAACGACACTATTAAAGGGAAGTTCAATACCAGTCGTGTTAGTAGAAGTTTGGTGAGAGACGATTCGCCCTTTTCAGCCTCGTGTTTTTCAGTCCGTTACAGCGTGACGAATGTGCCATCTCCATTACGAACGCTAGTTTTACCAGACCGAGCGCTTCCGTCTCATACTTGATTCCGAGCATGCGTGGAATTTTGTGCGTCGAAATTGGCTACACACTATTGGAATTTCCGAGAACGGATTTTGTTGTCGGAAAATTTGAGAACAAGCTCTCAAATTTTTGTTGTCGGAAATTCCGACAGAAAATGTCCGATGGAGCCTACACACAGCCGTAATTTCCGACAACAAGCTCCCATCGAACATTAGTTGTCGGAATATCCGATCGTCTGTACGCAGCATAAGACTCCGTTCACACCTGGCCATAGCAGAAACGTGGGCAGAAATGAGCATTACTAAAAAATGCGCATAAAAACTTGCTAAATTGCACAACTCACTTGTGTCGCCATTATTTCTTAATGACACCCCAATTGCAGGAAGCAGTCATGCATTTTGCCGTGACAAAATGCGCACAAAATGTGTAATGCAAATCGCGCTTGGCTCATGTCCAAAATGCATGAGCGTTTTTAGCACATTATTGGAACGGAGGGAGGCCCATTCAAAAATGTGCAACAAAACACTCCAAAACTGTGTCATGGTGGCGGCACGCAAGTGTGAACAAGGCCTAAAGCTGTTTTCAGGTTAAAAATGTAACAGAATAAAATGTTACTATCACACTGATATTGAAAAAACAAAACAAAAAAAACCTTGCAACAAAAAATGCAGCTGATTGTTCAGTAACAAAAGCCCCAGATCTGCCAACCCATTGGGTAACTTACAGCATGTAGGTAATGACCCCCACGCTCCACATATCGGTTGGGAATGACACAAAGTCATAATTCACCACTTCTGGAGCCAAAAACTCTGGTGTTCCAAAATTCACCTTCAGCTTCTCTCTTGGCTTGTACCTGTGAATAGAGTGCGGGATAATAAAGTGACACTAAACCATATCCTTATCCCCCAAAACTAATCCATACACATCCACTACTTACTGACCATGTAATCTATGTTTCATGAAATCATTTCTTGGGCCCCTTTCACACGGAGGGTCCGTTCAGGTCCGCCTGTCAGTTTTTTAGGCGGACCTGGACGGACGCTCCATGTAGCCCTATGGAGGCACGGATGTCAGCGGTGACATGTCCGCTGACATCCGCTCCGCCAAAGTGTGACGGAGGAAAACCCTATTTTTCCTTCCGTCGGCGGAGCGGATCGGATGACAACGGACTCTACGGTCCGTCGTCATCCGATCCCCCATAGGGGAGAGCGGTGCTCTGACAGGGCGGTCCCTGCACAGTGTGCGGGGACCGCCCAGTCATCCGCCGGCTCAGCGGGGATCAACTGAGCGATCCCCGCTGAGCAAGCGGAGCTTCACGGGGCGGATCATGACTGATCCGCCCCGTGTGAAAGAGCCCTTACTGTGAAAATCATAAATGCCACGTTCAAGAACAAAATTGTTCTACATGTAATAAACATACTAGCAATATCTCATCATAATATAAGTGTAAAAACTCAAACAAGGCGGAGCTTAATGATGTCATCACGCCACCAGGAAGGAGTGACCTGGATACTGGAGTTTGGTGATGCTGTGATCTTTCTCTTAAGGGGACTCCAGAGAGAGAGAGATACCATGTTGCCCCCCTGTACAAATCATTAGTAAGACCTCATCTGGAATATGCAGTTCAGTTTCGGGCCCCAGTTCTCAAAGAAGATATCGGGGAACTGGAGAAAGTGCAGAGAAGTGCAACCAAACTGATAAGAGGCGTGGAGGAGCTCAGCTATGAGGAAAGATTAGAGGAACTGAATTTATTCTCTCTTGAGAAGAGGAGATAGAGGGGGGATATGATTAACATGTACAAATACATAGAATTTAAATATACCGTATTTCCTTGAGTATAAGCCGAGTTTTTCCGCACATTTTTTTGTGCTGAAAATGCCCCCCTCGGCTTATACTCGAGTCTGTGTCCGTCTTCAACTTTGTGCGCCTGATCCCAGCCAGCCGTAGGTCCCCTGGACCCCAAACTTGGCGTACATGTAGCCCCACTCTTCTACAAGTGTACAAAGTTTGTTGTCCGGGGGACCTACGACCGGGGAGCACTGATTTTTCAAACCCGGGCACCCTTTCCATAGACTCCCGTGTTAAACATCAGTCTAGTCACACAGCGCCGGAGATCAGGTAGGGAGATTGGGCACAGTGACAGTGAGGCATGGACACAGTGAGGCATGGACACAGTGAGGCATGGACACAGTGAGGCATGGACACAGTGAGGCATGGACACAGTGAGGCAAAGTGAGGCACAGTGAGGCATGCAGATGGACACCCTAGGCTTATACTCGAGTCAATACGTTTTCTCAATTTTTCGTGGTAAAATTAGGTGCCTCGGCTTATATTCGGGTCGGCTTATACTCGGGTATATACGGTATATATTTTTTTTATGAATAATGATTTTAAACATTTTATAAATGGCTATGAAATTATACATTAGATGTATTCATTTATATCATTTTTATACATACTGTGTTTTTTTGTATCTTTTTAGCCCTGATGAAAAGGGGATTTCTGGCCCCTGAAACGCATCGGCTCTGGGAAAAAAGCTTTACTGTATGTGGGATCCTATATTGGAGTAATTCTCAATGTGATGTTATAACCTCAGACTCATTTTTTCTTTAGTTTTAGGGGCAATGGTTACCTGAAGTCTGAAATTTGCTGCCTTATCAACTACTGGAAAATACGCACCATCTCCAAGTTCCTGAGGCCACATACTAGTCCAATAACAGATCGATATCTGGCAGCTTGCTTTCATTTACAATTATATATATATATATATATATATATATATAATATATCAAATCAGTGTCTCCTAAACAGGAAGTCTCCTGGCACAAGATGAGTTGAGTATATAAATCAGGGGTTAGAAAGTATAAGTAGCAACATCTGTCTTTATAATAACTCCTTATGTTCCTCTGCCCTGTAGGTTGTATAACATTCCCACATAACAGAGCTGTGCTTGTTTCATTTTAAATCCCCGATGACTACGGCAAGGGATTGTTTACCTTCTTGCTAGTCCAAAATCAATAATTTTGATTTGGTTTCCAGTTCGATTGACGCACAAAATATTTTCAGGCTGAGAAAAAAAAAAGATGCATGTTATATAGTTTTACCAAGTCTTTACATTTTTTTTTTTTATATCAGAATAAGTCTTTAAATTTAATAGTCTAAAGACCTCCTGCTTCCAAAAAATGTTATTGGTGGAAATCTTAAAGTAGAACTATAGTCAAAACATTTTTGAATAGAGTAAGGGAGGATTAAAACCCCTTGTTATTTTTATTTATTTTTTGCCACCTGTGTCTCATTGGGGAGATTCCCCTTCACTTCCTGTTCCATAACCAAAACAGGAAGTGAGAGGAAATCTCTCCAAAGTATGGGAATCCCTGGTTGTCCCCAGAACTAGTGCCCCCAATTAAAGATTTCCCCTCTATTCCTGTTCTGGTGACAACCCAAAATTTAGGATTTTCCTTCTCAATCATCAAGATTCCGGGAGGCGGATACAAGGTTACACTCTTAATTTCTTGCAATTATAAAAATATATTTAATAGTCTTTTAATGAAAACAGAGCTGGATTAAACTGCATCTTTTGTGTCTGCCGGGATTCTGCTTTAAAGTGAAGCTGCGCCCCCTGCCCCACCCCCACCCCCTACATCATTGTGTTCCTGTCGCAAATACAAATCTCCCCCCAAGTTAATGGTACTGAAATGTAATATGTTGAAAACAAAGATGGTGGGATTTTTAATTCAATGACTTTCAGTGCCAATCTTGGATAGGATAGGATGTGGTAATAGGGTCTCTTTAAACTACAGACTAGACCAGTGGTCTCCAAACTGCGGCCTGGGGACTGTATGCGGCCCTTTTCCTTTTCCGGCCCTTGAGGCGCTATTCCTCCCACTGATAGAAGACACTATTCTGCCAACTGACATCAACAATTGGGCATCATTTCTCTCACTGACAGCAACAATGGGGCATTATTCCTCCCCCTAATAAAAAAGGTGGAGATGTTTACTCCCAATGATGCAGGAACATTTCCACCATTATGGATGCCTGGGCACCGCCCCCTCTCTCCACGCCACCCCCTATATGCAATGGCAATAGCATGAATCTATCCACGGCCGCGGCGGCCACCCCCTATTCATGCATCGGCCCCTTTCAGGGCACCAGGCGCATGAATTACAGTGGCCAGGTTTTTTTATTTTTTGAAGCACCTGATTAAAGGCTCTAATAGGCTTCAAAATAGGGTGGGCTCTGGACGCAGAGAGTGTGACCGGAGCCCACCGAGGTGTTTCACAACAGCAAATGAATATTCACTGTTGCAACACTGATCCTCCTCCCGGCCAATCGGGAAGCGGGTCTGATACCCGTCACCCGATTGGCTGATAGGACAGGTGATCCTATTGGACACTTAAGAGGAGGGGGGGAGATGCATGGGGGAAGTGAGGAGGAGAAGGGCCGCTGCCTGGATGCCCGGTCCCCGCCGCCGCTCTTCGAATGCCCGATCCCCGCCGCTCCTCGGATGCCTGTTTCCTGGCACTGCTCCTCGGATGCCCGCCGATGCCCAATGCCCAGATGGGGTAAGTGCCGGTGGACTGACCCGCAGACAGCGGCGGGGGGGGGGGTTTAGTTGCCGCGGGGGGGGTTCGGTTGTTTACAACCCTTCCCCCCCAAACAAAAAACCACCAGCCGCCACCAATTTCCACTCCCACTGGCCGTAGTCCAGTCTGAAGTACAGTAAACTGGCCCTTTGTTTGGAAAGTTTGGAGACCCCTGAACTAGTCAGCATGCCTTACAAAGTAAGCGTCATGAATTCAGCCTATAAATAATGTTTATATAAAAAAAAAAAAAAAATCTCATACAAATCATTAGAAAATTATATGAAACTTGTATATAAAACGTGTAAAACTTTAAAACTTTAAAGCAGATCTCCGGGATCAGCAAATATTGTCTAAATCCATTCATCATGTGGATTCTTCTTGAATCTCGGTGAGCTTTGTGTATTTATTCCAGATCTGTGCAGTAATCCAGTGTGAGACTTCCTGTAATAAAGACCGCTCACTGCTGCTCTCTCTCCTTGTGCAGGAGGACTGGTCTTGTCTCCGCCCCCTCCTGTAGTTTTCTGCAGGGCAGCTCTGCTCTCTCTTTCCTTGTGCAGGGTGGCTGGTCTAGTCTCCACCCCCTTCAGTAGTTTTCTGCAGGTGTTCCGTCAGATTAGGCGACCCGTCAGATTTTGTCTCGGAAGTGACTTTCGGGCACGGCCATCTTGATACACCCCGCACTCGGCCACAGTAAGGATGAAGTGAGAAGGCGGCAAGCAGACATCTTTTTACACCAACCGAAGTCTGGCATTTCACACTTATTTTTACCAGTAAACTCAGCTTATATAGAGAATTCAGTATTTTGAAATCCGTCGCACCGTTTTGATGTTGAATTGTAAAAACAGCGTTCTGTCAGATGACTAAACCTGTGAGATCAGCAGGCTTGCCGCTGCTTTCAAAATTCAACATAAAAACAGTGTCACAGATTTTTACGTATTTCCCGGCGTATAAGACGACCTTTTGTACTTAAAAATATCCCCCAAAAGTCGGGGGTCGTCTTATACGCTGGTACCTGTATGCAGACTGCGGCTGTCCATTGTTCAAAAGCCGCACCTCCTCCACGTCCTGTTCCGTGATAGGCGAAACAATCCGCCTATCACGGAGATCCTCTCATCCTCGGCCTCGGACGACAGGACCTCCGTGATAGGCGAAACACCGAACACAGGCTCTGCTGGGAAACTGAGTGTTCCGCCTATCACGGAACAGGACGAGGAGGAGGCGCGGCTTTTGAACAATGGACGCCCGAAGTCTGACTCTGCATACAGGGATAAGGTATGGAGATCTGGAGATCAGCACAGTGAGGTAGGCAATGGGCTCAGTGAGGTAGGCAATGGGCTCAGTGAGGTAGGCAATGGGCACAGTCAGGTAGGCAATGGGCACAGTCAGGTAGGCAATGGGCACAGTCAGGTAGGCAATGGGCACAGTCAGGTAGGCAATGGGCACAGTCAGGTAGGCAATGGGCACAGTCAGGTAGGCAATGGGCACAGTCAGGTAGGCAATGGGCACAGTGAGCTATGCAATGGGCACAGTGAGCTATGCAATGGGCACAGCGAGCTATGCAATGGGCACAGTGAGCTATGCAATGGGCACAGTGAGGTATGCAAGGAGCACAGTGAGGTATGCAAGGAGCACAGTGAGGTATGCAATGGGCACAGTGAGGTATGCAATGGGCACAGTGAGGTGTGTCGAAAGGGGGTCGTCTTATACGGCGAGTATATATCCCAAAACCAACCTTTTGGCTGGAAAATTAGGGGGTTGTCTTATCCGCCCAGTCGCCTTATATGCAGTCAAATACGGTACTGAATTTCACTAATTAAGGTCAGTTTACTGGTAAAAATAAGTGGGAAATGCAAAACTGTGGTGGTTGTAAAAAGATGTCCGCTTGCCGCCTTCTCACTGTATCCTTACTGCGGCCGAGTGCGGGGTGTACCAAGATGGCCGTGCCGGAACGTCACTTCCGTTACAAAATCTGACGGAACACAGGCAGCCTCTAGTGCAGGGGTCTCCAAACTATGGCCCTCCAGTTGTTCAGGAACTACAGTTCCCATCATGCTTAGTCATGTCTGTGAATGTCAGAGTTTCACAATGCCTGGAGGGCCGTAATTTGGAGACCCCTACACTAGTGGGTGGGGTCTGCTGAGCCCCTCCCACAGCTCTGCTCTCTGCAGAGTCAATGTACAGCCCAGTGATGATGTCACCGCAACTTTCATAAGGTATTAGCTGGGTTTGCGAAGCCATTTGGTGCAAGGATTTATGTCCTTTATGGCTATTGAGGAACATAATTAAATTAAAGTTTTGAATCCAACATAAAAAAATGTAAAACTAAAACTGCCAAAAATAAAAGCGTTTCGAAATCCCAGCTTTCTAAAAAAAAAAAAGTTCTAATCAAAGTCAAGGCAATAAATTTAGAACGTGTGAATTTTATTCCGTGTATTTCTATATACGGCTCCAAATATCAAATTGCCAGCTGGTGTCTATTCCTGAATCAAGTAAACAAAACTGCTGACAGATGATACGGGACTAAGGCAACGGTGACAACGGTGACAACAACAAAGGACCAAAGTTTGGGAAGAGCTACATTTTTTCTTTAAAGTCATCCCCTCACCTTTAGGTCCAAGTGCAGTATATACTGCTGGTGCAAGTAGTAAATCCCTTCGCAGATCTGTTTGGTGAACATTATGGCGTCCAGTTCCGTGAGATGGTAGTTCTCATCTGTGATCCGGTCAAATAATTCCCCGCCGTCCAAGCTGGGAAAACAAAAAGGTCAAAGAATCTGAAAAATGTCAAACAATTTATCCGGCCCTTGAAGCATTATTTCCACCATTAACACCAACGATGAGGGACTATTCCTCTCACTGACAGCCACTACACTATATTGTCAAAAGTATTGGGACACCTGCCTTTACATGAACTCTAATGGCACCCCAGTCTTAGTCCGTAGGGTTCAATACTGAGTTGGCCCACCCTTTGCAGCTATAACAGCTTCAACTCTTCTGGGAAGGCCGTCCACAAGGTTTAGGAGTGTCTCTATGGGAATGTTTGACCATTCTTCCAGAAGTGCATTTGTGAGGTCAGGCACTGATGTTGGATGAGAAGGCCTGGCTCACAGTCTCCGCTCTAATTCATCCCAAAGGTGTTCTATCAGGTTGAGGTCAAGTTCCTCAAGTACCCCAAACTCGCTCTTCCAAGTCTTTATGGACCTTGCCTTGAGTACTGGTGCACAGTCATGTTGGAACAGGAAGGGGCCATCCCCAAACTGCCCCCCACAAAGTTGTCAGCATGAAATTGTCCAAAATGTCTTGGTATGCTGACGCCTTCAGAGTTCGATTTACTGGAACTAAGGGGCCAAGCCCAACCCCTGAAAAACAACCCCACACCATTATCCCCCCTCCACCAAATGATTTGGACCAGTGCACAAAGCAAGGTCCATAAAGACATGGATGAGCGACCTTGGGGTTGAGGAACGTGACTGGCCTGCACAGAGTCCTGACCTCAACCCGGTTGGGCTTGGCCCCTTAGTTTGGGGTGGAGGAACTTGACCTCAACCTGATAGAACACCTTTGGGATGAATTAGAGTGGAGACTGCGAGCCAGGCCTTCTCATCCAACATCAGTGCCTGACCTCACAAATGCGCTTCTGGAAGAATGGTCAAACATTCCCATAGAGACACTCCTAAACCTTGTGGACAGCCTTCCCAGAAGAGTTGAAGCCGTTATAGCTGCAAAGGGTGGGCCAACTCAATATTGAACCCTACGGACTAAGACTGGGATGCCATTAAAGTTCATGTGCGTGTAAAGGCAGGCGTCCCAATACTTTTGACAATATAAATGTAAATACACCCCCCCCCCCCCCCCCAACATCATACATACTATTCCATGATCAAGGTCAGGTCGTTTTTGCACTCGAAGGCGTCATATAACTGTATCAGGTTCACATGGCTTAACTGGTTCATGACATTAATTTCATTCTTCACCTCGTCCTGGAAGTAAAAAAAAAAAAGGAACAAGATACCATTTTATTGACATTTCTGCTCCCCCCGTACAAGGCGAGTAAATATAATGCTAATTCATCACTCCGCCTAACTAGACAACATCTCTATCCTGACAATGCTTAGGGCCCGGTGCCCTTTTCCAGCCCTCCCATCTCGTCGCCTAACGAGGCCCTGACAGCGACTCCCACCGAGTGACTCATGAATATGCAAATTCCACCCACAGTCGCTTGACAGATTGGCCGCGCTGCATCTCTGCGCTAAAGGCCAGCACTTCAGGAGGCGGCTGAGATCATACAGCACGGTCTCAAATATTGAAAACATGTTAATGAGTTGTCTCGCCAAGGCCAAAAAAAAAACAATTCCTGTCTCTATATTAAACCCTTGGGTCAGTTGATATATCAGAGCTGTATAAAGAAATGCGTCCTCCTGTAGATCCAAACCCAATCACTAAATTCTCATATGAACTTTAAATGTTCATTTCAAAATTTGTTTGCAATATTAGAATCTGTATTTTTCTTTAAAATAAATAAAAATTATTGGGAGTGGGTACAGGGGGGAAAATGTTGGGTGGCGGTAAATTAAAATAGGGAGGATCCAGGATGAGGGGGGGGGGGGGAAATATTGGTTTGGGGGAAATTAGAATAGAAATTGGGATTAAGGCCTGGTTCACGCTTATGCAGGTTGCGGTTTTCATATTCCAGTTGCATTTTGCGTTTTTCAATATACCGTATATACTTGAGTATAAGCCGACCCGAATATAAGCCGAGGCACCTAATTTTACCACAAAAAAATGGTATAAACCTAGGGTGAGAAATGCAGCAGCTACTGCAAGTGGAAATGAGGGTCAACAATGCCCATCTGCAGCCTCACAGTGCCCATCTGCATGCCTCACAGTGCCCATCTGCATGCCTCACAGTGCCCATCTGCATGCCTCACAGTGCCCATCTGCACTGTGCCCACCTGCAGCTTCACTGTGCCCATCTACAGCTTCACTGTGCCCATCTGCAGCCTCACTGTGCCTCACTATGCCCATCTGCAGCCTCACTGTGCCTCACTATGCCCATCTGCAGCCTCACTATGCCCATCTGCAGCCTCACTGTGCCCATCTGCAGCCTCACTGTGCCCATTTGCAGCCTCACTGTGCCCATTTGCATGCCTCACTGTGCCCATTTGCAGCTCCACTGTGTCCATTTGCAGCTCCACTGTGCCCATTTGCAGCTCCACTGTGCCCATCTGCATGCCTCATGTACTTTATCTCCCGCTGTGACATGCAGTCTTAACTGCAGTCGGCGGCCGTCCATTGTAACAAAGCCCCGCCTCCTCCTCCTCGTCCGTGATAGACGGAACACGGATTCAGTTTCCCAGCAGTGAGTCCGTGTCTATCACAGACGAGGAGGAGGCGGGGCTTTGTTACAGTGGACAGCCGCCAACTGCAGTTAGGACTGCATGTCACAGCGGGAGACTCGAGTATAAGCCGAGGGGGGCTTTTTCAGCACAAAAAAAATGTGCTGAAAAACTCCGCCTATACTCGAGTATATACGGTAAGTTTTTGATCCATCGAAGTCTATGGAACCAAAAACCAGAAACAAATCCCTGGCTCTTTACATAAAATGCACAGATGTGAACTACATCCATAGGAAACCATGTCAAATGGACTGTAGTGTGTTTCTGCAAAACTGAAAACGTGCAAAAAAAAATGCATAGGTGTGAACCAGGCCTTAAGGTAACCTGAAAATTCACCTTTAACCACTTCAGCCCCGGAAGGATTTGCCCCCTTAATGATCAGGCCATTTTTGCGATACAGCACTGCGTCGCTTTAACTGACAATTGTGCAGTGGTATTTGATCACCTCTGCGGTTTTTATTTTTTGCGCTATAAGCTTAAAAAAAAAAGCCCCAATTTTGAAAAAAAATATATTTTTTACTTTTTGCTATAATAAATATCCCAAAAAAATTTAAATAAATGTCTTCATCAGTTTAGGCCAATATGTATTCTTCTACATATTTTTGGTGAAAAGAAACCGTCTAAATGTCACTGGCATGGAAGGAGTTAACACTAGGGGGCGATCAAGGGGTTTAGGCTTTGTTCACATCTAGGTGTTTTTCTGCTCTGAAGCCTCGTACACACGGGCGGGAATCCCGTCGGGAAAAAAAACTTCGGTTTTCCAGACGGGATTCCCGGCAAGCTTGCCTTGCACGCCGAGTGTACACATGGCCATTCAAAAGAACCGCCGTTCTTTTGAATGGCAAGAACGCAGTGACGTCATAGACTACGACGAGCCGGCGCTCGTCACATTTGATGCCGTCGCCGCCGCCATCTTGCTTCACCCTACACTGCCCTTGCATGCTACCGCGCATGCGTCAAAGTCTTTTCAAGCATGCGTGGGTTTACCATGGACAGGTAAGCATACACACTCACGGTTTTCTCGGCAGGAAACACTCTGCCGAGAATCCCGACGAGAAAAATAGAGAGCAGGTTCTCTATTTTTCTCGTCAAGATTCCCGGCAGTTTTCCAGACGAGAAACCATACACACGAACGGTTTTCTTGGCTAAAAGCTCTCCCAGCAGTCTTCTTGCCGAGAAAACCGGTCGTGTGTACGAGGCTTTAGCCTCAGCTCTAAAAACGCCCAACAAGACAAATCCCATTCATTTCAATAGCCCCTGTTTACATCTGAGCGTTCTGTCACCTAAAGCAAAATGCCGTTGCTCAAAAAAGTACAGGAGCTTCTTTTTTGGCAGATTACAGGCATTTTTTATTCTTTTACATTGGTGACCTTTTGACCTGTACAAAAATCGCTGCAAAAAATACGCTCATGTGTGAACGGAGCCCTAGTGTGTCCTAGGGAGGTGTTTCTAACTGTGGGGGGAGGGAACTGACTGGGAGTACAGAGAGATCGTTGTTCCTGATCACTAGGAACAGCAGATCTCTCTCTACTTCCCTGCTAGAACGGGGATCTGACTGTTTACATTGTTACATTGCGCGCACCTCCTAGAGACCTTAAAGCAGCCGCCGTACAGCTACGGCGATTCGCACAGGGAAGCCAACCTGCCGCCATATAACGACGACGGCTGGTCGGCAAGTAGTTAAAGGACCACTGTATAATATATTCTTTACTGAATGTGGTTAAAGGGGTATTAAACCCCAAAAACAATGTAATATATTACAGCTTACAGATCCTTAGACTGGCAGGATCACCAGGTGAAAATAAAGGAAAAAGCGTAAAAAGAAAACAAATGCAGCTCCCACACCTAAGAATTGGTAAGCTGTAATAAAATAATGTTTTCTAATTATTTATTATATTATTCTATTCTATTATTATCTTTTTTAAATATATACAGTGGGGAAAATAATTATTTGATCCCCTGCAGATTTTGTAAGTTTGCCCACTTACAAAGAAATGAAGGGTCTATAATTTTTATCATAGGTGTATTTTAAATGATAGAGACAGAATATCAACCAAAAATCCGGAAAAAACACAATACAAATGGTATAAATTGAAATGCAGTTCAGTGAGTAAAATAAGTATTTGATCCCCAAGCAAAATAGGACTTAGCACTTGGTGGAGAAACCCTTGTTGGCAATCACAGGAGGTCAGACGTTTCTTATAGTTGGTTTCCAGGTTTGCACACATCTCAGGAGGGATTTTGGTCCACTCTTCTTCTCCAAGTCCTTAAAGTCATACCTCCCAACTTTTAAAAAAACATTTGCGGGACAAAGTTGTTGAGGCGGGGGGCTGTGCAGCGGGACTGAAAAACTAAAAAAGGTTCCCATTCCCAACTACAAAGTTGTTGAGCAGGGAGGGAGGGGGGGGTTGGGGTTGGTTCATTGGGAACTAGAAAATAGAAGGTGTTTTTACCATTACATTCGTGAGGATTAGCAGGGGGGGTCGCGGTCTGCCGCTGATCACCCAACAGTGCAGTTATAACAGGGGGACGCAGAGTGAAATCTTCCTACCTCCTTCTCCCGTCCTGCCAGGCTGCCTCCTCTTCCTCTCTTCCTGTGCGGGAATATGAGCTCGATATCGCGGGAATGCGGGAAGTAAGTGGCAGTGCGGGTAAGTCCCGCAGAATCCGTAGCAGGTTGGGAGGTATGCTTAAAGTGGATGTAAACCCCAATTATTATTTTTTTGCTGCCACAATGTAGTGTATAAGATTTCCTATCATCTGTGCCAGGTCTTGCCACAAAGAGTTAATCCAGCTCTGAGCAATCCTCTTTTCTTTTTTCAGTGAGATAAACGGACAAACAGGAGAACTTTTGTCCGTTCCGCCCCCTTGCTGTGAGTGACAGGTTATTTACATATCTCATGCACTAAGCCTGAGACAGGCCTTATTTTTTAATTCCCGCCCCCACTCCTTTTCTGAAGTCATGTGGTTACTTTTCTGGATTTTGACTGGATGTTAGTGATCATAGCAGAAGGAATACACAGGAGAAAATGCATGTTGACAAGGGGAGTGTAGAGGTGGGCGGGGAGTCTACTGACATCACAACTCCACCCACCGACCTCCAGACAACAGATCCACCCACAGAATCTGCAGTTTTTCAGTTCTTATAACAGACAGAGGGGAGACATTTGACAGATAAGGATACATGCAGGAGGCATCTATATCCTTATAGATCAGCACTATGGCAGTAGTTTAGAAAGGATGAGAGTGGGTTTACATCCACCTTAGGGTTTCTTGGCTGTCGTTTGACAATTCGAAGTTTCAGCTCCCTCCATAAGTTTTCTTTAGGATTAAGGTCTGGAGACTGGCTAGGCCACTCCATGACCTTTATGTGCTTCTTCTTAAGCCACTCCTTTGTTGCCTTGGCGGTATGTTTTGGGTCATTGTCATTCTGGAAGACCCATCCATGACCCATCTTCAGTGTTGGCTGAGGGAAGATTGTTCTTATCTAAGATTTTACAATAATGTACATGGTCCCGTGACCGTCCATTGACCCCTCAATCTGGCAAAGTCAGCCTGTACCTGTAGGCTGGGTTCACATTTGAGAACGCAGCGGCTCACATCAGGAGTCCGGTGCATCTCCATTCACCGTTTCAGGTCCGATTTCAGCCCGAATTTTGGGCTGAATTGGGACCTGAAACGGACCAAAAGACGCACAGGGCTCCTGTGCAATTCGCACCGGAGCGGCTGCGGAGATGTGTGAACCGGCTCCATAGAGAGCTGGTCACAGACTCCTGCTATGCGAATTGGATGCGGGGAAAGCCCCAAAGCATAATGTTTCCTTCTCTGTGCTTGACTGTAGGGATGGTGTTCTTGGGGTCATAGTCAGCATTCTTCTTCCTCCAAACATGGCGAGTCAGGTTAATGCCAAAGAGCTTAATTTTGGTCATATCTGACCACAGCACTTTCTCCCAATCCTTCTCTGAATCATTTACATGTTCATTGGCAAACTTCAGACGGGCCTGTACATGTGACTTCTTGAGGAGGCGGACCTTGTGGGTGCTGCAGGATTTCAGTCTATGCCGGAATATTGAGTTACCAATGGTTTGTTTGGTGATTGTGGTCGCAACTGCCTTGAGATCATTCACAAGCTCCTCCCATGTAGTTCTGGGCTGATCCCCAAATTTTGTTTATGATAATTGTTACCTCATGAGGCGAAATCCTGCATGGAGCTCCAGACCGAGGGCGATTGATTATTTTGTATTTCTTCCATTTGCAAATAATCGCTCCAACAGTTGTCTCCTTTTCACCAAGCTTCTTACTGATGGCCTTGTAGCCCATTCCAGCCTTGTGCAGGTCTACAATAGTTTTCCTTACGTTCTTTGACAGCTCTTTGGTCTTGCCCATGATGGAGAGGTTTAAATGTAAGAAAGAGATTCTGTGGACAGGTGTCTTTTATACACATAACAAGTTGTCGTTAGGAGCACCTTCTTACATTGACAGGACTAATCTGTGTACCACATGAGCACCTACTGTAGCCAGCCTGTGGGAGCCAGAATTATTGTTGTTTGATAGGGGGTCAAATATTTATTTTACTCACGGAACTGCAACTCAATTTATAACATTTGTATTATGTGTTTTTTCTGGATTTCTGGAAGGAGGCTCAGCCCAAGTCTCTCATTTGTAGTCCTCCACCCACCTCTCTTTTCTTCAACCTTCTTGATAGGGGGTGAGTGGTCCTCATGCCTCGTACACTTGGCCGGGTTTTCCGACAGAAAAACTGCGATGAGAGCTTTTGGCCGGGAATCCCGACCGTGTGTATGCTCCATTGCAGTTTTTCCGACGGGAAAACTGCCAAAAACAGCCGGCAAAAGAAAAAAAAAAAGAGAACTGGCTCTCTTTTTTCCCCGTCAGAAAACCCGGCCGTGTGTACGAGGCATCACTCATCTTTGGAATTAAAAACAATAGGCGTTGGACTGGAAGCTTGACTTTCTTCAAATACGGGTTGGTAGTAAAATACGGGTTGGTAGTAGTTCTTGTCAAATGGATCTTGGCCACATGGAAAACTCAAAGTGGAGGTGATAGTCCCATATAAGTAGAACACACCCAATTTGAGAAATATCCATAAACATAACAAACCAAACCCCCCAAAATAAGTTTAACAGCCCATATATCTTTTATTACAGTGAAGCCACAAGCAATGGAAAAACAGAATCCAACTCCTTTTGGGTGATAAAATAAATCCCCCTTTATCAGAACTTGGTTGGCAAGTTCCAATATGGACTATGATCAAAACATTCTGGGCGGGTATCTTAAACAAAAGAGAATATGCAGAGCTCAATGGCTGTTAGTAGTGTTACTGCTCTCAGAGACTGTCAAGAATGAAGGATATATGAACTTTTGAACTTAATGTTTGCCTCTTTGTTTCTTCTGTTCAAGTATACTTCTTGTTCAATCTTTGTCCCTCAGTCCCTTCCTCTTAACCTGCAGGAACAGGTCTCGACCCACTCCCTTTTTCCAAGCCTGGAGTAGGCCAGTACTGTGAGGTCACTTACCCCTTTGATGGACTGGCCTGGCCTTGTTTGGCTCCCTTCCGGTCAGAGGTGTTGTGGCATGTCTATCAAAGTGCACAAACAACCAATATCCCCACCCAACCAACAACTCTTACTAGATTAAATCTGGCCAAAACACCAGTAGAGTTTTGTTCAAATATAAAAAATTCAGAAATATTGCATTTAATCTTGCCATCATTGAGTCAACTAGTTTTGTTTAAAAACCCTTAAAATTTCATCCAGATTTGCTATTGCTGTGGGCATGGCATACTCAAAAAAGGCTTGATGGTAAGTACATTAAAGGACAGTCTTTCCGAATGGTAGTAGTTAGTGGTGAACAGTCCAAGGCCCCAGAGCTGAAGACCATGGGGCAAGTCTTTGAACAGCTGGTTACCTTGCGCCCATGTGCAGCTATCAGTACCCAGTGCAGTGTCCTGCACCATCGGGGATGAGTTTAAGGTCACTACTCACAAGTCCCCAAGACAGCTGCCTCCTTACAGCCTTCTACAGACACCACCCAGTGAGAAAGATGGAGCCTTGCTGAACTAAATTCCTTGTGTTGAGGTTCTGTGATTAAATTGGAGCCAAGTTTATTCAGGTCCTCAGTCCTGGCACCTCTAAAGCCTCTTTGAGCAGCTGTTCAGTCCATGGGCTGCGAGACAGCAGCAACCCATGCACCTTGAAACCCTCCTGGGGTGAAGGAACCCTGCTCCCCAGTGTCTCAGACTATTTATCTACACTCCAGCCCCCTTCTGGATACTTCCCCTCCACGGATTGGCTGGAGTCCGAGAAATATACAGGTTGGTCAATTTGAGTCTCCCGCCCTAAGGTCTAAAAATTTCTTCCAGAGGTTGGGGTAAACAATCAAACTCCCAGTCTGTGAGACCATGAACAGGCCAGACAAAACAATCACTGCTTCTTTGGTTACAGAAGGAGCCAAAGCTATATTTGCCTAGCCATTAACACTAGGAGGGAGCTACACATTGGAAAATTTAAATGACCGATCAGAAAACCAAATATTTTTCAAAGAAATCCTACTAGCTTTACAAGGCCAGTTTTTAAGAAATCTCAGTAGGAAACCATTATCCGTACATACCCTGTCCTTCGGAGCTTTAATTTTAATGATTTTGGCAGCCAGTCGTAGCCCGGTGGATATCTCTACACACTTGTGGACTTGACCAAAACGTCCGCTGTTAATAAATGTAAACAGATATGAACATGACAGTATCTTTTAACTGAAACACATTCATGTAAAGGAGGTATCAAAATGACAGGAGTATGGTGTCTGTGCTCTCTCTGTGAATATACAGGGCTGTTTTCCTACACTCATTGGAACTGAAGAAGTGGTTTGGAGAAGCTACAAAAACATCCTCAACATTACAGAACAAGCCCAGTTGAATGGGACCAACTACTATTGGATATACTGTACGATGACCTGGATAAATGGTGATCTATGATTAAGGGTTGGAGAGGATCTGAGTAGTTCTAAGGAAATACGCACCTCATCCCAGTAATAGGTAAATAGAGCAAGAGAGAAAAGTGGGACTATAGCGGTGCCAAAGACATACAGTATAGGCAATGTAGACAATATCGATAAAAATGAAATACTTATTTTATTAACACTTATATGTACAAAAAAAGGTTCATATAAAAACAGTTAAAGCAAATGTTAGAGATCGTGGGTCGCTGGTTTCCCAAATTTCGTAAAGTGGTGGTCACAGGAGAATGTCCCATTCCTACATGTTTCGCCGTTTCAGGCTTCCTCAGGGGATTGGTGGACCCAGATTTAAATCCCCTGAGGAAGCCTGAAACGGCGAAACATGTAGGGATGGGACATTCTCCTGTGACCACTGCTTTACGAAATTTGGGAAACCAGCGACCCACGATCTCTAACATTTGCTCTAACTGTTTTTATATGAACCTTTTTTTGTACATATAAGTGTTAATAAAATAAGTATTTAATTTTTATCGATATTGTCTACATTGCCTATATGTCTTTGGCATTGCACCGCTATAGTCCCACTGTTCTCTCTTGCTCTATTTGGTGATCTATGATTAAATAAACCTTTCTTGGATTTGTAACAAATAGTGGGGCACCCATCCTTTGTCTTTGTTTACTCAAGCTATAGTGTCAGGCTAAAAACAGGACAATAAATATTTAAGACAGATTCTCTTTCAAGGGATCAGGGGGTGGAAAACCACTTTAACTCCAACCGTGACATTAACAGCGGAGTTAACGGAAAAAGTTGCACAATCCACTTGTGGACAAAGGGCGCGTTCCTGTGTATAAGGCAAGACCTCAGGGATGTTTTGGGATTTGGTCGAAGTGCTGTTGTTATCATGGATTATAAATAGCTGCTGCCTGGTAAACACGGTCCCAAGGCCAGAGGCATCAATCTCAACTTACTCACGCTTTACAGAGGATTAGACCTTCGCCCAGCTGTTCCGTGTTACAGAATGTTACAGTCCTTTTATATGGGCACACGCACAATACAGATATGTAGGCCACATACTAACATTCTTACAGTAGCTGTAATTTAGAATGAGCCTCCATTGCAAAACTGAGTTTGAAGGATTCACACATATACCAGTATGTAAGCTTATCATCACATGATATTTCAGTGATATCACTGAGAATGCAGCCTATCCATTCACTAGAGACCAGTGACATCACTAGAATGCAGCCTATCAATTCAATGGAGACCGGTGACATCACTGAGAATGCAGCCTATCCATTCACTAGAGACCAGTGACATCACTAGAATGCAGCCTATCAATTCAATGGAGACCGGTGACATCACTGAGAATGCAGCCTATCCATTCACTAGAGACCAGTGACATCACTAGAATGCAGCCTATCAATTCAATGGAGACCGGTGACATCACTGAGAATGCATCATATCCATTCACTAGAGACTAGTGACATCACTAGAATGCAGCCTATCAATTCAATGGAGACCGGTGACATCACTGAGAATGCAGCCTATCCATTTACTAGAGACCAGTGACATCACTAAGAATGCAGCCTATCCATTCAATAGAGACCGGTGACATCACTGAGAATGCAGCCTATCAATTCAATGGAGACCGGTGACATCACTGAGAATGCAGCCTATCAATTCAATGGAGACCGGTGACATCACTGAGAATGCAGCCTATCACTTTACTAGAGACAGGTGACTTCACTGAAAATACAGCCATGGCCGAAAGTTTTGAGAATGACAAAAATATAAATTTTCACAAAGTCTGCTGCTTCAGTGTTTTTAGATGTTTTTGTCAGATGTTACTATGGTATACTGAAGTATTATTACAAGCATTTTATAAGTGTCAAAGGCTTTTATTGACAATTACATTAAGGTTATGCAAAGATCCAATATTTCCAGTGTTGACCGTTCTTTTTCAAGACCTCTGCAATTCCCCCCGGCATGCTGTCAATTAACTTCTGGGCCACATCCTGACTGATGGCAGCCCATTCTTGTATAATCAATGCTTGGAGTTTGTCAGAATTTGTGTTTTTTTTTTTGTTCACCCGCCCCTTGAGGATTGACCACAAGTTCTTAATGGGATTAAGGTCTGGGGAGTTTCCTGGCCATGGACCCAAAATGTCAATGGTTTGTTCCCCAACTCACTTGGTTATCACTTTCGCCTTATGACAAGGTGCTCCATCATGCTGGAAAAGAAATTGTTCATCACCAAACTGTTCTTGGATGGTTGGTAGAAGTTGCTCTCAGAGGATGTTTTTGTACCATTCTTTATTCATGGCGGTGTTCTTAGGCAAAATTGTGAGTGAGCCCACTCCCTTGGCTGAGAAGCAACCCCACACATGAATGGTCTCAGGATGCTTTACTGTTGGTAATGCAAAAATAAAGGGGCAGATTTGGACAGCCGCACTCCAAAAAATTGTTCCTTTTATTGTAAAATCAAATCACAAAAAATACATGCCACCGCAAAACCAGATGCAAGCTGACGCGTTTCACACTGTAACTCAGTGCTTAATCATGAGCTATGATTAAGCACTGAGTTACAGTGTGAAACGTGTCAGCTTGCATCTGGTTTTGCTGTGGCATGTATTTTTTGTGATTTGATTTTACAATAAAAGGAACAATTTTTTGGAGTGCGGCTGTCCAAATCTTCCCCTTTATTTTTGCATTACCATATGCATTGCCAGCACCCGTGGCTTTGGATCCAGTGAAAAGGTTCATCAATTACACCAGAGCGGTAACTCCCTTCCTCTACCTGTCTTATGCTTTACTGTTGGCATGACACAGGACTGATGGTAGTGCTCACCTTTTCTTCTCCGGACAAGGTTTTTTTCGGATGCCCCAAACAATCTGTAAGGGGATTCCGTCCAATCCCTGTACCTTTTGCAGAATATCAGTCTGTCCCTAAAGTTTTTCCTGGAGAGAAGTGGCTTCTTTGCTGCCCTTCTTGACACCAGGCCATCCTCCGAAAGTCTTCTCCTCACTGTGTGTGCCGATGTCCTCACACCTGCCTGTTGCCATTCCTGAGCAAGCTCTGCACTGGTGGTGCCCCGATTCCCCCCCTCCCCCTCTGCACTGGTGGTGGCCCAATCCCGCAGCTGAATCAACTGTAGGAGACGGTCCTGGCGCTTGCTGGACTTTCTTGGGTGCCCTGAAGCCTTCGTCACAAATGCAGTGGAAATGTTTTTTATAGGATTAAGTTCATTTTCATGGCAAAGAGTAACTTTGCAATTAATTACAATTCATCTGATCACTCTTCATAACATTCTGGAGTATATGGAAACTGGCATTTATAAAAACAGGGGCAGCAGACTTTGTGCAAATTAACATTTGTGTCATTCTCAAAACTTTTAGCCACAGCTGTTCAGCCTATCCACTCACTACAGACAAATGTCATCACTGAAATGCTGCCTATTCATTCACTAGAGACCAGTGACATCACTGAAAGTGCAGCCTATCTATTAACTAGTAGACATCTGCATTTCATTTTGTTACGATTCGTTTTTCAGGTGAAAATTTGATTTTTGGAGATTCGGATGTATCTGAACTTCTGAATGGACATAGTAATGAATGTTAACGAATCTGAAAAAAAATTATAAGGAAATTAACTAATGCATTAGTTTCATTTGGATCCATTGAGAATAGCTGATTGTTAAGGAGTGGGCAGCCGCTGCGTCCTTAACAATCATGACTCGTCTGCTGTCAGCGGGATTCCCCGTCGACAGCAAAATGTAAACAAACAAGTACTGGCATTAAAACAAAACAAAACAAAAAAAGCGCAGGAGTCTCACCCCCCCCCCCCCAAACCCATACCAGGCTCTTTGGGTCTAGTATGGATTGTGAGGGGAACACCACGCCAAAAAAAAAAGGCATGGGGTCCCCTTTAAAAATCTATACCAGACCCTTATCCAGACAAGCGAGTGCCCCCACCCCCTCCTGAACCACATGGGGAGGGTGCTTTGGGGGAGGGGAGCCCCCTCTACTGACAGCAGACGAGTCAGCCTGCAGCCGGCTCCTTAACAACCAGCTAGTTTAAAATAAATGAAATGAATGTCGAAGATATGAAACGAATTGCGAAAATTAATCAGTTCAATTAACAAATACATCTAAAACAAAATTCTTTAATTACAGAATGCATCTGAAAACAAAATGGAATGAAAATTTACAGCATGCACATGTCTATTGACTAGAGACCAATGGTATCAATGAGAATCCAGCCTTGCTAGAGAATAAATCACATCACTGGAAATGCAGCCTATCCTTTCACTAGAGACAGGGTGTCATCACTGTGGATGCAGCCGTTCCATTCACTAGTGACCAGTGACATCACTTAGAATGAAGCCTGTCCAATCACTAGATATCAGTGACAACACTGATAATGAAGCCTATCCATTCTCTAGAGACCAATCACATGATTTAGAATGCAGCCTATCCAATCACTAGAGACCAGTGACATCACTTAGAATGCAGCCTATCCACTCACTAGATTTCAGTGACAACACTGAGAAAGCAGCCTATCCATTTAATTAGAGAATGATGACATCACTGAGAATGCAGCCTATCCATTCACTAGAGACAGGTGACGTCACTGAGAATGCAGCCTATCCATTCACTAGAGACCAGTGACATCACTTAGAATGCAGCCTAATCATTCACTAGAGACCGGTGATATCACTTAGAATGCACAAAGGGAAACACAAAGCAGCGCCTACTGGATATATGAGCAACAGGATTATTGGTGTCTTTATTCACAGTAGGGTATGACTGGGACCTGGAAGGTGGGGGATGACGACCATAGTTATTGGTAAGGGGACAAGATAAATTAAACAGTGGTCTGATGGTTGGCCTGGGTACACAATCCATCAGCGGTATAATGCCATCCGACCTAACCAGGCCAGGATCTTCATCATTGGGTTCAGGAGAATATAAATAAGAGGTTCTGGGTTTCTTCCAACAGAACACTCTATTGGTGTTATAGTCATCAAAATCTCTACGTATTTTGTGTAATTTGATTCCAATGAGGGAATCCTCTTGGAATTTTGTGTTTAGTTTTAATTTTCTCAGCCATGACATAGGTAATGATGCAGTGTATGACTGAAGGGATAGGATAAGATCTTTAATTTTGGAAAGACAAGAGATGTATTGGATATCCCTTTGTTTGGCGACAATATCCATCCATTTTTGGGTGCAGAACTCAGAGATGTTGGCCCATTCCAGGGCTAAGTCTGCACCCAAAAAGGAACAAGTTTTAGTATTTCTGAGCCCCCTTGGAGAAATTTTATATTTTAAGTATTGGTCCAGAAAAAACCTGTCCCACCACTGTTGATTGGCTGCAACAATGATATCTTCAATTTTACGGAATTTGGCACAGATTAACTTATAACTAGCTCTAGGGACTGATGTAGATGCTAGAAAAAAATTGTCAGGAAACATAGCATATATTTCATCCAAGATGACATATTTGGCTGATTCAATTAGCAGTATAATCTCCATGATGCCCTAAATGTGTTGGAGCAATGATGTACACAAATGCACAAGAATAATAGCAGTGTCAATATCTAAGTGCACATATCAAAATATGAACACGGTGTATATATACTAAAAAATGCACCAATATCCAGTGGCTGCTCGATTGAGAACTTCAAAGCAACATATACAACACAAGGGGAATCTGAAATAGCACAAAGGGAAACACAAAGCAGCGCCTACTGAGCGTAGCAATCAATGTAAATTTATTGGAATTAAAAACAAATGCAAGTTAACACTCACAAACAAATAAATGGGGAAAGCTTATCTGGATAGGAGTACAAATCGTCCGCTCTTCCCAGGAAGGAGGTGCTTTATTTCCGGATGCTGTAGAGAGATGAGGTCTCTAGATGTCCTCAGCGTTGAGCGGAACCATACGTTCACAACGACGGTGACGGGGAACAGCTTCCCTGGAACATAGCAGTGACGATCACTTCCGGGTCATAGGGTCAGCGGGAAGGTGCGCGCGTTCGAAGCATGCGTGCTTCTTCATCAGGCTCTATGGGGGCCATATTCGATGTGGGCTATAAGTAATAGTCAGGAGCTACCTGATAGGCTGCCTACTATCACCATGGAGACCGGAAATGAACTGCGGCCACTAGATGGTATATCCTAGCGCTGACAATAGTCATTAAAAAGTTTATGAAATAGATAAGAAAAATATATAAAAGAGAAGAATATATAAAAAAGAAAGAAGGGGACATATGTAATATAAAAAAGGTGATCCCATATGGACCGACAATCATAAAGAGGACCCAAAAATTCTTAAAAAATGTTTTTATATATATATAATATATATAAAAAAATATATATAAAATATATACATATATATAAAAAAAATATATAAAATATGATATCCTAATGGCCAAAAAAAGGGATTTTTATAACAGCTTACCTGTAAAATCCTTTTCTTGGAGTACATCACGGGACACAGAGCGACTTAGTCATTACTAATGGGTTATATAGTTTACCTTCAGGTGTTGGCACTGGCCAATTCCAAACCGGAAGTACCCTCCCCTATATAAGCCCCTCCCACCCGGGAGCACCTCAGTTTTGTAGCCAAGCAATAAGTGTCCCAAAAAGAGGGGTGGGAGCTCTGTGTCCCGTGATGTACTCCAAGAAAAGGATTTTACAGGTAAGCTGTTATAAAAATCCCTTTTTCTTTTTCGTACATCACGGGACACAGAGCGACTTAGTCATTACTAATGGGACGTCCCAAAGCAATGCCAAATGAGGGGGGGGGGTACATAAGCTGGGCGCCATCAGGCATGAGGATCTTTTGCGGCCTGCAACACACTGCGCCCAAAGGCGACATCCTCCTGACTTCTAACGTCTACCTGATAGAATCTAGTAAACGTGTGTACCGAAGACCATGTTGCGGCCTTACATACTTGAGCCAGGGAGGCCTGGTGATGCACTGCCCATGAAGTTCCAACCGCTCTTGTGGAGTGCGCCCTAACTTTGAACGGAGGCGGTCTCTTTCTCAAGCCATAGGCTTGTATTATGACCTGTCGAATCCACTTGGCTAAAGTAGATTTTGATGCTGCCTGACCCCTTCTGGGGCCTTCCGGCAGAACAAACAAAGAATCCGTTCTGCGAATCTGAGCAGTGGCTTTTAGATAAGCTTTAACTGCTCTTACCACATCCAAAGAATGTAATAACTTTTCCTCTACTGAGCTAGGTTTGGGGAAAAAAGAAGGAAGAACCACATCTTGGTTCAAATGAAACCTCGATACCACCTTAGGAAGAAAGGCTGGATGAGGACGTAATACTACTCTGTCCTTATGGATAACCAGATATGGCTCCTTACAGGACATAGCTGCTAATTCCGACACTCTTTTAGCCGAACAAATGGCTACTAAGAAAACCAATTTCCTGGTGAGAAGAACCAAGGAAATGTGTTGTAATGGTTCAAACGGTTGTTTCTGTAGAACCGACAGAACCAGGTTTAAGTCCCAAGGACATATGGGAATACTAACCGGAGGGCTAATACGCATCACTCCTTGTATAAAGGCTTTGACTAGTGAATGCGAAGCCAAGGGCCTTTGAAAAAATATTGACAAGGCCGAAATCTGACCCTTGATAGTACTCAAGGCCAGCTTCCTATCTACAGCCCACTGTAGGAAGTCCAGAATCCTCCCTATCATGTACTTACGTGGATGCCATTTCTTGGTCTCACACCACGTAATGTACGCTTTCCAGATCCTATAATAGATCTGCCTGGATACCGGTTTCCTGGCATTGATCATGGTAGATACCACAGAATTAGAGAGCCCTCTCTTTTTCAGAATGTGGGCTTCAATAGCCAGGCCGTCAAACCTAGGGCTGGTAAGGAAGGGTGGTATATCGGTCCTTGCGACAGCAGGTCCGGACGAAGTGGGAGGGTCCACGGACTCCTCACTGACATTTTTACAATCTCCGCGTACCATGCCCTTCGGGGCCACGCTGGAGCCACCAGAATCACTGGTTTCTTTTCTACCCTGATTCTGCGGAGTAATCGCGGTAACAATTGTGGCGGTGGGAATGCATATATCAGCTTGAACCGATCCCAAGGGAACACTAGGGCATCCGAGCCGCAAGCTAGGGGATCCCTTGTGCGAGACACAAACCTGTCCACCTTCGCGTTGAATCTGGATGCTAGCAGATCTACATCCGGTGTTCCCCACCGCTGGCATATTGCCTGGAAAACCTCGGGGTGAAGAGACCATTCCCCCGGGCATAATTGTTGGCGACTTAGAAAGTCCGCTCTCCAATTTTCCACTCCTGGGATGAAAACCGCGGATATGGCTGGGACATATCTTTCTGCCCACTCCAGGATGCAATTTGCTTCCTTCTGGGCTGCACGACTTTTGGTGCCACCCTGATGATTGATATATGCCACTGCCGTGGCATTGTCTGATTGAATTCTGACAGGGGACCCCTGGAGTTTGGATGTCCATGCTACTAGGGCATACCGGGCTGCTCGTATCTCTAAGAGATTGATGGGCAGGGCCTTTTCTGCTTCTGACCACCTGCCCTGGAGAGACCATTGCTCCAGCACTGCCCCCCAGCCGATGAGGCTGGCATCTGTAGTGACCACCTTCCAAGAAACCGGACTGAAGGGTTTCCCTCTTTCCAGATTCTGGGGCACCAACCACCAATGGAGGCTCTTGCGAACGGAAGGGGACAGGGACATTGGTAAGTCTAAAGCCTGAACTTTTTTGTTCCAGGCTGACAGTATGGCCCTTTGCAAATTCCTTGAATGGAATTGACCGTAGGGTACCGCTTCGAATGAAGCCACCATCTTTCCCAGCAGCCTCATGCAGAGACGTATGGATGGTTTTCTTTTTGTACCCACTAAGTGGGTCAAATTTCTTAAAGACGACACCTTCTCTGGAGGTAAGAAAATCTTTCTCTGATTTGAATCCAGCCTTAGCCCTAAGTATTCCAGACTTTTGACTGGTCTTAGAGCTGACTTGTCCCGGTTGATAATCCAACCGTGATATTCCAGATACTCGATTGTCTTGTGAATAGCTACTTCCAGCTTTTCCACTGAGTGGTCTATTAGTAGCAGGTCGTCTAGATATGCCATTATCGTTACACCCTGTGTTCTTAGATTGGCCAATAATGGGGCCAGAATTTTTGTGAACACTCGTGGTGCTGTGGCCAGACCGAACGGTAAGGCTCTGAACTGAAAATGGCGCCCTTCTACTGCAAAGCGTAGAAATTTCTGATGGGCCGGAAAGATGGGAATATGCAGATAAGCATCCCTTATGTCGATCGAGGCTAGCCATTCCTGCCCCTGTAGGGCGGTGGCCACTGATCGGATCGACTCCATCCGAAAAGTCCTGATATTTAGGAACTTGTTTAGCCCTTTTAGATTTAATATGGGCCTCACGTCCCCATTTGGTTTGGGGACTGTGAAAAGGTTCGAGTAAAACCCGAATCCGCTTTCTTCCAGGGGAACCTTCATGATTACCCCTTGGAGCAATAGTTGTTCTAGTGCCAGAAGGAGGGATCCTCTCTTTTGGGGATCTCTTGGCACGTTTGACCTCATAAATTGGGCAGGAGGAGTGCCTTTTAACTCCAGCTTGTATCCCAGACTTACTGCGGAGAGCACCCATCTGTCTCTGATGGTGTCCCGCCAGGTCTCTGTGAACAACTGAAGTCTTCCCCCCACCCGATTGAGCGGGGGCAATACTTCATGCCTTAGGGGGAGGTTTTGTACCTCTTTTGATCCAGGGCTTCTTGTTACCCTGTGATTGTCCCTGATTTCTGCCCCCTGAATTTGACCGCGGAGGCCGTCGGAACTGCTTCACAGCCGATGTGCCCGGGACTGGAGAGGTAGGCCTCTTAAAAGAAGGACTTCTACCCTTGTTCTTAACCGGTAAGAGTGAACTTTTACCGGCAGAAATTTTCTGGATATATTTGTCCAGATCTTCTCCAAATAAGCGTTCTCCATGAAATGGGAAGCTAACCAGCAGTTTTTTACAGGGAGCTTCAGCAGACCAGTTTTTGAGCCACAGAAGCCTACGCATATGTACTATAGACAGCGTAAAGCGGGAGGCCTGTTGGATTGTATCCTTTATGGCGTCCACCGCAAAACACAAGGCTCTAGGCAGGTCAGCTAGGGCATGAGCCTGCTGATCTGGTAAGTCCCTTAAGACTTGTTTCAACTGATCTTTCACTGCTTGGCAGACTCCAATCGCTGCTACCGCAGGTTGTGTCACCATACTTGCTGTAGAGAAAGCAGATTTTAGTAAAGACTCCAATTTTTTATCTATTGGGTCTTTGAACATTGGAACATTATCTACTGGACATGTCAGTGATTTGTTAACAGAAGAGATGGCTGCGTCCACTATAGGGACCCTCCATTTTTTTATGAACTTATCCTCCATGGGATAGATCACCGGAAATCTCTTGGGGGGAGCAAATATTTTATCAGGATGCTCCCAATCCTGGTAAATAAGCCCTTCTAATAAAGGGTGGATTGGGAAGGAACAGACCGCCTGGGGAGCTTTTAGCGACCCCAGCGAGGAAACCGTAGTGGATGGTGGTTCCGCCAGAGGCATTTTAAATGCTGATCGGACCATGTTAGTCAGAGACTGAACCCATAATCTTTCAGCCTGAGAAGCTGAGAAAGGTTCTTCCACTGTTGATTCCTCTATAAGTGAATCAACCTCATCCTGATCCCCTTCAGGTAGGTCGATCTCTGTGTGGGGCTGTTCCTCCACTAACAGGCACTCTGAAGGAGGAGACGGAGATCGGACGCGCTTTCCCTGAGATAGGGAAGCAGCGATCAATGCTGTTAATCTCTCTTCTAATCCTCCCAGAGTTGAGGATAAAACCTCCTCTGTTATATATACAGGAGCAGGTGGACTGGGGACAGCCGCAGCACCAGGCATTCCTGCGGGGTTTCTACGGCTACTGACCTCTGCATTCTCAGGGGAGATTGGTGCAGTGCAAGCATGCCCAATATCCTCAGAGCCCGATGGAGACCCCTTTGGCTTCCTGGAAGATTTATTTCCGGAGCGTCTGGACGACATATCCTTTAAGCACAAAGCTGAGGTATTCCCGTCGTCATACACCAATTTTTGCTGGTAATAGTCTAACACAGGTGCTGCTATATACCAGCTGGTGTCCACTAAAGTGCCTTTCTATGGGGATGCCTGCATCAACCGCCTCTGTGTGCCACTGTTTGTTGCTAGCTCTGTTTGCATGCAGCTGACACTTGTACTGTGTCTTTTAACCATGCTGGGACGCCCGCACATGCGCAGAAGCGCCGCGGCGCGCATCGAGCGTCATCCACCCGCCCCGCCCCTTTTTTTTCATAGGAGGCGCGTGCACGCGCCCGCGCGCGCGCCCGTGCGCCAACGGCGCCCTTTTCGAAAACCAACAGAGGACTAGGAGCCAGGGCCCTTTTTGCCGGAGGGCCTGTGCGGTGGATGAACGCAGCAACAGGGCAGAGGAAGTGGATTCCCACAGAGAAACTTACCAGCTGCCTGGACCTTTTGAGTTGAGAAAACCAAAGATCCACATTACAAGAAAAATGGACTACAGCGGCCTCTAGTGGTTTAACACAGGTACCGCGGTCCCTGTTTTTTTTTTTTTTTTTTCTTGACTACTATTAAAATTTTACATTTTCAGTAGTTATAGGCAAACACAGATATTTAGCGGGAATACCGTTAGGTAACAGACAGAAAGACAAATTAGGCTTGGGGGTCCCCCAATAGAACCAAGTTCCTGGGGGCCCCCACTTACCTGATCCCCGCCGCAGGACTTTGTTTGGTCCACAAAAGTCCAAACTTCACCTATCACGGCAGGCATTGTAATTAAACCTTCAGGGACCGGGTTCCCAAGGATTCCACTCCCCTGGACCTGTATAGCACCCTGCACAGACAGCGTCTTGGTCGTGGGTATGACCAGAGCTCTGGATCCCAGGGTCCAGCCCTCCTAAGAGAAGCATTACAGGCAAAACCTTGCTCTTCTGCTGCAAGGCCCGGGTACCGACCGTTTAGCTATGAAGCTTTTTTGGTGGGATCCGGAACAGCTTACTAAGGCCCAAAAGAACCTGTACGCAAGCCCAGTGAAAACACATGTTACTCTTTGGCCAACACCTTAGACACTGGCAAAAAACTGAGGTGCTCCCGGGTGGGAGGGGCTTATATAGGGGAGGGTACTTCCGGTTTGGAATTGGCCAGTGCCAACACCTGAAGGTAAACTATATAACCCATTAGTAATGACTAAGTCGCTCTGTGTCCCGTGATGTACGAAAAAGAAAAAGTGATATCTGAACATTATTACACGATAAAATTATTAAATAAAAAGTTTTTTGTAAAAGATTATACAAAAAAACTATATAAAATATATGCAGAGGGATGAAGAGTGTACCACCAAAATACCCATAATAGCTATATAAACTCTCAAGAACATAGACGCATGCACACAGGGTGATATCCCCACATCCCTGCGTAACTACATGGGGTGGCAGTGCATGTATGAAATCTACACGTGCAAGATACATAAACAGACGCACGTATACATATACACACATATACATACACACCTATTCAAGTCGGATCAATAAGGGGAATACGTGTCAAACGAAAACCAAATGTAGCGCTACCCCCAGTTAAGAGAGCCGCTGATATTGATTTGGGCCCTGTAGTGCACTGCTGTCAACCCCTGGCAATCGGCTCTAACCTCCCGTGGCACAGCTGGTGATAGAGGGATAGGACCGCGTGACCGCAACTGTTGGTGACACAGTCCTATAACAAACATACACAGAATATACTTTAAAACTCCTATTAAAGTAAGCGGAACTGACACCAAATGTACTTTACCCAGATATTTTACTGAGGCTAATGGGCAAGTAATAAACAACAGTATAACAAGTTGCAGATCCCTGCAATAAACAGTAATAAAGATAAACAGAGTAATCAGAATAATAAAGTATTGCTATGCAACTCTAGCGCTGCCCTTTTACAGCTACTTCCCCTCATGGGTAGACTAACACCCAGCAATGTCTACCTATGCAGTCAGGCCTGACTGATCTAAATGGAAGTTCAGTGAAACAATATTCGCTAGCAATCTTTTCGGTGGTGCACTTGAAGAACAACTTTGTAATCCCAACGAATAGTAAAGATAAAGGTATCTGTCTTTAAACAGCTCTCACCACCCGGGCAAGTCAAAGTCCGTTTCCTCCATCGATTCGTCTAGGAACAGGAATCCACCGACATCCAAGTCTTCAATCCTTCTGGTGTACTGCAGCAAGGAGGATTAGATGTCTCTAAGGCTCTGCTAGGCTGGCAGAGGGCTCTTTGGAAAGGAGCACACGGCCCAGGCTTCAGGCCTTGTGCACACAGCAGTTCAGCACAGACATCCTCTTGCTAGGAGAGGGGTGTCCAAAAAGACCGACCAAAACTCTGCCTCCCCTTTATAAAGTCTCCCCCAGCAGTCTCTGTTCTGGAGCAATGCACCCTGGGTGCTGCAAGATGTACTGGGAGATGTAGTCTCTCTCTCCTCTGCTTTCACTTCCATAATGTCTCTTTACTTCCTCCCGACTCACCTCTCACCTGGAACTTCTTGTCTCTCTGCATTAAAGGGGAACACCCCGCTACACACTCCCCCCACTTGAACTCTTTGGTCCCCAAAGATAAACTTCAACAAATACTGTTTACCATTTTGGACAATGTCGAGCATGATGTTGGCATAGGGAATTCCCACCAAAACTTTGGGATGGAACTCTCTTGCCCACAGGTCACACTACCATGAGTGGCCTGCCTAACTGTGCCAGAGAGTGAGCTGGGGTTGCCCTCCACCAAATGGACGGTGGAAGGATCAGGTTGTTCAACACTTCTCCTAGCCGTTACAACAGAGTCCTCTGAGCTCGTCCCCATTTGGGGGTAAGTTAGTTTCTTGGGAGGCCTGATGACTCTGCGAGCCCTCTGCTCTCTTGGTGCTTCTGACTCTGGCACCACAGGCTCTTCTTCAGGAGTAAGTTCAGGTAACATTGCTGGTTCTGGAACCTCCGATTCAGAAGTCGACTGACGTATGGAATCTCTAGAGTCCTCCTCTGCGCAATTGTCAGGAACATCTTCCCAGTAATCAGCTGAGGGACTGAAGGGTATGAATTCAGTAGCCTCCGGATTCAGCGTTGCATCTGGGGTATCCCCTCCATTTGGGAGATCTATGGCGGACGTTCCCAGAGTCGAAGGAGGCCACAGCCAGTCCAGTTCTCCACCTTCTTCTGTACTCAATTGGGAGGCCCCCCATCTTTGGCTCGAGAGGTCTGGGACCGAGTGTTCGGCCTAGGAATATCCAGGATAGAGGCCGGTTCAGGGGAGTCTCTCACGGGAGGTATTCTGACTGCCTCAGCAAGTGGGAGCAGGTGGTTCCGATGCCACGTCTTCAGTGGACCCACCTTTCCTTCTGGCTTTAGTTTGTAGACAGGCAAACCGGGCAACTTCCTACAGACAACATAGGGCTCAGATCTCCACCTGTCGGCAAGCTTGTGTTTTCCAGGGACCCCCAGATTGCGTAGCAGTACTCGGTCCCCGGGCTGCAGATCTTGCACTCGAACCTTCAGATCAAAATTTCTCTTGTTGCGGGCCCCCCTTTGATCCGAAGCCGCCTGGGCTTGTTCATAGGCCACCTGCAAGCTACGTCTAAGTCTGTCCACGTATCCCTTGTGGGATGTAGCTGAGGTATTGTCTATAGAAGTGCCAAAGGCCAGGTCCACAGGTAGCCTTGCTTCTCTCCCAAACATAAGTCGATAAGGGGAGTAGCCAGTGGCGTCACTTGTGGTACAGTTATAGGCATGTACTAGGGCTGATATGTGCTGACTCCAGTGTTGCTTCTTCTCTGTTTCTAAGGTTCCCAACATGTTGAGCAGGGTCCGGTTAAATCTCTCCGGCTGAGCATCTCCTTGTGGGTGGTAAGGCGTGGTTCTGGTCTTCTTTATTCCTAATGAATCCAAAAGTCTTCGGATCAACCGACTCTCAAAGTCCCTTCCTTGATCTGAGTGGAGTCTCTGTGGTAGTCCGTAATGGACAAAATACTTCTCCATAAGTATCTTGGCCACGGTGGATGCCTTCTGGTCTTTGGTTGGGAAAGCTTGAGCATAGCGGGTGAAATGGTCGGTTATTACCAGAACATTCCCCAATCCACTCAGGTCGGGTTCGAGGCAGAGAAAGTCAATGCATACCAGATCCATTGGGCCTTGACTCTGTAAGTGGCCCATTGGGGCAGCTTGATGGGGTAGGGTCTTTCTCTGAATGCATCGTGCACAGGAATGGCAATACTCCTCTACTTCTGCCCTCATGCAGGGCCAATAGAACCGATTTCTGACGAGCTGGAAGGTCCTTTCTGCCCCTAGGTGACCATGATGGTCATGCAGGGCAATTAGTACAGTCTCTCGGTGCTTCTCTGGAAGAAATAACTGCCACTTATCTTCTGAGTCATCAGAGGGGCCCCTTCGGTAGACCACTCCCTGATGTACCTGTAGCCTGTCCAATTCCTTCCTCAACAGGTGAGCCTCCTTTGAGGGGTGATGTAGGAATTTGTTGGGATCCTGATTCTCCAGGGCTTCGAGGACCAATCTCCCCATGGGGTCTTCCAAATGGTCACACCTCAACTCCTTGGACAGTCTCGGTAGGTTGTCTTCCTCCAGTTGAGTTACCCCACAATAGTGTTTGGGGACTCCTACCATGGTAACCCCTATTTCTTCTGCTCTGGAGCCTCCTCTGGCTTGGAATTCAGCCCCTTGACAAAGGGCCCGCACCCCGTCCGGTGCCACTTGGGTCCAATCTTCCCAGTCATTTGTCGTGGCATGAGACCTCCGGGACAGGGCATCTGCATCCCTATTTCCGGCTCCTGGTCTGTACTTCAGACTGAAGTTGAATCCAGACAATGCGGCCAACCACCTGTGTCCGGTGGCATCTAGTTTCGCGGTGGTGAAGAGGTAGGTCAGGGGGTTGTTGTCTGTCTTCACAGTAAACTCTGCCCCATACAAGTAGTCTTTTAGCTTGTCTACTACCGCCCATTTGAGGGCCAGGAATTCCAGCTTATGAGTGGGGTAATTCTTTTCTGAGGGGGTCAGGCTCCTGCTCACATAGGCCACTGGTCGCAGTTGTCCTTCATGTTCTTGGTAGAGTACACCACCTAGACCCTCATGGCTGGCATCCACATGTAATTCATAAGGTCTGGTAGGGTCGGCGTAGGCCAGGACTGGGGCAGTGGTTAAGCTCCTCTTCAGAGCATGAAAGGCCTCTTCACACCTTGGCTTCCACTGATCTTGAACTGACTCACCAGGCCTCCTGGGCCCTGAGTCATCCTCTTCCCCTTCTGCCTTTAGCAATTCATTCAACGGGCGGGCAATCCGAGCAAACCCCTCCACAAACCTCCTATAATAGGAGCAGAACCCCAGGAAGGATCTGAGCTCTGTTACTGTGGTGGGTCGTGGCCAGGAAGTGACTGCTTCCAACTTCTCAGGATCTGTGGCCACCCCTTCTTCAGACACTATGTGCCCCAGATAGTTCACAGAAGACTGGTAGAACCGACACTTCTCGGGGGAAAGCTTAAGTCACTCTTCGCTGAGTCTTCTCAATACTTTCTCCAACCTGGCTTCATGTTCTTCCAAGGTTCTTCCAAAGACAATGACATCGTCCAAGTACACAAGGACTTCTATAAGATTCATGTCTCCAACAGTCTTCTCCATAAGGCGTTGAAAGGTAGCAGGAGCTCTAGACAGACCCTGAGGCATCCTATTGAATTCGAAGAATCCCACCGGGGTTATGAAGGCTGTCTTCTCCCTGTCTTCTGGGTGCATAGGGATTTGATAGTACCCACTCTTGAGGTCCATCACACTGAACCATTTGGCTCCAGACAAACTTTGTAGGGCATCTTCTATCCTTGGCGTGGTGTATTGGTCAGGGATGGTTCTCCTGTTGAGAGTCCTGTAATCGATACAAAGCCTCAACGACCCATTCTTCTTTCTGACCACCACGATTGGGGAGGCATAGGGACTTCTAGACTCCCGGATAACACCAGTCTTCTTTAGTTCTACAAGTTGTTCCCTCAGATCCTCCAGATCTGCCAGGGGGACCCGCCTGACCCTCTCTCGGAAGGGCTTATCTTCTTGGAGGCGGATCCGATGGGTGGCACTTCTTGCACACCCCACATCGAATTCATCTTCGGAAAAGATCTTCTCCCACCTGGTCAGCTGGGCCTTGGCTCTTTCTTTCCAAGCCCTGGGTAGGTTCGGGTTTTCCACGGACAGTTTCTCCCAAACATCTCCTCCGTCACCCGTCCCCTTGACTTCGGACCAAGTGACCGGGGCAGCAGGGCTCACCTGACCAAGCAACACTCTGGCAGGGATCTCCATGGGTCCTCCCGTAGTGTTCCTAACACTCACCGGAACTCTGCCATGGGCCTTCTTCAGGGCCTTGAACGGAATCACTTCTGGTATCACTTCCAGGCCTGAGGACTCTTCCCTTGGGTCTGATTCCAGCATGACAAAGGGGCCAGGTTGTTCCCACGAAAGCTTCACAGTGGCCCTAAGACAGGTTACTTCTCCGGGCTGTAGCACTACTCCTTCTCTGCCAAGTCTCCACACCTTCCCTATCCCCTCTCCCGGGGTCTTCTGCTCTAAGACCAGTCGTTGGTAGGCCGTCTTTAGCATGGGATGGATTTTGGTGGCTGAATGGTTTCTCTCTTTCACTAGAGGGGTCAGGAGTCTCCTGACTAGATCCGTGTTTGTCCCAATGATCAGGGAAATCTTGCTGGCTCCAGGCGGCCGGGGACACACAACTGCCAGGGTGTCAAACACTTCAGCCTTCCCAGCCACGGATGGGTCGAAAGTCATCTTTATGGGCAGGTACCCATCATAAGGGAAACTCTGGGTTCCAAGTCCCCATATCTCCAGCTCTTCTATCTTCTGGATAGGCAGATGACTCAAGTGCCTATCATAGAAGTCCCGGTATAGTAAAGTCACCTGTGCTCCGGTGTCCAAAAGAGCTTTAGTATAGACTCCTTCCACTTGAATGGGCACAGTAGGAGACGGGCCCACCAGTTCCTTTGGGTATGGCCGGACTGGGGTCACCTCTTTTTTTTTGCTTTCGACCCTTGCCCTGCTCCTTTTGGACTTAAATTTTTCCTGAGCCTGGCATGCATTGACTTTCTCCCTCTCAATGGGGGCACAAACCCGCTGAGGGATGTTATTGTTCCTTTTAGGTGGATGTTCCTTCTTTGGGGTGCTGTACTTCCACTGAGGGGTCTTGCCCCCTCCCTCTGGGGTACATCTTGGTGGGGGTGTACTATACCTCCTCCTAGGAGTTTTGTCTCCTCCATTCTTGGCCTTTTTTTTTAGTTTGGAGCGCACTGAAGATGATGGGCACCCGGTTGACTCCTTCACCGGGGCCCCTTTGGAGTTTCCCGCTGGCTTGCAATTATCTGTTCTCTTCTTCTTTGGGCTGGAGCATACGTTAGCAAAGTGGCCACTCCCTCCGCAGTTATAGCAAATCACCTCTTCTCGGTCCTGTAGGGAGGCCGGTGCTGAGGTGTTCGGGAACAACTCCTTTCTTGGGCTTGGTTTCTCTCGTCTTCTCTGATCTTTCTCCATCAAAGAGGTCAGCATCTCCAACACTTGGGCCATTTGCGATTTCAGAGTGTCAACCTCCGCATCTCTTTCTGGGCTCTTGACCGAATGCACCAACACTGGTACAGGTGTGACATTCGCCTTGGCCACCTGCTGATCTTCCTCCAGCGCCTCTTCGTCCCTAATAATTTTTATTAGATCAGAGTAGGTTAGTGACATTCCTCCTCCTGAGGTTTTCAGGTGCAGCCAGACCGGGTCTGAGCGCCGCGCTCCCCTCATGATCTGCTTCATGCGTGCTTCATCTGCATCTTTGGGCAGCATTCCCTTCTTCAGTACAATCTTGCATAACTGCCTGTTCAGCCTTCTAACATATTCTGACAGTTTCTCATTCGGCTGCTGGAGAGTGTGTTCAATTTGATAAATCATCTCTGACACCTTCTCCAGCTGACCAAACTCTTCCTGCAGCATGGCCAGGCAATCTTGAGCTGTACAGTTTTCATTTCCAAACCGGAAGCTCTTCACCGCTTCTGCCGCGGCACCTTTCAGACTTTCTAAGACTCGCTGTCTCTTCTGTGCCTCAGGCACCTCCCATGCTTCTACTGCCTGCAATGCCTGTTCCACCCAAGTGTCAAAATCTTCCTCCCCCGCAGGGACGGGGAGCTTCCCTGAGAAGGTGCTAAGCTTCCGGTAACCGGCCTCCACATGCACCGTACTGCTTTTCTGGCACTTAATTACAAGGTCTCCTAGAGCATTCAACAATTCAGGCCCTATAGCGGCCAGCGGTGATCCCGGGCTTAATAGTTCCTTAAGCTTTTCTGCTTTAGGGGATAGTGGTGGAGATAATTGTGGGAGTGATGGCTTTGGTGTCTGAAACCATTCTTCCTTCACTGGCAGCGTATGTATCAAGTGATAGATCTGATTATCTATGGCTTGTATACTCTGACTTTTAAAATGCTCTGGGATTTCGTTTTTCCATTCTACCAGTGCGTATGTAAACGAGATCACTGGATCTGGCCTAAAATCCATCACCCATGCTTTGTGGCTCGGAGACAGTAACAATACGAGCTGTTTTATCTCCTCTTCCTTCCATCTTTCCCCCGGGAGTACAATGACTACCGCCGCGGTTGGATCGGCGCCAATCGCTGCGCACCACTGTGACATTGCCAGCGGGTCCATGCTGGTACTTCTGACCGTCTTGATTGCAGCGTGCAACGTACAAGGATCCCGGACTCGAGCCCCCACATGTAGCGCTACCCCCAGTTAAGAGAGCCGCTGATATTGATTTGGGCCCTGTAGTGCACTGCTGTCAACCCCTGGCAATCGGCTCTAACCTCCCGTGGCACAGCTGGTGATAGAGGGATAGGACCGCGTGACCGCAACTGTTGGTGACACAGTCCTATAACAAACATACACAGAATATACTTTAAAACTCCTATTAAAGTAAGCGGAACTGACACCAAATGTACTTTACCCAGATATTTTACTGAGGCTAATGGGCAAGTAATAAACAACAGTATAACAAGTTGCAGATCCCTGCAATAAACAGTAATAAAGATAAACAGAGTAATCAGAATAATAAAGTATTGCTATGCAACTCTAGCGCTGCCCTTTTACAGCTACTTCCCCTCATGGGTAGACTAACACCCAGCAATGTCTACCTATGCAGTCAGGCCTGACTGATCTAAATGGAAGTTCAGTGAAACAATATTCGCTAGCAATCTTTTCGGTGGTGCACTTGAAGAACAACTTTGTAATCCCAACGAATAGTAAAGATAAAGGTATCTGTCTTTAAACAGCTCTCACCACCCGGGCAAGTCAAAGTCCGTTTCCTCCATCGATTCGTCTAGGAACAGGAATCCACCGACATCCAAGTCTTCAATCCTTCTGGTGTACTGCAGCAAGGAGGATTAGATGTCTCTAAGGCTCTGCTAGGCTGGCAGAGGGCTCTTTGGAAAGGAGCACACGGCCCGGGCTTCAGGCCTTGTGCACACAGCAGTTCAGCACAGACATCCTCTTGCTAGGAGAGGGGTGTCCAAAAAGACCGACCAAAACTCCGCCTCCCCTTTATAAAGTCTCCCCCAGCAGTCTCTGTTCTGGAGCAATGCACCCTGGGTGCTGCAAGATGTACTGGGAGATGTAGTCTCTCTCTCCTCTGCTTTCACTTCCATAATGTCTCTTTACTTCCTCCCGACTCACCTCTCACCTGGAACTTCTTGTCTCTCTGCATTAAAGGGGAACACCCCGCTACACAAATATAGGTATTAAACTCATAACATACTGAAGAGATGAAGAATAAAAATAACAGATGGTAACATAAATATAACAGATGGTAACATAAACATATATATGCACATAACGGTACCAATATGTGAAGCCATTATGAACGAATCATGTAAAAGAATATTGATCGTTATAAAAGAATATTAATTTCGATACCCTCATTTAAGCCCCCAGGTGAAAGGGTATCGAGGGTATAAATCCAATAATTTTCACGCTCACATAATTTCTTATAGCGCTCAGCTTGGGGAAGATGTTTAGAGATGGCTTCTATATCCCAAACACGTAAACCCACAGATGATTGTTGATGGAACTCTTTAAAATGTCTTGCTACACTATATTTATCAAGACCTTTCTCAACAAAATTACGGTGTTCTCCAAACCTTTTTCGGAGGGTGCGAATAGTGCGGCCTACATAAAATAGGCCACAAGGACACGTCAGGCAATACACCACATACTCAGAAGAGCATGTATAGAAATCGGGTATGGTGTATTGCTTGCCTTTACACGTAAACTCTTTCTGTCTATGAGTGACATGTTTACACGTGAGGCACAATGCCTTCCTGCATTGATACATACGTATGGTTCCGCTCAACGCTGAGGACATCTAGAGACCTCATCTCTCTACAGCATCCGGAAATAAAGCACCTCCTTCCTGGGAAGAGCGGACGATTTGTACTCCTATCCAGATAAGCTTTCCCCATTTATTTGTTTGTGAGTGTTAACTTGCATTTGTTTTTAATTCCAATAAATTTACATTGATTGCTACGCTCAGTAGGCGCTGCTTTGTGTTTCCCTTTGTGCTATTTCAGATTCCTTCTATCTGTCAGCTGGCAGCCTTCTCTGCGGATGAGCTATGTTGTAGAAACTTATGGACTTATATGTTATGGACTACAAACATCTATCATTCCTTATATCATTTTGCCATTTTTCCTCTGTCCCTATATTAGTCTATTTACCTACCTGTATCTAGAGTGCGCTTGGTTAACCCCTTGTGTTATCACTTAGAATGCAGCCTATCCATTCACTAGAGACCGGTGACATCACCGAGAATGCAGCCTATCCATTCACTAGAGACCGGTGACGTCACTGAGAATGCAACCTAATCATTCACTAGAGACCGGTGATATCACTTAGAATGCAGCCTATCCATTCACTAGAGACCGGTGATATCACTGAGAATGCAGCCTATCCATTCACTAGAGACCGGTGACATCACTGAGAATGCAACCTATCCATTCACTAGAGACCGGTGTTATCACTGAGAATGCAGCCTATCCATTCACTAGAGACCGGTGACATCACTGAGAATGCAGCCTATCCATTCACTAGAGACCGGTGACATCACCGAGAATGCAGCCTATCCATTCACTAGAGACCGGTGACGTCACTGAGAATGCAACCTAATCATTCACTAGAGACCGGTGATATCACTTAGAATGCAGCCTATCCATTCACTAGAGACCGGTGATATCACTGAGAATGCAGCCTATCCATTCACTAGAGACCGGTGTTATCACTGAGAATGCAGCCTATCCATTCACTAGAGGCCAATAACATTGCCAACAATGCAACCTATCCATTCCCTAGATACTGGTGATGTCACTGAACATGCAGCTGACCCCGGGGGGCTGACCAGTACACTTTGTTAAACTAATATTAAAAATGTGTGCGTGTTTTTTTAAAAACAACATCGAAAATGTGAGTTTTAGCCAACAGAGACAATAATCTCAGCGAGAGTTAAAGATTCTGTTTTCCTTGTCAAGCTCTTGGGTGACATTTATAAAAGATCCAAAACAAACACCATGTAGGAGTTTTAAACAGATTGCGTTCAGGATTAAATATCTTAAGGGGAAAGAATCCCCGTTTGATATCTACATCTGGCTGCCAACGTCTAAAACGTGCTGTTTAATTAATGGAGTTGTGCTCTGAGAATACTTGGAATTTTAATCAGGTTTATACAAACCTTTTCACAAAGCCCTATACAGTATTTGGGTCTCTATGTGCCCTTCTGATCTAGCTTGAAAGGCCAAGCCAAGTAGTAGCTTACAGTTTACTTTTCAGACATACATGTTAATAATGCAATAAGCAATCTGGTAAGTGAGTGTTAACCCTCAAGCCTAAGCCTAGTTCTGACATGTGTTGCGTATTTTTTTGCTAGAAAATTACTCAGAACCCCCAAACATTAAATATATATTTTCAGCAGAGACCCTAGAGAATAAAATGGCAAATTTTCTGTCACACAGTATTTGCTCAGCGGTCTTTCAAACTCAATTTTTGGGAGAAAAAGTAATTTCATGAATTAAAAAAAAAAAAAAGAGTAAAGTTAGCCCAATTTTTTTGTAAGAATGTGAAAGATGATGTTACGCCGAGTAAATAGATACCCAACATGTCATGCTTTGAAATTGCGCACACTCGTGGAATGGCGACAAACTATGGTACTTAAAAATCTCCATAGGCGACGCTTTAAAAAAACGTAACAGTTACCAGGTTAGAGTTACAGAGGAGGCCTTTTGCTAGAATTATTTCTCTCACTCTGACGATCCCGGCGAAACCTCACATGTGTGATTTGAACACCGTTTACATTTGCATGCGCAACTTACGTATGCGTGCGTGTATGCGCGAGCACGCGAGGTAGGGGGCGCTTAAATTTTTTTTTTTAAAAAGGGGGCTTCCAGATTCCGATAAGCCCCCTGCCCGCAGACCCCCACAACCACAGCCCAGGGTTGTGGGGAAGAGGCCCTTGTCCCCATAAACAGAGCCCCCCTACCCCAAAGCACCCCCCCCCCATGTTGAGGGCATGTGGCCTGGTATGGTTCAGGAGGGGAGGGCACTCGCTCGTCCCATCCCTTTCCTGACCTGCCAGGCTGCATGCTCAGATAAGGGTCTGGTATGGATTTTGGGGGGGACCCCACATTATTTTTGAGTGGGGTTCCCCTCCAAATTCCTACCAGACCCGAAGGGCCTGATATAGATTTGGGGGGGACCCCACGCCAGTTTTTCACGATTTTTTTTGCTGGCAATTCTTTTTTTTTTTTACATTCAGTTTTTTTACATACACACACATGAACTTTAATGACATCCCAGTCTTAGTCCGTAGGGTTCAATATTGAGTTGGCCCAGCCTTTGCAGCTATAACAGCTTCAACTCTTCTGGGAAGGCTGTCCACAAGGTTTAGGAGTGTGTCTATGGGAATGTTTGACCATTCTTCCAGAAGCGCATTTGTGAGGTCAGGCATGGATGTTGGATGAGAAGGCCTGGCTCGCGGTCTCTGCTCCAATTCATCCCAAAGGTGTTCTATGGGGTTGAAGTAAGAACTCTTTGCCGGCCAGTCTAGTTCCTCCATCCCAAACTTGTTCATCCATGTCATTATGGACCTTGCTTTGTGGACCTTGCCCCCCCCCCTCACCACATGAGGTCACAGTGCCTAGGGCAGGTACCCCTCCTACCCACACCTTGTCCTAGCCCTGCCCCCTAGCAACCTGTAGGTTGAACTTTATAATAAAGGGGACTTACACCCCACAACATGCCCTGCCTTCTTTAATTCTATATTGCAGTTCTACAGCATGATAAATTATCTTGACTAGTAATGCAAAGCTTTGACTGCACCATAATTAGTTGAGACTTGTTCAACTTACCCCCCGAGGACTTCATGCTGGCAGACTGTGTAACAGGATGACAATAAGGCCTGTTTAATGCTGACTATCCTGTGGTTGAAAGGTGCAGGAGGTGGCGGGCAATCATCTACAACAGGACGATAAACAGCACGATATGGGATTAAGACATCTCAAGACAATATGCACAGATAAAACATACAGAAGTGATTTAGCTGCCAAAACATTTGTAAAGTAATGCACCCTTTCTTATGATCTCCTATCCCTTCATAGCATTGATAGGATGACAACATCGGTCATAGGAGGGAGTTCTGAAGACCCTGGGCCACTTTTCCACTTCCTGCCTGCCTGGGCAACTAGAGAAGACCACCACACCAACAAAGCCAACCTATCTCTGGAGTTACTAAGGTAATTCCTCATTTTGTCCATCAGCCTACAGACCCTGGGCCACCTGGGCCTGCACACAACACCACACTGGGAAAGCCCATCCATCTCTCTCTTTTTTTTGGTGGAGAATGCGGGCATCATCCATCTCTCCTATCTGTGGAGCCACCAAGGTATTTCCCCATTTTATCTATCAGCTTACACGTAAGCAGGTGCAGTCTCTGTTCTGTAGGTGGCACTCCACCAGAGCGGCTGCAGTACTGCAGCTGGAGAGAAAGTCAAGAGAAACCTGGTTTCTCTATGGTTTCCTTGGTCCCCTAGGCAGCGTTCCAATTGGCTACACTGCCTCCAGGTGACCCTGGTGGCTATCTTGGGTCAGCAGAGCCTTTTTAAGGGCACGCCCCCATATTTGCTGCGCTTCCTTGCGAGTGGATAGCATAGGAACAGTTCACCTGTCTGTCAGGGAGAGTGAATAGCGTCAGGTCACCTGTGGCCAGGTGACAGATGCACACCGTAGGGGGTTAGGAGTGCACCACAAGGTAGTGAACCTTATGACTGACTGCTGCGGATAGGATACTGAGTGGTTGTGGAAAGCGGGACCAGAGGAGCACAACCGGGATCCACAGGAAGCTAGAGCCGAGATACCCCAGGGCGCGGAGTCTAAGACCCAGCAGGTCTTCTCCAGAGCCTCTAGTGGTGAGGATGTTACGCTGCAGGCTGGGTCCAGATCGCGACCCCCAGAGTCTCCTAGCTCACGCCTCGTAGGGTAAGGAGGAAAGAGGGGGAGCAGCAGCACAGGATACAAGAATAGTGAGGGGAAAGGCCAAGGTCGGGGTCACAAGCAGGCAAGGATAAACGAAGGACAAGCCGAAGGTCAAGGGTCACAAGCAGACAGGGATAGTCAGGAACAAGCCAATATCGTAACAGAGAGACAGACGTAGCACACGGCAGGCAGGAACCCAAACACACAATGCTTAAACAAACACGTTGATCAGCAAAGCAGGCTTGCAGTGCACAGGTTAATATAGTGTTCTGTGATAGGGCCTGGGGTGGAGTCAGGCTGGGAGGCGATTATAAAGGAAGCCAGGTGAAAGGGTCTGGCCTCTAAGATGAACACATGAGGAGGAAAGGTAAGCTGACAGACAAACATTACTGCATATCCATGACAAATAGCAGTAGGGAAAGGTTCCAGAACAAGTAGGGACACGCCATCCTGCATCGGAATCCTCCCCATTTGTCTCCTTGGACCGTTCCTTTAATACAAGTGTGGTAAATTGCAATCAGACTCAGTGTATTTACTGCCTCCGTACCACGCTGCACCCATCCACATACAGACCCTGGGCCACCTCCTGCCTGATCACACCAACACATCAGGAAAGCTCACCCATTTCTCCTATCTGTGGAGCCACCAAGTTATTTTCCCATTTTTGCCATCAGCCTACAGGCTCTGGGCCACTTTCTCTACCACCTGCCTGCTCAGACCCCCACACTGGCAAAGCCCACCTATTTCTACTGTCTGTGACGACACCTGGGTACTTTCCCTTTTTGCCCATCAGCTCACAGAGCAAGTACTGCAAGCCTGATGTCAAAGTTTGGCTTTGGATGATCTTATTAAAAAAAAATCAATAGGACAAATAAAAAAAATGGAATATTACAGGCAAATTGTAACTTTTATTGGGCACCCTTGCAGCAACAGTCTGAACTGCTAAATGACCACTGATTGTTTCAGACACAACTCCCCCACAAATTAATCTGCCGGTGCTGCTTTGTTAACAGGTAAACATGGAGGTCCACCCAACCAGAGGCTCTTTGATACTTGACACTTGTAAATGAAGCTAAAACCTTTACTAGATCAAACGATAGCAAATTCCAATATTGTTTAATTTTTCAAATTAGGCTTCAAAGTCAACTGAACAGGGGTGTAATTAATCTTCTTACCAACAACATGCAGAGAAGAGTCCTCCAGAGCTGTCCCTGTGTCCACTGGTGGTTTGTTGACAGAAGAGGAAGCGGGAGTTGGGGCAGGGCCACAGTCTTTTTTGAACAGTTCTGTTTGGTTGGGTTTTACTGCTCCCTTCAGTCCCTTGTCAGAATTTTTTGCTTGTTTTAGGTCCATGTGGCCCATTTCCTGAGTCAGCACAGGTTCTTTTCCAAGTAAAGCTGGTTGAATCTCCTCAGTTTGGGTTGCAGAGGATGTTTTCTTGTTCTTACTTGTAGCTTGTGTTTTATGTCGCGCTGAAGCTGGTGTATTCTTGTCAGACTTTTGTTCTTTTACTGGTACAGTTCTGGTTCCTGAGTTGCTTATCTCCTCTGTCTGGACACAAATGCTTTTCCTAAAAAATGTACAATAAAAATAAAATAAATATAAAATATACATTATAAAATCTTATAAAGCCAAGAAAAAACACCAATGTGCCTGAAGATCAAGGGTACCGCATCTCTAAATGAAAAATACATGCACAAAAAAAAAAAACATAGGATTTTAAAAAGGTGGCAACAAATGAAACCATATATCTAAAAAAAAAAAAAACATTTGTATTAATAATTCATCAATGAAATATAAAATAAAAATGCATTAAAAAAAATATTTTAATAGATTCTTTCACATTGTAACATGCCGGAATGAAATCTATATGCTGTGTTAATGCAGTCACTTGATCCCGCCAACACACTGGCTTCATCAGGAGAGATTTATAGAGCTACATATCGAACCACTACAAAATTGAAAAATAGAGCTAGTAAGTACCGTAATTATTTAATTGAATGAATTGTTGGTTGTTCTATTTTTCAGTTTTGTCAGTGGTTTAATATGTAGCACTCAAAATGTCTCCTGATGAAGCCAGCGTATTGGGGAGATTAAGTGACTGCATATACACAGCATATGGATATTGCAATTCATGTGAAAGAATCTGTAAAAAAAAAAAAAAAAATGTAATGCATTTTATTGATGAATTATGAACAAAAATATGGTTTTATGGAAATATTGTTTCATCTGTTGGCACATTTAAAATTCCAAGGTTTTTTCTTGTATGTAAAAACTCTTATCCACAATCATATACTCACTATTATACAGTATACTAAACACAATGTTACCAACTATAGCATTGTGCATCTTTTAGACCAAGACCTCTTTTGCAACCATCTGTCCCTCTTTTGCTTAATTTCAAATAGTATTATAAAGGAAATATAAACCTGGAATGTTACTACACAGGATTGTTTGCTGATATATAGGTCTGCCTGACTGATCAGTCAGACAAGACCACATTCTGCTCCCTGTTTACCACAGCAGCCAATGGCCATTGGAGTGGAGGCACATCTACCAGCCAGGCAGCATTCCATGGACTGACCAGCTTGTGGTGTTGCAAAGTCCCATGTCTTCCTTGGAAGTACTAAACCCATTTTGGTGAAACGTGACAAAACATACTAAAAGCTTCTTGCCTCACTATGCATGAGACCACTGTCATATCAAACATGCACAGATCAAGATAATGTTTCTATGGTGGCAGTGGAAAACAAGAGGTCAGGAAGAGAAGCTTTATTCTAGGTCGTAGCAAAAGTCAGCTATAGACATCTGTGGCCAAATTTGCTCCACTGGCTTTTGCCAAATCAACATTTTCCTGATAGATACAATGGATATCTCAAAAATATGTACAGTCTTAAAGTGTACATAACATTAGTCGATCTTCTGATGCGGCCGATTTTGGTGCAGAAGACAATGCAACATCTATGAAGCACCATGTCGAGCCTGGATCACCTGCTGGTGTCACTGTGGTTCATTGGGCAGAGGGTTGTAGTTCCAGTATCAACCAGTGGGTGTCTCCCAGCAGCCAGCAGTTTCCAGTAATAAGTCTCGACCTGATGCTGGCTGCTAGGAGGGTATTTAGTTCTTCCTGTACTAGTGCCTTTCACGTCAGTGTTTTGCTTTGCTAGTCAAATACTGTTTGCCGTTTATCCTGCTCCTGATCTTGTTCTTGCCCTGCATCCTGGACCCTGCTGCCTTTTCTAGTCCCCTTGTACCTGATCCCAGTGCTGATTCCCCCTTTCCATTTGTTTCCTGCATCTCCAGTTTACCCTGTTAATCCATGTTCCTTATTTTTGTACATATCACATATAGTTAGTTTGCAGCTAGGCTTCCTGTTACTTAGGTTGCTAGTTAGGTATTTTGGTTATTGGGTTATGGTTCAATTATATCTTTAGGATTGCTGTGTTTCCTGTTTGCTGGTGTATGAATGTCTTTGTATTAATATATATATATATATATATATATATATATATATATATATATTTTTTTTTGTGACAGCATGCAGGTAAAATCACCAGGTTGCATCCAGGATGGAAGGTATATATGTCCTAGATTCAGGCTTTATGCCGATTTATACCACTAGGGGGAGTGCTGGGAGTCTTGCAGGGGAAGAGTTAATGAGCCCAGCTGAAGTAAATGGGCTCGTTAGGGCCTCTACAAGAACTCCCAGCATGCTAAGGGAGATGCTCCAACCTGGAACCAGATCTGTGTGGATAGTCTGGGGAGTGTGATCTCTGTGCGGTGAGCCAAAGCCTGTGTGGTTATTGCTAAGAACTTCTAAAAGCAGGGAGCTAGGGACTGGGACAGCACAAGGCTGTACCCAGTTGTTAGTTAGGGACACCAACGTGTGTAGTGAGCGGTCAAGTTGACCAGGATTTCTTTTCACGTTTCTTTTGTTTTTGCTGTATATAGTTTAAATAAAACCACACCCTTTTGTTTTCTCCTACCACTGTCTGCTGTGCCTGTTTTTGTGTGGTGAACCCATCCAGGGGGTCACACACACCCGCTGCTGAGCTAACCCTCTCACAATATATATATGTAGCGCCTGCCCCTCTTCTCTCTCCGTGCGGCTCGCACTGTCTTTCGTCTAAGGGTATCTGGTAGGGTGGAGAGAGAGAGAGAGCGGGTGGGCTACGCCTAGCCTCCACCACATGGGAATGCCTGTAGTATCAGCAATGTCCTGTTTACCTTCGGGTCTGTGCCGTGCACCCGGATCCTCCCTCCAAGAGTCACCGTGAACTTCGTCCGCCAGGAAGTGAGCCTCACACCATTAAAGTCCAACACTCCTTTATTAGAACACACCATACAGGGACTTCCTTGATAGTTAGGACAGAAAAGGAGGTGTGAGTGTGAATAGGCCCAGACACAAATTCGCTCCTCCACTCTCCTCCTGGAGAGTGGGATATGGTCTCCGCACGAGAGGAAGGGGATCCTTCTGGATGGCCTCCGACAAGAGACTCACCCGTCACCGGCAGTCTGCTGCACCGGGTCTTCGAGTGAGGAGCTCTCCCCGGTCCATTGCGTCTTACTCAGATTCAGGCCTCCATCCCCGAAGTGCCTTAGGACCCTTCCCTCGCGGAACTCAGTGTTGGGCACTGAGCTCCGGACCTTCTTGCAAGTACCTCACCCCAGGGCTGAAGGTGCCTGGGGTGGAACACGATCTCCGTTGGTCCTCTAGGCCGAGGCCTCCTAGAGGACGAGCACGAACCCACGTCCGCAAGCTGAAGGTGCTTGGGAAGAAGACCCCGTGACCAAAATGGTCGGCCCCTTTTATCCCCTCTCCCAGCAAGCACGGCGGGTTCCCCGCCCCACCATACCGCTACCGAAAGAGGACAAAAAGGAGACTCGACACACAGTGATATTCGTCCCTCCGGCCACAGCGGCAGCGCCACCTCGTGGACCGCCGGGAACATGGCACTGATGTCACGGCTAGATTCAAAAAATGCACCCGGGAAAGTAAGTACCCGCTACATATATATATATATATATAAAACACACACACACACACACATATATACACACACACACACACAGTATATACTGTATATATGGTCCCAGTTTCCTAGTGTAGCTATGTAGATTTTGCCACCCTTGCTGCCATTCCTGACACACCAGTAGTCCTAGCCAGTCAAGGTTCATCGGGGAGTTGGCTACTGAATGATTTGGAAAACCTTGTCCATTGCTACCTTTTATCCTTTGATAAGCAGTGTGTAGTATGCATCCCCCCGCTCTCTCCATAGCCTAAACGTGAATGGTTCCACAGAACAATTGTTCATGTATGGGACCAGTCCCATCAAACAATTGTGCCTACATGTCTGACCACCATCTCATGTCTTTGGCGCCTTTAGTCTACCCATATAAAAGTATGTGATTTTTGCATTATATGAACATATCTAATGCAGTCATGCAACCATCTTCTCTTGCATGGTACATGAACAATCATACAAGCAAACCCCGAGAGATTTTAAGGTATATGTCAAGTTAGAAATGTGAATAGAGTGGATGCAGCGTTCCCCTTTAGTGGAGCATCTAAATACATAAAATAGCATAAAATATGCATTACATAAAATATGCATTTTGGGTGCATGAAGGATCATTTGATCAGGTCTGAATAGTCCTTATTTGGCCAGTTTTAGATGGTAATAGATACTACATACAATGTTGATATGATAATCAACTCAGATAACAAGAAGAAATCATGAGGGCATCTATCTATACCTTTGAAGATGGTCTTCTGGAGATGGTGGACATGTTGCAGAGATCATCATTTGAGTAAGGGGATCAGGATCTCCTCCAGGTTCCTCAACAATCTGCTTAGGTTCTTCAATTTTGGAACTCTGGTCTGCTGCTGGGGTGAGGGAAGGTTGTCTATACTGAGCATCTGGATCTGTCTGGGCATTTTTCTCTCCTGGTAGTTCTCCTGCCACTTTCTGTGTCCACGGTTTGGCATTATGAGAGCTGTCAGGTTGTTGAGGTATATCTAGAGTCTGGACATCAGTAGAGTTGGCTTTAGCATGATGACTGGTACACTGAGCGGTCTTCTGGCTGAGTCTTCTACCTTCCGAGCTGCTGCTCTTCTGTGGAGCTGCAAATCAAAGCAATACCTAAATGTATGCATTTAAATTTAACAAATTTGGTAACCGGTAGTTTTGTTTTTGGTGAATGCAGGCAAGTAGAATCATTTTTTTATTTTTTTTTACATTTTTTCTGGGATTTAAGGTCTCAGTGCTTAAATTGTAACTGTGATCAGGCTGTGGGCATTCAAGTATTAACATACTCTTAACAAGCAGTAAATGAGTTTTAAAACAAGTTCTCACTTACACCTGTAGCTGCAGGCACTTTGCATGTGCAGTTCTCTCAGCAACTCAGATTCACCTCTCTAAACTACTTAGTGTTTACATTCAAGTTTAAAAGGCTGCTAGGTCACTGTTGGGACTTCTCGTAATAAGCATAATAAGCTGAGCTGCTAGAACAGCTTTAAAGACTTCCCCGCATCTCTTGGGAACTTGAGGATTAATTACTCCACAGTTCACATAGACAGATGTCGCGGTGAGGGCTTGTTCCAACTCCACTTTAGGTTCCCCAGTTCTCCTCCCTGATCCAGTTATATATTGGGAAATGGGGGGGGGGTGGTTTGGGGTCACTCTCTCTATTGGGTTTTTCACTCTATTAGGTTTTAACTCTCTTGGGCTGAGTTTTCAAAATGTTCATGTTGGCCTTATCAAGTGGGGGGAAAATCTTTGAGAGCAAAATAGAAAATAAAGACAACATCTGCTGGCAAGATGAAACAGTACAATAGTTTTCTGACCTTAGTCAACATTAGTCCTCATTTGAGAAAAATAAATGTTCTTCTTTTGAAGAAATATGGAATCGGACCCAGCAGAATAAATTTTTTAAGGTACACTAGAAGGCCAAAAGTTTTCAAAACTGTGGAGACTATTATTGAGTTACAAGAAATACCCAAAGAGCAAAAAATTGAGTTTTAAGGTGCGAGAAAATCAATCGAGATCAAATTTACAAAAAATGGAAGAATTTCTTATTACATAAACATAATAAAAATGGAAATAATTATAAAATTAGGGCAAAACAGCCCTGTGGTCACAATACAAAAGAATGGTCGAGGCAACCATTCTTTTGTATTGTGACCACAGGGCTGTTTTGCCCTAATTTTAGAATCATTTCTATTTTCATAATGTTTATGTAATAAAAGATTCTTCTATTTTTTGTAAATTTGATCTCGATTGATTTTCTCGCACCTTAAAACTCCATTGTTTGCTCTTTGCGTATTTCTTGTGTAGCGCCCTGCTACTGATGACCAGGCGCTATGCTAAATTTAGTGGGTGTCTGAGCTGGTATTAGCTCAGACTTTGTAAATAATTAAGGCTAAATCAGCCTCTGTTCCGGCTATGGCTGTGTTGGAAGGATTTCCCACTGTTTGCCTGTAGGTGGCGTTACCGCCCCAGGCCAGTCTTGGAATACAAGCAGGCCAGAGTGAATTGGGTACTTTCCCTCAAGAACAACCCAGTGGGAGTGGTCTCCCCGCTGGGCATGCTGGGGAAGGGTACTTAAGGGGCAGTCGCCATTTTACGAGGCTCTTTTTCGCCAAGTGGCCCTCCTGGCTCGAGGTATGTGTTACTGGGAATTCAGCCTCGGAGACACGTTGGCCCGAGGCTGCATCTATGCCAGGTAGGACCAGTTGTCCTGACTGGGGCCTACGCTTTGAAGGTGATCCTGTGCTGTCCGTCCTGCGGGAGGAAGCCACTCAATGGAGGAAACCAGGGGAGGACCTGTCCAGGAGAGGACCAAGCGGAAGGCTGGTATCTTGCGGAAGGCCTGGTGACCCTATTGGAGGATGCACCGTAGCTAAAGTAACCTTACAGTCTGCCGGGTCGGCTTAAAGGCTCTTAGACTGTAAGACTGGATATCCGGATACTAAAATCCTGTGGCAGAGGATAATTGAATGGTTCAACTTAACCATCTTAAAAGCGGAATAGGGGCCCCAAGGGATAGTATGGGTGGGAAGATGAATTCAGAATAACTCAATAGATAGTATAAAAGTATATATTTAATTGATAAAGCAAGTACGGTACTAAAAACAGTCACAGAAACAAAGATAATACAAAACAGCTGCTCTGAGGCGTATTGTATAGATACACTGGTATAAATCAGGGATAACTAATACATACGACCAATCCTACACGTTTCGGAAAAGCATAAAGGCATATTAATCCTGTTATGATAGGTATATTCCTTCTTCAGGGATTTGAATCGAGCTTGTTGGTGTGTTTCTATAGAAACAGGGGATTTAGGAGTAAGTAACATGTACAGGTAATATTTAATTATTTACCCCAACCAAAAAAGAAAAAAAGAAAAGAGAAAGAAAAATATTTTACAAACATACTCACAAATCTTGTATTCCATATGGAAAAACAGTGCACAGTGTTAATACAGATGGATGGTGTTGCGGATACGGGTAAGGAGGACCAAACCAAAACTAGTTTCTCATCATCTTCTAAATCCGGGAGAATGCTGTGATAAATGAATGCGAACCTAGCATTCTCCCGGATTTCATATGTCTCCAACATAGTTTCCTCCACATATTTTTAACCATCTTAAAAGGTCTGTGGCAGAGACTGTTCTTTCTTATTCGTTCGTGCCTAATTCCAGCTGCTAGGCCAAGTGAGAGGGGCCTATCCGGGTGAGCAATACCCACTTGAAGGAGAGTGGTGAGTGAGACTTTGTATCTTACGAGTTTTCCCCAGTGAACTATTTGGAAATAAAGCCTGAAGAAAAAGGATTCATAACTTGTGTGGCCATTGAAGTTACTATAGACTCTCATCCCCTAGACCAGGGATATGCAATTAGCGGTCCTCCAGCTGTTGCAAAACTACAAGTCCCATCATGCCTCTGCCTCTGGGTGTCATGCTTGTGGCTGTCAGAGTCATGCTTTGCCTCATGGGACTTGTAGTTCTGCAACAGCTGGAGGTCCGCTAATTGCATATCCCTGCCCTAGACAATGAATGTGGAGGTAACGTGCAAGGCCCAAATCTAAACCAGCAGCTCCTGCGGAGGAGTGCTTCACTTGTAACATTTAAAGGAGGTGGTGCGTATAGTGCCTTCTCCAAACTCCAATGCTAAATATATTATTGTTACTATTATCGAGTTGCCCATCCCCCTTCCCCTAGCTCCTTTCAATGTTGTAGAAAAGGCCCTGGCTCACAAATAGTATTCTGATTAATCTGAAAGGTGTTCAATTGAGGTCTATGTGAACCATCAAACCATGTCTTTATGGAGCTGGCATGCTGGAAGTTGGGTTGGAAGGTCACAATAATGTAGAATATCTCTGTATGCTTTAGCATTAACAGCACCCGAAAGACCTGAACTGACCTGAAATGATTTGGGGGGGGGGGGGGGGGGGTGCACAAACTTTTGGTCTTTTATTTAGGTTCACAAATTTTAGTCATAAAATGTGCCCCAAGCTACAAAGCAGTTATAGTAAACTATTGACTGATAAGCAAAGCATTTTTGTTAACTCAATAAATAGTCCGAAAAGTTCAGAGGAACCGATCTCAAAGACTTGGCTTGCTAAATGGCCAAACCCTGAAAAGCCTACTGCAAAAAAAAAAAAAATGGATTACTACTACATAGATTTTTACTTACTTGCTGGCGTTCTCTGCACGTCAATCTGCGATCCTCTGCTGGCGAGGACATGCTTTGGTTTGCTTTCTTTCTCTTCAGTGTCATCTTTGGCCTTCAAAACAAAAACTGCAACAGTTACCAATCACTGTTACAAGAGGAGGACATCCAGAAGATAGCAGTCTTTAGCAAATTTTGTTTTATGGCTCTGCTGTAATCAGAAGAGCAGAAAGTAAATGCTTTGGTCTGCTCTGGGCTCTACAGGCTGCAGGTTTGATTGCTTCCCCCTGACTTCTGGGGGCTTACAGAATATAGTGGGTGGGAGAGTCAAGTGAGCAGCCTGATAATTTATGCAGCTCCAGCCAATCCCTTGGGGCAGGTGCCCAGATGGTGGCTGGGAAGGGGTATAAATAGTCTGAAGCTTAGAAAGCAGGGTTCTTCTTCCCTAAGAGGAGAGGTTCCCAACCAGAAAAGGCTACTGCTCTTCCTGGCCGTCCAGCTGAAGATCCTGCCTGTCTCGTCAAAGTCCCAGCTGTGCATAGCTGGGGGGCCTATTCTGCTGCTAGAGAGCAAAAAGAGGGGTTTCACAGAGGATCTAGTCTGGAGGTTTCAGAGGAGACTGTCTGTCTGAGTCTGGAGGGAGATATCCAAGTCCCAGGCACACTGAGTACAGACCCGAGTAAAGGATCCTTGTGACTGTTGCTGCTGGTAACCCCTGGTGCACTAACATTAAGGCTTGCCTGGCTTGGGACATTACTGATGGTGTCCCAGAACTGTCCAATTTACATCCTGCTGCTGAAGGGACTATTCTAAGAAGTAGCTGCAAAGCAAAGAGGGTCCTCACATTCCTGTTCAGTATTCTGGCGTTTGCCAAAGCTTCCCTAAGCCCCATCCAAGTTAACCAGTTGCGGAGCAGCCCATTGTAACTTTATTGCACAGAATCACGTGTATATATACGGGATTCTGCTCTTCCAGGTAGGGGGCGCACGCCACTTTTGCTGCGATTAGTCAATGGATGACCTCTGGCACCCGCTGGTGGCTAAGGAGACAGACTGGATGGAGCTCTGCATATGTAAACAATGCAGAGCTCCATCCTGTCAGCGGGGATGTGCTGGATTTTGTTTCCCTCCAAAGCAGGGAATAAAATCCAGCACATTCCTTAGTGAAAGCAGCACACATAGTACACAGAAAAACACTGGTTAGGCACACATTTAACTCATTGATCGCCCTAGATCTTTAACATCTTCCCAGCCAGTGTCATTAGTACAGTGACAGTGCATATTTTTAGCACTGATCACTGTATTAGTGTCACTGGTTCCCACTAAGTGTTAGTTAGTGTTGGATGGTTCGCCGCAATATCGCAGTCCCGCTATAAGTCACTGATCGCCGCCATTACTAGTATAAAAAATAAATAAACAAATACAAATTCCAGTATATATACACAATAGTTTGTAGACACCATAACTTGTGCGCAAACCAATCAATATACACTTATCGGGATTTTTTTTTTTTTACCAAAAAGATATAGCGGAATACGTATTGGCTTAAATTTATCAAGAAATTAGATTTTTACATATTTTATTGGATATGTTTTATAGCAGAAAGTAAAAAAAAAAAAAAAATTTTATTTTCAAAATTGTCGGTCTTTGTTTTTTTTTAGTGCTATAAACAAAACAAAAAAAAAAAAAACTCAGCTGTGATCAAATCCTAGCAAAAGAAAGCTTTTTAGGGAAAAATGGCATAAATTTTATTTGGGTACAGCATTGCATGACCATGCAATCATTAAAGTAGCGCAGTGCCGTATCGCAAAAAATGGTCTGGTCATGGGGGGGGGGGGGGTGGGGGGGGGTTAATCTTCCAGAGGTCAAGTGGTTAGTCTTCAATAAACTTTAAAAAGGCAACCCCCTAGACTGTTTATCGAGCCAGAGGAGTGAATGAATGTTGCCGTTTGCCTGGCTGCTGCTACACAAAGGGAAAAGGACACAAATCAGGGGCCCTTGCGGGGGTTAGCTCGACACATGCACTTAGCATGAAAAAAAAAAAACTATTTGATGCTGGGCACCAACAGTGTCTGAGGATCCCTAGGGTGCACAAGAATGTGCAGCCAACTTGACCCACCCCCATCAAGCCAATGATTTTCTGATGACAGGTTCACTTTAACTTGGGAAAACTGTAAGAATCTAAGTATCTACAGTGCCTTGAAAAAGTATTCACACCCCTTGAAATTTTACACATTTTGTCATGTTACAACCAAAAAAAGTAAATGTATTTTATTGGGATTATATGTGATAGACCAACACAAAGTGGCACATAATTGTGAAGTGGAAGGAAAATGTTTTTTTTACAAATAAATATGTGAAAAGTGTGGGGTACATTTGTATTCAGCCCCCTTTACTCCGATATCCCTAACTAAAATCGAGTGTAACCAGATAACTTCAGAAGTCACCTAATTAGTAAATAGGGTCCACCTGTGTATAATTTAATCTCAGTATAAATACAGCTGTTCTGCTAAGTCCTCAGAGGTTTGTTAGAGAACCATAGTGAACAAACCGCATCACGAAAGCCAAGGAACACACCAGACAGGTCAGGGATAAAAGTTGTTGAGAAGGTTCTATGTTTATGATTATCTGAAAGAGTAGTACTACCTGAGGGTGCTCGATTTTCACTTCTGTTTTTGTCACTTGTGCCTTATACAACATTGTTACTTCAATAAACATATGGAAATATAAAAGTTGTGGAGAAGTTTAACCACTTGCCGACCGCCGCACATACATTTACGTAGGTAGAATGGCACGGCTGCGCAAAGGGACGTACCTGTACGTCCCTTTGAGTTTGGCGCCGTGCGGGCGCGCCCGCCCCCCTGTCGCATGCTCCGTGAGCGTGCCCGTTGGTCCCACAGACTCGATGTCCGCCAGGTGCCCGCGATCGTCTCACGGAGCAGCAGAATGGGAGATGCCTATGTAAACAAGGCATTTCCCTGCTCTGCCTAGTGACATGGCAGGGATCTACTGCTCCCTGTGATCGGGAGCAGTGATCGCTGTCATGTCACTGGTAGCCCATCCCCCCCACAGTTGGAATCACTCCCTAGGACACACTTAACCCCTTAATCACCCCCTAGTGTCCCTGCCAGTGTCATTTACACAGTAATCAGTGCATTTTTATAGCACTGATCGCTGTAAAAATGACAATGGTCCCAAAATAGTGCCAAAAGTGTCTGATGTGTCCGCCCTAATGTCGCAGTCACGATAAAAATCGCAGATCACCGCCATTACTAATAACAAAAAAATTATTAAAAAAATGCTATAAATCTATCCCCTATTTTGTAGACGCTATAACTTTTGCGCAAACCAATCAATATACGCTTATTGCGATTTTTTTTTACCAAAAATATGTAGAATACATATTGACCTAAACTGAGAAAGAAATTTGATTTTTTTTTAATATATTTTTGAGGGATATTATTTATAACAAAAAGTAATATTGCATTTTTTTTCAAAATTGTCACTCTTTTTTGTTTATAGTGCAAAAAATTAAAACCGCAGAGGTGATCAAATACCACCAATAAAAATTTATATTTGTGGAAAAAAAAAGGACATTGATTTTGTTTGGGTGCAATGTCGCACGACCGCGCAATTGTCAATTAAAGCGACACAGTGCCATATCGCAAAAAATGGCCGGTCATTGGGCAGTAAATTCTTCCGGGGCTGAAGTGGTTAAAGCAGGGTTAGATAATAAAAAATGATCCCAAGCTTTGAACATCTCACGGAGCTCTGTTCAATCCATCATCGGAAAATGGAAAGAGTATGGCACAACTGCAGACCTACCAAGACATGGCCGTCCACCTAAACTGACCGGGCCGGGCAAGGAGAGCATTTATCAGAGAAGCAGCCAAGAGGTCCCATGGTAACTCTGGAGGAGCTGCAGAGATCCACAGCTCAGGTGGGAGAATCTGTCCACAGGACAACTAATAGTCCTGCACTCCACAAATCTGCCCTTTATGGAAGAGTGGCAAGAAGAAAGTCATTGTTGAAAGAAATCCATAAAAAGTCCTGTTTGCAGTTTTTGAGAAGACATGTGGGGGACACAGCAAACATGTGGAAGAAGGTGCTCTGGTCAGATGAGACCAAAATTTTACTTTTTGGCCTAAAAGCAAAAGGCTTTGTGTGGCGGAAAACTAACACTGCACATCAACCTGAACACACCATCCCCACTGTGAAATGTGGTGGTGGCAGCATCATGTTGTGGGGATCCTTTTCTTCAGCAGGGATAGGGAAGCTGGTCAGAGTTGATAGGAAAATGGATGGAGCCAAATACAGGGCAACCTTAGAATAAAACCTGTTAGAGCAGTGGTTCTCAACTCCTGTCCTCAGGACCAACTAACAGGCCAGATTTTAGGTATTACCTTGGTGAGATGCAGACTAGAATACTGCAATCACTGAGCAGCAAATTATATCACCTGTAATGTATTTCAGTTATCTTGCAAATCTGTATTAATACAAGAAAAAGACAAAACCTGTGTAGTATATCTGCTATTGTATAATTCGATCTCTGATCCTCTGTCGCTCCTCTTTGATTAAAGCCGAGCTCCACCCTAAAGTGGAACTTGTGCTGATCGGAACCCTCCCCCCCTCCGGTGTCACAATTGACACCTTTCAGGGGGGAGGGGGGTGCAGATACCTGTCTAAGACAGGTATTTGCACCCACTTCTGGGAGTCCTCTCTGCGGGAAATCTGAGGGAAGCACGTCACTTCCCGCAGAATCCCCGTTGTGTTCTGGGAGACACTCGGTTCCCAGAACACAGGGGACCATTCAGAACGGAGCAGCGCGACTCGCACATGCGCTGTAGGGAACCGGGCATGAAGGCGCAAGGCTTCACTTCCTGGTTCCCTCACCGAGGATGGCGGTGGGGGCAGCAGAGTGACGAGCGATTGCTCATCCTCTGCTGCGGACGTCGCTGGACTCCAGGACAGGTAAGTGTCCATATATTAAAAGTCAGCAGCTGCTGTTGGCTTTTAATATTAATTTTTTCCGCGGCACCTCCGCTTTAAGAGGTTACTGCCATAGCCAAAAAGCTGCATATAAGAATAGGTATTTCCTTGGGAGAGCCTAAAGAAGCAGGAACCCCCAAAGGAAATTAGAGGCTACTATTGGCTATAATGGACAATAATGGATCATACATAAAAGTTTATTTGTTGCATCAAAAAGATCAAGTTACATAGTAAAACGTATCGCTTTCCTATTGAAAGCCAATGGTTATTAGTCTAGATAATAAACAATCAGTGTTGCACCGTTAATTCCATATTAACAATAAAGTGCACCAACATAAAAACAAAATAACACAAAGTACAAACATTAAACAATACAATAAGCAAAAACGGTCCGGACGCCTATGTGGCCACACATGCCAGGTTTCCAGGCGGGAATATCCCACTAATTGTGTTAAATAAATCTATTTTAATATAGGAAATCTATGCATGTGTGGTCCCCCCGGGGAGTTGTATTGAAGTAGCAGGTGTATTTTTTTGGGGGGTTGGTTGCCTATAGGTCGGTTGTCTCTGACGTTGTCTCGAGTTTTTAAAGAAGAATTTTATATATATATAAGGCTCAAAAACAGTCCCAAACTTCAAAGTTTCTTTAAGGATTTGTGAAAGATCGAGTGTATCGATATGGTCTTTCTGTATTGTGAGAACTTTGTATCTTGATTATTGCCTTTCTATTGACTATGTTTGTACGTCAACTACAGATTCAGATCTTATATAGTTCTATCATCAAGGAATAGTTTTGCTGATCTTTTTGATACAATAAACTATCTAACTTTTATGTATGATCCATTATTGTCCATTATAGCCAATAGTAGCCTCTAATTTCCTTTGGGGGTTCCTGCTTCTTTAGGCTCTCCCAAGGAAATACCTATTCTTATATCTTGCAAATCTGGCCTGTTAGTGGGTCCTGAGGACAGGAATTGAGAACCACTGTGTTATGCCCTGTACACACGATCGTTTTTTCCGATGAAAAAAGTCAGATGGACTTTTTTCATCTGAAAAAACGATCGTGTGTGGGCCCCATGGGACTTTTTTCCATCGGTATTAAAAAATAGAACATGTTTTAAATTTTTCCGATGGAAAAAAAACCGATAGGAAATTCCGATTGTCTGTGTGGAACTCCAACGGAGAAAAAACCCACACATGCTCAGAATCAAGTCGACGCATGCTCAGAAGCATCGAACTTAATTTTTCACGGCTCGTCTGAGTGTTTTACGTCACAGCGTTTTGGACGGTCGGAATTTTGTCTGATGGTGAGTAGGCAAGACTGATGAAAGTCAGTTTCGGAAAATTCTATCGGATTTTATTCCATCGGAAATCCGATTGTGTGTACAGGGAATTAGAGTCTGCAAAAAACTTGAGACTGGGGTGGAGGTTCACTTTCCAGCAGGACAACGACCCAAAGATACAGCCAGAGCTACAATGGAATGGTTTAGATCAAAGAATATTCATGTGTTAGAATGACCCAGTCACAGTCCAGACCTAAATCACATTGAGAATCTGTGACAAGACTTGAAAATTGCTGTTCACAGACGCTCTCCATTCAATCTGACAGAGCTTGAGATATTTTGCAAAGAAGAATGGGCAAAAATGTCCCTCTCTAGATGTGCAAAGCTGGTAGAGACATCCCCAAAAAGACTTTCAGCTGCAATTGCAGGGAAAGGAGGTTCTACAAAGTATTGACTCCGGGGGGCGCCATACAAATGCCCCCCACACGTCACATATTTATTTGTAAAAAATGTTGAAAATCATTTATCGTTTTCCTTCCACTGCACAATTATGTGTGTAGCGGGGTCTTCAAAGTTAGTGGGATACACCTGGGGGTAGAAAGACCCAGGTGTGTAATTATGTCAGGGATTAGACCCCTTTTCTGATTCGTGGAGGATTGGGTGGTGTAATATTCTCTTTGACCAGTGGGTGTCAGTGTACCTGCTGGCTCGAGGTAGAATCGCTATCACAGTGTTACCCTTTTTTTGGTTCCTTCCTGGCGATGGTACGGCTGGGGCGGGGAACCCGCCGTGGTGTCGATGGGAGGATATAAAAGGGGGAGACGCCCGCGCCACGAGGTCGTCGTCGCCTGTCTGTTGTTCTTGTGGGAGGGGGGTCACCCCTTCACGCACCCAGGCACCCTAGGCCTGGGTGCGGGCGGTTCAAGGTTCCGGCCTAGGCGCCCAAGGCCTGGCCGGAATGAAGATGGAGTCCATCCCAGGCACCTTCAGCCTGGGGTGAGGTACTATTAAGGAGGCCTGGGACCCGGTGACTCCGACTGGGTCCCGCGAGGGTGAAGTTGCTCCAGGGCGCCCCTTGCGAGGGGACCCGCATCTGAGGTGAGGAGGCTGGGGGGGGTCACCCGTCCGAAGACCCGGTGCAGTGTCAACCCGGTGACGGATGGGCCTTCGGTAACTCCCTTGGAGGACATCTTCCCCTGATAGGGGCTACAGCGCAGCGGAGGAGCTTTCATCAAGACTCCTGCAACCCCTGGTCATAGCACAGGGAGTGTAGGGACTAGGAACCTGTACAGTGCCTCGACCTGCTTCCCCATCGTATCATGCCGTTGCATTTGACTGTATGTGGAGATACGCAATAAACCTGAGTTTGGACTTTGATGGGTGTATGGACTCTGTTGATGGGAACAAAGGGAGATTCCGGCACGGAAGGACTGACCCTCATAACCAGCACACATTTGGCCCGAGGAAAAGATTGATATTGGCCTTCACCTCACCCACATGCATGGGGAGGACATGGGCCGTAGCGCACCTCACTCTGTCGCTCGACATACCCCTAGCTAAAGAGGTCGGGGTGAGGAGGCCGCTACATGTGCCACTTTGTGTTGGTCTATCACATAAAATCCCAATAAAATACATTTACGTTTTTGGTTGTAACATGACAAAATGTGGAAAATTTCAAGGGGTGTGAATACTTTTTCAAGGCACTGTATATGCAAAATAAATCTCATGTTCCCCCGCTGACAGCAGGTGCTGCAAAATCAACACGTCCATCTCTTTCCAGATAAACAAGAAAATATTGAACAAACACTCCGCAGACAATGATCTTTTAGCCGCATTTTCATTTACAGTCGCTGCCAGAGACCGTCCAGATGTCACAAGGCTGGTTATAACCCCCCTCCCTGTCTCCTACTGGGAGACTGAACTGCTCAGGGGTGAGACTCGCTGTTTTATATTCTGTCAATAAGATATTAGTTTCTGGTGTTGTTCTGTTGTGTCTACCAAGTACTTGATCTCACTTAATTATCTGTATTCTACAGGCTTTGTGAGATCTCCCTCTGGTATGTGATTTTAAGGAATAAAATTCAGTTTACAGAATCAAAGGGTACAGAGAGCAACGACGGAACAGATTATCTTCTCCATTTATTTTATTTATTGCAGAAGAATAACCAGTTGGTGCAAAAAGAAAAATATTGCTACAACAGTTGAGCTTTGGATTCCATTTATATGGATTTCTTTTTGATCACTTGTGTCCTTTCCTCTGGGGATCATGGTATGCGTCCGTCCTTCCAGGGGCCCTTTCCTCAGCTCCCGGGATTAAAAACATTTTAATCAGCCACCAGTTCTCCTGTTCACATGGTTTAGACCTAGTTGACATGTAAGTATTAAGTGGGATGAGTTCATTTCTCCACTCCTTTACATATACAGCGGAACCTTGGATTACAAGTGTAGCAACCTCACCCTTTACTCCCTTCTGACTCTTGGCTCTTGTAACGGCACCCCAAATATGAAAGGGGTTAAACGCCGTTTAAAGATATTCCCTCTCCTGGACACAAATTCATTGCCGATCCTCCACAGTCAGGCGACCACTTCCCATAGGAATTAATCCTTCTGAAAGAACGAGACAACGCTCTGTATCTTTCCAAAATGAACTGCTTTATTATTGCAAAACATTACAACTCTTATATCCACAGATAGAAGCTTCTGACCCTCCTCTCATCATACACCTCTGACCAGATCCAATTTACATGAGCCAATTAACTACAGTGAATGGCTAATACACATCACAGTTTAATGATTATGCATGACCCTTTTGTGTTTAGCTTTTGTCTCCCAATCCACATTTCAGGTTAAATTATCTTTTGTGTTTCCCCAGCCTGTCTGGCTGCCAGAGGACCATACCTATAATTACAGGCTTAACTCCCATTATCAAAAGACTTTACACAATAGAACATAACAAACTTTCAATACACATCTCCCAATGAAAGGATCTGTAGAATGTAAATCACCCCCCACCTCATCACAGCAATGATTACACAACCCCCACACACAGTATACATCCAATCTATATACTATATATATATATATATATATATATATATATATATATATATATATATATATATATATATATACACAGCATTGAATCTGATTATCACCGATCATAGTGGGGTTCTCATTCACCCTGTGCCCCTAATAGAGACACAGGGTGGTTTACACATAAGAGGCATTGGGGAAGCTGAAGCAAGGATATCTCATACTTTTTAAGAGATTCTGGGTTCTCCGGGCCCTCCCATTACAGCTCTCGTCTAGGGGACCAGGGAGGAGAGTGTGGCGCACCACCAGCTCACACCATACTGTATGCAAAGATGGAGCTAATCAAATTATACCTTTGGGTCTGTGTTTCCATCCAGAGCCAAACCTTCCCCTGAGAATGATTCCCACCGTCCATGCAGGTGGAGGTAGGGCCCTTAGCTCCCAGTAAGTTACTGTCCACACCACTGAAAGTCCAACACTTATTTATTCGTTGCAATAAACCGTCTCTGTGAGAGCAGACAGGTTGTAACACATTCAGTTCAGACAAGGTGAGGGGGAGGAAGGTCCAGGCACAAACTTTAAACTTGGTTTTCTCCTGTTTTGTATAACACCAACAGGCTTGATACACAGTCGCTGCCACCGACCGTGAGAACTTGAACTACCTTCTAGAAGCTATGGCCCCTGTCAGGGAAAGGACATCCGTCCAAACGGTCACCAGAGGCCCCACCGTCACCAGCAAATGCTGCACCAGGTCTTCGGATAGGGTTACCTCCCTGGCCTCCCGTCCTAGATTCGGGCGTCCACACCGGGGGGACACCCTAGGAGTCCTCGATCCCCTGCGGAACCCAGTCGAAGGTACTGGGCCCCAGGCCTCCAGAAAGTACCTTACCCCAGACCAAAGCTGTCTGGGGCGAGACCGCAGCTCCGTCTCCGGGCCTAGGGCACCCGGAGACCACCATCACTCACTCCCAGGCTGAAGGTGCCTGGGCCCCGAGCGGAAGACGTCTGCCCCCTTTATACCCTCCCACAACAGGCACAGCAGGTTCCCCGCCCCGCCCCGCCCCGCTGTACTACTGCCGCGAGAGGACACAAAGGGCACAGCCCTCCAATGGTGGTTCAACCTCGGTCTATGGTGACAGCGCCACCTATAGACCCCAGGGAACTGGACACCATTGATATTCCCCACTGCATAAATTGGTCCATGAATCCTAACAATTATTGCATCTGAGCCTGTTACCACTCAGATGCTTCCCCTAAATATGACCACCCGCTACACAAGTATAATCCGTTCCAGGAGAATGCTCATAATCCAAAGTACTCGCATATCAAAGCGAGTTTCCCCATAGAAGTCAATAGAAACGAAAATAATTTGTTCCACATTGACTAAAATGGCATGCAATACCACATGTGGCCAGAGGAGAGGGGCGCAGGAGAGCCTCGTAAACACTCGGAAACGCCAGAGGACGGAGTATTTTCAAGGTTTTACAAGCATTTCCAAACGGCTCCAGCGCCCCCCCACCTCAGGCCAAACGCGGTACTGCACACCGCTGTGGCTTGAATCGTGCTCGTTTTGCGAGACAACTCTCGCAAACCGAGTCAGAATTTTTAAAAATACAGTGCTCGTATTGCGAAATGCTCGTTAACCGCGTTACTCGCAATCCGAGGTTCCACTGTATATTCTCCTTCACGTTTGGGTGCAACATTGGACTATATTGTTTTATTTATGCTTTTTAACAGACATTGGTGCACTCGCTCCTGATGATGTGGTAGGAAACCACGAAACGTGCATTGGGCTAATTTTGATGCACCATTTTCTTTTTAGATGTTTTTTTTTCACCTACTTCAAAGTTACCCCACCATGTTGCTTTTTAAGCGATCCTATATGATGGACAACTGTCTCATACCTCAATATGTCATCTTAAAGTTGCTATGATTTTTTTCATGAATATCGGGCTATTAATATGTGATTGATATGCTTGTTTTACCATGCATGTACTCACTTGTCATGCATAGACGCTTTCCCTGACTTGTTCATTCCCCGACTTAGTTGGGGTAGACGGTACACTTTGGTGGGGGTGGGTCAGCCACGCCCAGTGACCTTTGACCTCTGGGAACCCGCCCTTCTGACCTTTGACCTCTGGGGGAGGTCCCTGTTCCAAATCATGAGTTCTAGCCTTGTTCTTAAAGGGAAAACCCTAACCCCTAACCCTATGTCATGTTTTTTATTTATCGAATAAAACATGTCCTCTTACATTGACTCATCTTTAGCCATACTAGACCTACCTCATTTAAAGTCCCAACCCCCCTCTTTTTTGCATATGGATTCCATTTATAGATCTACTTTCAAAAAATAAAGGGGGCGATTCACTAAGAGTTAAATAACGGCTAATTCTATGCAGTAAAATATCACATGCGGTAACAATTGTGCAAGTGTTCAATTCACTAATAATTTGCAGTTACAGTGCCTTGAAAAAGTATTCATACCAATTAAAATTTTCCACATACCGTATATACTCGAGTATAAGCCGAGTTTTTCAGCACATTTTTTGTGTGCTGAAAATGCCCCCCTCGGCTTATACTCGAGTCTGTGTCCATCTCCATCTTTGTGCGCCTGATCCTGGCCAGCCGTAGGTCCCCTGGACCCCAAACTTGGCACACATGTCCTCTACAAGTGTGCAAAGTTTGTTGTCTGGGGGACCTACGGCCGGGGAGCACCGATTTTTCAAAGCCGGGCACCCCTTCCATAGACTCCCATGGTAAACGGTCATTTCTCCAGTGATTTTGGGGACCCAGTACTGGCTGGCCCTAGGTCCCCTGGACCCCAAACCTGGCACCCATGTAGCCCCACTCTTCATCTACAAGTGTGCAAAGTTTTTTGTCCAGGGAACCTACGGCCGGGGAGCACCGATTTTTTAAACCCGGGCACCCCTTCCATAGACTCCCATGTTAAACATCAGTCCAGTAGTCACACAGCGCCGGAGATCAGGTAGGGAGATTGGGCACAGTGAGGCACAGTAAGTCACAGTGAGGCATGCAGATGGACACCCTAGGCTTATACTCGAGTCAATAAGTTTTCCCAGTTTTTTGTGGTAAAATTAGGTGCCTCGGCTTATATTCGGGTCGGCTTATACTCGAGTATATACGGTAAATGTATTTTATTGGGATTTTATGTGATAGATAATTGTGAAGTGGAAGGAAATTATAAATGGTTTTCAATTTTTTTTTTTTACAAATAAATATGTGAAAAGTGTGGCGTGCATTTGTATGCAGCCCCCTTTACTCCAATACCCCTAACTAAGATCTAGTGGAACCAATTGCCTTCAGAAGTCACCTAATTAGTAAATAGAGTCCACATGTGTGTAATTTAATCTCAGTATAAATACAACTGTTCTGTGAAGTCCTCAGAAGTTTGTTAGAGACCCTTGGTGAACAAACAGCATCATGAAGGCCAAGCAACACACCAGACAGGTCAGGGATAAAGTTGTGGAGAAGTTTAAAGCAGGGTTAGGCTATTAAAAAAATATCCCAAGCTTTGAACATCTCACAGAGCTCTGTTCAATCCATCATCGGAAAATGGAAAGAGTATGGCACAACTGCAAACCTACCAAGACATGGCCGTCCACCTAAACTGACAGGCCGGGCAAGGAGAGCATTCATCAGATAAGCAGCCAAGAGGTCCATGGTAACTCTGGAGGAGCTGCAGAGATCCACAGCTCAGGTGGGAGAATCTGTCCACAGGACAACTATTAGTCGTGCTTCTTCACAAATCTGTCCTTTATGGAAGAGTGACAAATTTTAAAGGGGTATGAATACCTTTTCAAGGCACTGTAAATCACACATGCTGTATCTGTTAGATTTAGCGGTAATTACCGCAATGAGCTGGTTGCTAAGTCACGTGACGTCACAAGGGGCAGGGTCTCCGGGTGATGTCACAGGATGACCATGGCCCATGGCTATATAAGAAAATGCAGACAGTGGGAGCCGATACAATGAACGCAGCCAGCATTGGATGAAGACAGGGTTTTTTTATATTTTTAACGGGAATCGGCGGCGGACAAAGCAGACATCACTTGACAGAGAAGAGGGAGAAGAAACACCGGAGGGAGAAGACAGCGGAGGGAGAAGACAGCGGAGGGAGAAGACAGCGGAGGGAGAAGACAGCGGAGGGAGAAGACAGCGGAGGGAGAAGACAGCGGAGGGAGAAGACAGCGGAGGGAGAAGACAGCGGAGAGGAAACATCAGAGGGAGAGGAAACCACCAGAGAGAGAAGAAACACCGGAGGAAGAAAATACAATTTTTAATAAAGGACTTGTCAAAAACCTGTCTCTTGTGTTTTGTAATACTACACTTCTTTTTTTTTTGGGTGAATGGGTAGGGGTTCAATGTACCCCATACTCATTCAGAGAGAGGGGGGGCCTGGGATCTGGGGGTCCCCTTTGTTAAAGGGGGCTTCCAGATTCCGATAAGCACCCCGCCTGCAGACCCCCACAACCACCACCCAGGGTTGTCAGGAAGAGGCCCTTGTCCCCATCAACATGGGGACAAGGTGCTTTGGAGGTGGGGGGTGGCAGAGTTCCCCCTGCCCCAAAGTACCCACTCCCCCATGTTGAGGGCACATCGCCTGGTATGGTTCGGGGGGGGCGCTCACTCGTCCCCCCCCCTTTCCTAACCTGCCGGACTGCATGCTCAGATAAGGGTTTGGTATGGATTTTGGGGGGAAACCTCACGCTGTTTTTTTTTCATAATTTTTAATTGTCAGCTTTTTTTTTTTTACAATCAGCTGTCAGCGGGTAAGCCCGCTGACAGCTGATGAGTTATCGGTTGTTAAGGACACAGCGGCCTGCTTCCCGGCCTGCTGCTTCGCAACCAGCTATTTGACAAAAAACCTGACCCCCAGGCTGTTTTTTGACAAATACCACATGTGATACCGCCAGCAAAACCCTGGTGGTAAATATTGCATGCTTTGTAACGCTCTGATCAGTTAGTGAATTGGACCCAAGAGGTTATTATGCAGTATTTAATTTACCAGCACTTTTTTTTCCGGTAAATAACACATACTCATTTTTTTGGGGGGGGGGGGGGATTGGACTTTGTTTACCGCATGTGATAATTTATGCAAGTGAGTAATATGATACCCTTATCGCATGCGGTAAATGTTAGTGAATTGACCCCAAAATGTCTAGAGACAACGGATACATTTGTTTAGTTCCGGATTCATTCATTAAGTAAATCATTTCATTTTGTAATATATGTTATGTTAGAATGATTCATTTTCAGAATTTGTTTTGTATATTCGTTGTTCCAAATCGATTCGTATTTTCAGAAGTTGATTTGGAAGATTGGCTATATTCGTTTTAACATGTTAATTTGTTATTTCGGGAGATTATTTATGCACTCCGAGTCATCCCTGCTAGTCCAACCCACTAAAAGAAATTACATGAACTGATTGGACGATATCGACTGGAGTCGCGTGCATCCGAAAGTAACGAATGGAATGAAATAAAAGGTTCTAAAGCCGTTTCGTTTGGTTTAAAAATAACAAACATGTTATATTTACCTGCTCTGTGTAATGGTATTGCACAGAGCAGCCCTGATCTACCTCTTCGACGGCACTTCTGCCCCCTCCCTCCTGCCAAGTGCCCCAACAGCAAGCTTGCTATGGGGGCACCCGAGCCGAGCTGCTGCTCTGTGTGTCTATTCAGACATGGAGCCAAGCCCCGCCCCCTCTCTCTCAATGGCTCACTGACTCTGATTGACAGCAGTGGGAGCCAATGATTCCCGCTGCTTGTCTCAGCCAATGAGGAGGGGGAGTCCCAGAAAGAGGAGCCTCTTGTGCACATCACTGGTTCGAGAGGGGTCTCAGGTAAGTATTAGGGGGGCTGATGCACACAGAAGGTTTTTATCCTAATGCAAAGAATGCATTAAGATAAAAAAAAAACGTCTACCTTTAGAACCACTTTAAGGTAAAAAATGTTTAGGCATCGGTTTTGGCCCCTTACCCCCCCCCCCCTTTCCTTTTTGAGTTTTTCATTCGATCCAGCGCTGTGCACGTCTGCAGCTCTTCATTCCCCTCACTTCCAAAAGTTCCATGTCTCACTGGCTTTGATGGGACACCAGGAGCCATTGGCTCCTGCTGCTATCAATCAAAGCCAGTGACGATTGAGCGGGGAGGGGGCAGGGCCGGGAGCGAGCTGTCTGTGTCAATAGACACAGCGAGGCTTGGAAGCGAGCATGCACGAGGAAAGCAGCTTCCCATGGGGGGGGGGGGGGGCAATGGACAGAGAGGAGGGGCCAGGAGTGCCAGAAGGGGACCTGAGAAGAGGAGGCTCAGGGCCGCTCTGTGCAATTCCATTACACAGAGCAGATAAGTATACAGATGTTTGTTATTTTTATTTATTTTTTCCTTTATAATCACTTTAATTTTAGATTAATTTGTTATGCTATGATCTGGAGATTCTGATGGATCCACCTCCATCCAACCATAACCAACAATAAGGAGGAAGCAATTGATTTCACGTTGAACGAATGGTCTCTCAAGTTCAACCCCAATAAAAAAAAAATCTTATTAGAATATTCAGGCTACGCTCACTAGAATAAAAACAAATGGATGTGAATCAATTCAGATCATTCATTATGTTCTTACTTTATTTTGGATGCTTCAAACATTAACAAAAAGCCCAATTTATCACATGTCATCCGCATGAAACAAATGAATTTGAATTAATTTGTTGTTTTACATTCTCATTTATTTAGGATTCATTGAAATTCATTACTATTGGGATTTGGATACATCCAGATCTTCGACTAACAAACAGTTCGCCCGAATTTCGATTTGTAATAAAATGAATGGCATATGTCTAAAAATGTCTGTAGTGCACGCCACGTAGGAGCCGCAGTGAACACATGCCCCTCCACATTAGACCCCTTTCACACTGAGGGCGTATTGCAGGCACTATAGCGTTAAAAATAGCGCCTGCAATCCGCCCTCAAACAGCTGATCCATTGTCTCCAGTGTGAAAGTACGAGGGGCTTTCACACTGGAGCGTTGCGCCAGCAGGACGGTAAAAAAAAGTCCTGCTAGCCGCACCTTTGGAGCGGAGAAGGAGTGGTGTGTTTACCCCTCCTCCTCCGCTCCTGCCTATTGAAATCAATGGGACAGCGCGGCTATACCGCCTGCAATGCAATGCCCTTTCTTGGCCGCTAGCGGGGGGGTTAAAAGCACCCGCAAATACGCCCATAGCGTCGGCGGTAAAAATAGCAGTGTTTTACCGCCGACGCTATGGGCGGCTCGGTGTGAAAGGGGTCTTAGTCAGTTGTGCAATGTAGTTACATGTTGTATGCTCCATAAGGAAGTATACCCATTAAATGTTATTTAAAATCAAAAAGTTTTTTTTAGTTTTGAAAAGAATTTGGAAAGATTAGAGCCTTGTTAAGTTTCTATAGGTTGCTGTCTGTGTCCAGGTTGAGGAGATTCACCCTCTCGGTTTGTCCTGGTGAACATAGTCACTGGAGCAAAACATGACACAAGTCATCATGAGAACAGAAATAGGTGGGAAATCTTCAATGGGGACACCTGTACTAGAGACTAATGCTTTGTACACACGATCGGAATTTCCTTATATCGGTGTTTTAAAAAAAAAACATGTTTTAAATTTTTCCGATGGAAAAAAAAAACGATAGGAAATTCCGATCGTCTGTGTGGAACTTCAACGGAGAAAAAACCCACACATGCTCAGAATGAAGTCGACGCATGCTCAGAAGCATTGAACTTCATTTTTCTCGGCTTGTCGGAGTGTTTTACGTCACCGCGTTTTGGACGGTCGGAACTTAGAATGCAAGACAGCTTGAACGGAATTCCGATGAAAAATTCCATCGGATTTTAGACCATCGGATACTCCGATCGTGTGTACAAGGTATAAGAGAGATTTTCTCTCATTTCCTGTTGTATCTCCAGGACAGGATGTAAAAGGAAATTTCCCTAGTGGGACAAAGACAACAAAAATCTTGATGGGGTTTGAACCCTCCCCTTCTCTATACAAGAGGAATCTAACAGAGTTTGAATAATCACTCAATCCACAACATGAAAAACTACTCAGACTTTAAAGGTACCACACCAATAACAAATGATTAAAAGATAAAAATCTCATATTTTTATTGTATCGATTTTTGTAGACGAAGATATGTATACGAGATCTTCTTTATGACCAACCTGGGATGTAGTCATCAATTAATGGTATGATAATTGCAATTGTTTTGAAACAACAGCTGGATGTTTGATATTCATTTTTTTATTTATTTTAATGTTTTGTACAATAAAAATGTGAGCTTTTATCTTTAAAAAAATGTCTTGGTGTGGTACCTTTAAAGTCCTAGTAGTTTTTCATGTTAGGGATGGAGTCATCTTTCAGTGTCTTATAATAGAGCAGTGTTTCTCAACTCCAGTCCTCAAGGCGCCCCAACAGGTCATGTTTTCAGGATTTCCCTCAGATGAAACAGCTGTGATAATTACGAAGGCAGTGAAACTGATCAAATCACCTGTGCAAAATAATGGAAAACCTGAAAACATGACCTGTTGTGGCGCCTTGAGGACTGGAGTTGAGAAACACTGACTTATAGTAGAGGACGTAGTACCAGTAAAGCATTTGGAACAAGCTGAGACTCCTGTGTTGAGTCTCCTTCCCAACCTTTCTAGTTTACCTTACAAATCTAACAGCATTTGGCTTTAGATATACTGAAATGTTAATGGAAAAGCACTGTTCTTATAATGCATCCATAGGCGTGTGCACAGGGTGTGCCGGATGTGCCTGGGCACACCCTAAACACCCCATGTGCATTATCCAGGAGCAGCACCAGGTGGGTGGTTGGGGGTGTCAGTGGCCAGTGTAAATGCCCCCATTATATTAAAGTCTAGGTTCAACTTTATGAACACGTTACACACGTATTTAGGGTGTACTGGAACATGCTCCAATAAACTGTCTCCTATCACCAGAGCCCCCTTCCTGTGACAGCAGGTGGTGTTCATGTGTGTTTAAACTTTGGGGTGCACACCCTAATGCACACCTATGAATGCAACATTTGGTTCCTCCAAGGGCACCCACTGTTCCTCAGGTTGTTGGTTATCTATTGGTCTTGTTCTGGAGCTACATTTATTATAATACTGGTACGTGTGTCAAAGTTCTAATAAAATTGCTTTGATATAGATCTAAAGACATAAAATAAAGATAATTTTTTAAGCACTTGTCTAGTGGAGTATGCCGAAATCACTCTCATTATAATGAAGTGGGCCCCCGATCCTCCAATCACTCAACAGAGAAAATCTCCACTGCTTTTAAACCATTAAACCTTCCTTCTTTATTTTATAATTAATGAGCACGTCTAGATGACTTATACTGTACATGAAAGAACGCATCCCTCAAAGAGTCACCAAAAGCATTCAAAAGCTGACACATTAACCTACTAATCTAGCAAATCTGGCTCTTTTTTTTACTACACGTTAGGAATATCCCAGTTAAAAAAAGACAAAAAAAATAAAAAATCTATCTTACAACATCTAGTAAACGCAGCCAAAGCATATATCCCACTTAGGTGGAAAAACACGCTACCTCCCACGGTTGGAATTTGGCTCCACAAAGTGGAAGAGATAAATAAGATGGAAGATCTCACACTTTCAGCACAATATGTTTATTGCTTCTGAAGAAGGTCTGAGCTTGCTTAACTCATAATGATCGGGTATAAGTATTATAACTAAAATAGTCAATAACTAGTTATCCACCATTCACTCAGGGCATCCCCTTTCTAAAGTCTTCCCTTCCCCGTCTTTCCCTTTATCCCCTTTTTCGTTACTTGTGTTTTTTGTTTTGTTTAGTTTTTGGTTATAAAGTGGAAAATGGAAAATAGATCAGGTGATTCCAGATACAGCGAAACGGGGTAGTCCCTCTGCTCGCTGTAATATCAACATGGTGTCCTCCTCAGGGTGGTATGGAGGTTGCTATGAAGAATGGGATTATTATCTTGTGATTAATGAATATTGATCATATTTGTAATGTTATTGTTTATATATGATTGTTATGAGAATCTGGACTCGCCCTTGGTGGTAGAAATAAAATATTTGAAAAAAAAAAAAAGAAAGAAGAACGCATCCCTCAAAGAGTCACCAAAAGCATAGGCGTGCGCACAGGGTGTGCCTGGGCACACCCTAATCACCCCATGTACATTAGCATTATCCAGGGGCGGCACCAGGTGGGTGGTTGGGGGTGTCAGTGGCCAGTGTAAATACCCCCCATTTTATTAAAGGCTAGGTTCAACCTTAGGAACACATTACACCCGTATTTAGGGTGTAATATAATATGGTCCCAATCAACTGTCTCCCACCACCAGAGCCTCCTCCCTGTGACTGCAGGTGGCATTCATGTGTGTTTAAACTGTGGGGTGCACACCCTAATGCAATAGGCTGCGCATACCTATGACCAAAAGCATTCAAAAGCTGACACATTAACCTACTAATCTAGCAAATCAAGCAAAAGCTGGCTCTGGAGCTTCAAAAAACATCCACCTGACCCTTAAGACGACTATGTGAGATTAATCACCCACCTCCTCCTTCTTCTTCCAAGGAACGGTACCCTTTAGAATTAAATCCACAATTTTCGAGTCTTTGAGAGTGTTCCCCACGAATGCCACCACCTTATCCATCGTTGACATCATCTTTTGAAGGCCATCTAGTTTCTCTTGGTGAATAATAGATGCTCCATGTAACATTTTAAGAAGTCGTATTAATTCCGAGAAGCCACTTTCTTCGACAGCTGGCTCAATGTTCTCCTTTGGACTTTGTGGGTTGGGTCCATGAGAGGCCGACAGTTTATCCATCCCTTTTTCCAGCAGGTCCATCCCGTGAGAAACCGTTTCCAGTTTACCCATGACATCTTCCTGAAAGTGTAACAGCTTGTCCATTTTCTCGTTGAGCAGGTTCAGCTTGTTGTCCATGTTGTTGGCCAATCCGGGAGGCTTCACTGGGGATTTTCCAGGCCCCGTACTATGGTCAAACTTACTCTCGTACATTTTGGCCAAGCAAGAGGTTATCGACTCCGGCTTACTCATATTTGTTATGTTATCCACACGCCTAATCTGCCTTTGTCCTGCTAATCCTTCTCCAAATACTGCATCTGTAAGGCTTTATGGTCTTACGGCAACCTCTTGGTGGTAACCGTAGGAGACAATGGGCATCGAGTTTCTTTTGTCCAAATAGATTTAACTCATGCTATCAGGCTTTTCATTGTGAGGCCTCTAAACGACTAAACTTGGCATTGAGGCTTTTTTTGGGGGCCCGTTGACGTCACGGGGACATTTTAAATTCTTTCCTGAGAGCCTGGTGATGGATAAGCACGTCAAGAATTGACAGCATTAGCAAAAGGGACAGGAGGCGACGATATACATTAGGTTCTAACAAATGCACGTCAGGCTTGAATAAGACAGAAACTCATTAAATTGTGTATTGTACCAAGGGGAAGAGGAAGAGAAAAGTGTCACAAATAAGTTCTTATTAAAAGACGTATTTATAAGCGGCATGCTGCGTATTTGGAATGACAAGGCTGGCCCGATTTGGCTGTCGCTTGCATCTAAAAATAGCCGACAATGACAAGTATAGAAATCTAACACATAGCCGGCTCTTTGTAAACTCCATTTGACAATGCACTTGGACTGCTCCTCTCTAAAAACATTTAATGAAATTACAAAATGAGTTTGTTTCCTTTTTTTTTTTCAGCCTTTGCATTTTGGAATGTTTGATAAAAATTTGAGTTTTTCTGCCGATCGTGTCCCCAAAATCTTTACTTTAACCACTTAACGACCGCCCACGGCATATACACGTCGGCAGAATGGCTCACACAGGCACAATCACGTACCTGTACATCCCCTTTAACTGCCTGCCGCGTGGTCGGAAACGCGCGCACCGCTGGCGGCGCGCTCGCGACCATGCAGTCATCCCCGTGAGTCGGACCGCGGGTCCCGCGGACTCGATCGTCTCACGGAGGGATGGAGCGGGGAGATGTTAGTGTAAACACAACATCTCCCCGCTCCCCTACTGACACTGTCACCGATCTCCGCTCTGTGTAATCAGAGCGGAGATCGGTGACGTGTCACTCGTAGCCACACCAACTAACAGTGAGAATCACTGATCGCTGTAAAAATGACAATGGTCCCAAAAATGTGTCAAAAGTGTCCACCATAATGTCGCAGCCACGAAAAAAAAAAAATCGCTGATCTCCGCCATTACTAGTTAAAAAAATAAAAAATAAATAAAAGAATAAAAATGCCATAAAACTATCCCCTAGTTTGTAAACGCTATAACTTTTGCGCAAACCAATCAATAAACACTGATTGCGATTTTTTTACCAAAAATATGTAGAAGAATACGTATCGGCCTAAACTGAGAAAAAAAACTTTTTTTTATATATATTTTTTGGGGATATTTATTATAGCAAAAAGTTAAAAATATTGAATTTTTTTCAAAATTGTCGCATTATTTTTGTTTATAGCGCAAAAAATAAAAACCGCAGAGGTGATCAAATACCACCAAAAGAAAGCTCTATTTGTGGGGGGAAAAAAAGAATGTCAATTTTGTTTGGGAGCCACGTCGCACGACCGCGCAATTGTCAGTTAAAATGACGCAGTGCCGAATCGCAAAAAGGGGCCTGGTAATTATGCTGCGTATTGGTCTGGGGCTTAAGTGGTTAACCTTTCTTGCTTTTTTTTTACATTTATTTATTCATTTGACTTCTTTACATAATGGTGACACATTTTCTACAGCTCTTTGAAGCAGAACAGCTAAGCCTGTCTAAGGACTTCCAGTCCTGGGATATACACAGCTCTGCAAGACAACACAGCTAGGTTGGTGAGCTGATTTTATTTTTTTTCACCGCTGTAGGTAGGTGATAAAATTGGGTCACCTCCCTGCCCCCAGCCTGGGAATGGACAGTAAAGCCCTGTACACACGATCGGTTTTACCGATGAAAACAGTCCGATGGACTTTTTTCATCGGACGAACCGATGGTGTGTGGGCCCCATCAGACTTTTTTCCCATCGGTGAAAAAAAATAGAACATGTTTTAAATTTTTCCGATGGAAAAAAAAACGATAGGAAATTCCGATCGTCTGTGTGGAACTCCATCGGAGAAAAAAACCATGCATGCTCAGAATCAAGTCGACGCATGCTCAGAAGCATTGAACTTCATTTTTCTCGGCTCGCCGAAGTGTTTTACATCACCGCGTTTTGGACGGTCGGAATTTTGTCTGATGGTGTGTATGCAGTAGTGTATTTAGGTTTTGTGCTGCCCTAGGCCTGACTAAACTCATGCACCCCCTAATTTAAATACGACCCACCCCTTCCTGTCAAGGCCACACCCCTTTCTGTTTAAGACCCGCCCTGAAATTTTAGAGTGGGGACACTAGTTCTTAGGGCAGGGGGGGCATTGGATTCCCTTAATTTGCATAGATTTCCTCTCACTTCCTGTTTGGCTATGGGGCAGGAAGTGAAGGGAAATCTCTGCAATGGGACAGGGATGGTAAAAAATAAACTGACAGGGGCTATAACCCTCCCTTAAAAAAAGTGTTGCCTATAGTTCTACTTTAAGCAAAAATTTCTGATAATTTTATGGAGAGGACTAAGAAGATATAACCATGCCAGTGGTGCAGCAGAAAACATATAGCACAGTAAGGAAGGTTTATGGTCCAGGCTGATAGGACAGTCAAAATAAGAAGCAGCTTGCGTTACACTAACAGTGTAGCGCAAGCGGACGTGGACTCTTTCCGTGCTGCCCCCCTGCAAAGTGCTGCCCTAGGCCTGGGCCTTGTTGGCCTAGGCCAGGATACAGCATTGTGTGTAGGCAAGACTGATGGAAGTCAGCTTCATCGGAATTCCGATGGAAAAATCCATCGGATTTGATTCCATCGGAAATCCGATCGTGTGTACAGGGCTTTAAAGATCTGCAGTGGTTCATTCCTTGGCTCATTCTGCTCTCTCCTCCTGTCAGCATGTTCCTTGCCTGCACATTTGCCTGATTAGGTGCTGGTGCTGCCCCTCTTGCTCTTATGTGCTAATATAAAAAAAAAAAAAAATCTGCCATTTACATTGTTGCATTAAAAAAATAAAACTTTTAATGAACATATAACTGCATACATTTTTTTTTGGTAAAATTGTGTTTTTATATACACCTGGGGTTCAGGTTTAAAGCCCAACTCCAAGTTCCCCGCTCCCCAGTGCTGATCCCTTCTTTCAGAAGGGCCCCAACTGTACTGCATGCTTTTTTCTTACAGTGCCTTGAAAAAAGTATTCATACCCCTTGAAATTTTCCACATTTTGTCATGTTACAACCAAAAACGTAAATGTATTTTATATGATAGACCAACACAAAGTGGCACATAATTGTGAAATTAAAAACCATTTATCATTTTTTTTCCATTTTTTTTTTTACAAATAAATATGTGAGTGTGACGTGCATTTGTATTCAGCCCCCTTTACTCAGATACCCCGAACTAAAATCTAGTGGAACCAATTGCCTTCAGAAGTCACCTAATTAGTAAGTAGAGTATGCCTATGTGTAATTTAATCTCAGTATAAATACCGCTGTTCTGTGAAGCCCTCAGAGGTTTGTTAGAGAACCTTCATGAACAAACAGCATCCTGAAGGCAGAGGAACACACCAGACAGGTCAGGGATAAAGTTGTGGAGAAGTTTCAAGCAGGGTTAGGTAATAAAAAAATATCCCAAGCTTTGAACATCTCACAGAGCTCTGTTCACTCCATCATCCGAAAATGGAAAGAGTATGGCACAACTGTAAACCTACCAAGACATGGCCGTCCACCTAAACTGACCAGGCCGGGCAAGGAGAGCATTCATCAGAGAAGCAGCCAAGAGGCCCCATGGTAACTCTGGAGGAGCTGCAGAGATCCACAGCTCAGGTGGGAGAATCTGTCCACAGGACAACTATTAGTCGTGCTTCTCCACAAATCTGCCCTTTATAGAAGAGTGACAAGAAGAAAGTCATATGAACTCCTGTTTGCAAGAAGCCATGTGGGGGACACAGCAAACATGTGGAAGAAGGTTCTCTGGTCAGATAAGACCAACATTTAACATTTTGGCCTAAAAGCAAAACGCTATGTGTGGCAGAAAACTAACACTGCAAATCACCCTGAACACACCATCCCCACCGTGAAACATGGTGGTGGTGGCAGCATCATGTTGTGAGGATGCTTTTCTTCAGCAGGGACAGGGAAGCTGGTCAGAGTTGATGGGAAGATGGATGGAGCCAAATACAGGGCAATCTTAGAAGAAAACCTGTAAGAGTCTGCAAAAGACTTGAGACTGAGGCGAAGGGTTCACCTTCCAGCAGGTCTACGACCCTAAAATTACAGCCAGAGCTACAATGGAATAGTTTAGATCAAAGCATATTCATGCGTTAGAATGGCCCAGTCAAAGTCCAGACCTAAATCCAATTGAGAATCTGTGGCGAGACTGGAAAATTGCTGTTCACAGACGCTCTCCATCCAATCTGACAGAGCTTGCGCTATTTTGCAAAGAAGAATGGGGAACAATGTCCCTCTCTAGATGTGCAAAGCTGGTAGAGACATCCCCAAAAAGACTTGCAACTGTAATTGCAGTGAAAGGCGGTTCTACAAAGTATTGCCTCCGGGGGGCGCTATACAAATGTACACCAAACTTTTTACATATTTATTTGTAAAAAATGTTGAAAACCATTTATCATTTTCCTTCCACTTCACAATTATGGGCCACTTTGTTTTGGTCTATCACATAAAATCCCAATGAAATACATTTATTGTTTTTGGTATAACATGACAAAATGTGGAAAATTCCAAGGGGTATGAATACTTTTTCAAGGCACTGCACCTTTTCCAGATGTCTTCAGGCTGGTCATGTGATGCACAGGATCATCTGACGTTCTCCGCCACTGGGTGGTCATCAGTGATGCAGGGATTGATGCTGACATCATTAGAAATCTCTGCATCATTGGATGGCCTTCAGGGGGCGGGTCCATGACGCCTTGCACTTACAAGATGTCCTTATCGGTCTCGCTGAATGTCATTCAAAGCAGAAGACTAAGGACATCTTGTGGCAGAAAGGGATTACTGCAGAGGATAGCACCAGAGGCGAGTATTGCAGCCAGAACTGCTTTTTTTGTCTGAAAAACCTGCAAGGGGACCTTTTTTTTATAAAATTTTGTACGGAGCTTGACTTTAAAGACAACATTGGAATGCTCACGCCAAATAGGCTTTCTCACTGATGTTCCTACCACAGCCTACACAGGATAGGGACTGTTTGTGAGGAAACCATATGGAGTGAACCAGTACACTGTGAATAAAAGGAACCGCGGTGATGCTCTTTATGGGGTGGGCCCATGATGCTCCTCAGGGGCGGGCCCATGAGATTCACAGCAGAGTCTTTTGGGATGAGTGATGCTGGGCATCATATGATTCCGATTCACGCACTTCTGTCTACATTAAATGCTTTTAGGGTTCAGGAGTTGGAGTTAAAAGTGGTTGCAAAGGCTAAAGGTTTTTTACCTTAATTAATTAATTCCAGTGGTGGCTCATCCATACAGGGCGCAGCACCCCTAATCCATGCGCCCGGCCCCTAATCTACATTGATTTCAACAGGGTTTTTTTTTTTAAGCACGTGATTAGAGCCTGAGGCTCTAATTGGCTTAAAAAAAAAAAGGGTGGGCTCGGGGCGCACCCACCCACTTGTGTGACAATAGAGAATTAATATTCGCCATTGTCTTCCCGATAGGGATCGCCATCTTCCCGTCCGTCTCCCGCGGGGGGGGGGGGGGCGAGGGGGAAATAGTCGCCTCCCCGGCCATCTTTTGCGGGGGTGTATGGGGGGGGGTTGCGATGGTTTGCTGCCCCCCCCCAAAAAAATTGAGCACCAGCCACCATGGATTTATTCTCTGCAATAAGTAAAAAAAAAAAAAAATCTTCTCTCTGCAGCTCCCCCTCCCCCATACTTACCTGAGCCCGAGCTCGATCCAGCGATGTGCACAAGAGCAGTGTTTCTCTCAGCTGTCTTTGTCCTCATAGGCTCAGAGTTAGCAGCAGGAGCCATTGGCTTTCACTGCTGTAAATCATAGCCACTGAGGAGGGAGCTGGGGGTAAGGACAGGCCATGCTCTGTGTGTGTATGGACACACAGAGCAGGGCTTGGGATTGAGCATGCACAAGTGACCCCAGAGCAAACAGCTTACTAAGGGGGCACTAAGCTGGGGGGGGGGGGGAGCCAGGAGTGCCAATGGGGGACCCGAGAAGAGGAGACTGTTGCACAGAGCAGGTAAGTGTTATTTAAAAGAAAAATATTTGCCTTTACAATCACTTTAAGCTTTAACCACTTGCCGACCATATAAAGTACATATACGGCGGCAAGGTGGCTCTGCTGTGCCAGGTCACATACCTAGTAAGGGATCCGACACTTCGGGTAAGGGCACGCATGCGTGCCACCGGAGTCCTGATCTCGCTTTGATTATACACAGCGGGAGCCGATCTGCGGGTACCGTGTCCGCCGATCGTTAGGCAGAAAACCAGAATGGCGATCTGCCTATGTAAACAAGGCAGATCTCCATTCTGACAGGAGGGAAGACATGCATTCTGTGTCTCTGCAAAGCAGGGACAAGGATCTATGCCCACCCCTAGTAAAAGGGGCATACACACGATCGGATTATCCGACGAAAAGCTCCCATCTGACTTTTTCCATCTGAATTTCCGACCGTGTGTACGCGGCATTACAGAAAATAAATGCCGTAAGGATCACAAATCATTCCATTAGGAAAGGCAAATATTTCATCACTAATACTCCAAAAACAGTTGTATATTGGTGCAGAACACATAGGTGATAAAGACATAGAAAGGCAGGGAAGTAGTATCCAAGTGAGAGAGAAAGGAAGAGAGACACCCCATCTAGGCTAGGGGGTGGAGGTATCTGATCCGCCCTCAGCACACGGCACAAACTCAGAAGAAAACCAAAACATGGACCATGAAGTTCACATGATGGCAAACAACCCCCCCCCTCCCGGTTGGTCGGTGGCACCCCAGCACTTACCCCATTAGTTGCAGGCGAGCTCCTATGGATAGCGGGCAGTGGCCAGGTTGCGGGCTCCTATGGGCGGCGGGTTGCGTGCTCCTACGAGTGGGGGGTTATGGGCTCCTATGGGCAGCGGGTTGTGGGCTCCTATGGGCGGCGAGTTGCGGGCTCCTACGGACGGCGAGTTGCGGGCTCCTACGGGCGGCGAGTTGCGGGCTCCTACGGGCGGCGAGTTGCGGGCTCCTACGGGCGGCGAGTTGCGGGCTCCTACGGGCGGCGGCTGGGTTGAGGGCTCCTACGGGCGGCGGGCAGTGGCTCCTGTGTCCTCTCTGCATCACAACGGCTTCTCCTAGGCATCCAATAGGATCACCTGTCCTTTCAGCCAATCGGGTTACCGGTGTCAAAACCAACTTCCCGATTGGCCGGGAGGAGGCTCAGTGTTACAACAGCGGATATTAATTCGCTGTTGTAACACACCTGGGTGGGCTCGGAGCGCACTCTCTGCGATGCGAGCCCACCCTATATTGAAACCTATTAGAGCATCTGGCTCTAATCGGTGCTTAAAAAAAAACAGCCCCTCTGCATTGGAATTGGAATCCATGCGCCGGTGTCCTGAAAGGAGCCAGAGGCATAGATAGGGGAGGCAGCGAAGGACAAAGGGGAGGGCGCGCCGGTGCGCCCTTAATGGATGGGCCGCCCCTGCTCTTTACCATTTTCCTGGGCCAACAGACATTCCAGGTCTCCAATACCATGTACTTCAACAGCCCAATCCCCAAGGGGAGAGCATATCCGTTGATTTCCAGTGTCGGGGGATCACTGTCCGTGCCGCAGCAAGGAAGTGACAGAGAACATCTTTTGCGAATTGATTTTATAGGGCCAGGAATCATGGAGAGGAGGGCCATCTCCGGTGAAGGTTGGAGGGATGTCGCCATCAGCTTGCAGTACAGGTCAAAAAATCGACAGGAGATCAGTCCCACCAGATATGAAGCAATGTACCTCTAGAACCCAGACATCTCCAGCAAGTGTCCGAAAGGGAGGGAGCGATCGAAATGTCTTATAGTTGCAGGGCATCAGTGGGTTTTCTTTTTACCAAAAATATGTAGCAGATTACACATTGGCCTAAATTTATAAAGAAATTCGATTTTTTAAATTTTTTTTATTAGGTATGTTTTATAGCAGAAAGTAAAAAAAAAAATTATATATATATATATCTATCGATATCGATATATATATATATTTTTTTTTTTCAAAATAGCTTTATTTTTTGGTTTATAGCACAAAAAATAAAAACCACAGGAGGTGATCAAATACCACCAAAAGAAAGCTCTATTTGTGGGGAAAAAAATTACTGCAAAATTGTCAGTTAAAGTAACGCAGTGCTGCATCACAAAAAATGGCCTGGTCAGGAATTATTATTATTTCAGGTACTTATATAGCGCCGTCAATTTACGCAGCGCTTTTACATATACATTCACATCAGTCCCTGCCCTCAAGGAGCTCACAATCTAAGGTCCCCAACTCACATTCATATACTAGGGGCCAATTTAGACAGAAGCCAATTAACCTACCAGCATGTCTTTGGAGTGTTGGAGGAAACCGGAGTACCCGGAGGAAACCCACGCAGGCACAGGGAGAACATGCAAACTCCAGGCAGGTAGTGTCGTGGTTGGGCTTCGAACCAGCGACCCTTTTTACTGCTAGGCGAAAGTGCTACCCACTACACCACTGAATTGGGGGGAGGTAAATCTTCCAGAGGTCAAGTGGTTAGTGATCAGAGCAAAATAAATATCATTCTGTTAGAACTTTTTTAAACAAGTGTCGATTTTTATAAAATCCTTGTTTTCACCTCTTTATTCCTTGTTGCATCTCAGTGATGCTGATCTCATACCGCCTCTTACAGCCACTTTCCTGTCTACCTGCACTCACCCCAGCCCCTTGCTGTATAGCATTGCTCTGGACTGGACTCCTGATAGATTACAGTGAGCCCTCCTGGTCCCAGTCACACGTTTTGCTGGTTTTCTTAGTGCAGAGAAGTTAACAAAGCCTCTGCATGGAATAAACCTGAGCGTGGCAAGATTCCAGAGACTTTAATGCCCAATTACTGATTATTCTTGGAATTAAACAGACTGTAAAACAAAGAATGCGTCTGTTTTCAAATAATTGGGCACCCTGTTGGCCAGGACTCAGACTTTTTTTTGCTGCCAGCTGACAGTCTTTGTGTTCTCTGAATTCTTTTGCACGTTCTTTATTTAGAGAATTTTTAAACTTCAGAAATGTTGTTTAAAGTGGTTGTAAACCCACCTTTTGCAACTTGCACCTACAGGTAAGCCTAGATTAAGGCTTACCTGTAGGTGCAAGAAATATCTCCTAAACTTACACGGTTTAGGAGATATTTGCTAAAAATGACATTGCTCCGTGTCTACGGCGCATGCGCGCCGTAGACAACAGGGCATTCATGGGGTTAATCCCATTCACAAATTCGGCTAAGTCCCAGCAATGCTTGGGCTTAGCCGAATTTGACGGCACCCACCAGCATGCGCGGAGTGACGTCTTCGCCGCTCCGGCCAATCACAGCGCCGGAGCGGCGCTGTGATTGGCTGGAGCGGCTATACCCGGAAGTATCATTCCAGCTATCGCCGCAGCGATGGCTGCGGCTGAAGAGGGAGACGAGGGCGGCTTCGGGGGCCCCGATCTAAGGTAAGTGATGCATAATGAGCTATTATGCTACTCATATTAGCTCATTATGCCTTTCTCTTACAGGTGGTTTAAAAAAAAAAAAAATGTTTATAGGGGTTTATAACCACTTTAAGTGACACTGACAAAACTGTATGTGGTTAAACCTAACCACTGTACCAGCCACCCTATCATTACCAGGCCAATTTTCAGTGTTCAGAGCTGTGATAGTTTGATTGACAAGTATTCAGTCATGCAGACTGTATCCAATATCATTTTATAGAGCTTTCTTTTGGTAGTACCGTATATACTTGAGTATAAGCCGACCCGAATATAAGCCGAGGCACCTAATTTTACCACAAAAAAACTGGGAAAACGTATTGACTCGTGTATAAGCCTAGGGTGTCCATCTGCGTGCCTCACTGTGCCCATGACTAGACTGACGTTTAACATGGGAGTCTATGGAAGGGGTGCCCGGGTTTGAAAAATCAGTACTCCCCAGCCGTAGGTCCCCCAGACGAAAAACTTTGCACACTTATAGAGGAGATGGGGCTACATGTGTCCCAAGTTTCCGGTCCAGAGGATCTACGACCGGCCGGTACCGGGTCCCCAAAGTCACCGGAGAAATGACCGTTTAACATGGGAGTCTATGGAAGGGGTGCCTGGCTTTGAAAAATCGGTGCTCCCCGGCCGTAGGTCACCCGGGAACAACAATTTTTGATAACTTGTAGAGGAAGAGTGAGGCTACGTGTGCCAAGTTTGAGGTCCAGGGGCCCTACGGCCGGCCGGTACCGGGTCCCTAAAGTTCGGGAGATCAGGCACAAAAAGATGACTCGAGTATAAGCCGAGGGGGGCATTTTCAGCACAGAAAAACTCGGCTTATACTCAAGTATATACAGTATTTAATAACCATGTTGTATATATATATATATATATATATATATATATATATATATATATATATATATATATATATATATATATAATATATAAAAATTGAAAAAAGGCCCAAAAATCTGGCATTGCTTACATTTATTTTTTTACCTCCTCCCAAAAGCACTGGTGGTCAGTGGCACTTCAACTGGCCCAGTGTCAGAGGGAAGGATCCATAAGCCGTACATCAAAAAGTAGACCCGTGTGTATGAGGTGAAGTGAATGGCAGCCTCAGCCCGAACTCCAGCCAGGCCACGCCCCCAACACGTTTCGTTCCACCCCCTTGGGGCTTAATCACGGGGATCTTCAACTGGCCAATCTTTGATAAGAAAAAACAATCCCACATACATTGGTGGTCAATGTTTTGTTTTTTTTATATATATTGTCCCTTCTCCCCCACCTTTGGAAAAAAAATCCCACAATCATTGGTGGTCAGTGGTTTTTATATCCCCCCTTTGGAAAATAAACATTCCCACAATGATATGTGATCTGTAGCACCCTCAAAAACAATTGGATGGGGATCAGTGGCACCCCATCCCCCGTTCTTTCTCCCCCTCACCTTAAAAAAATAAATAAATCCCACAATCGCTGACCAGCAATGATTTGGGGATTGTTTTTTTGGGGGGGGGGGGGGTTAGTTAAAGTGCCACTGACCACCTATGGTTGCACCAGATGATCCATTTCATTGCATCCCTATGACTCTGTGGCCTCAATGAGAATACAAAAAAAGTTGATTAGCTTCTATTGAATATACAGGTAATTCCTACAAATGTGGATGTCATTGTGCTCTCAGCCAATCCGGGAAAATGACAATTGTGTATATTTATATAAATGTATTGTATTGTTATTAAGTCTTCTTGCATGTTTTTCTAAAAAAAAAAAATTTCTAATTTTAGTGCTTACAGTGCCTGATAAATAAATTCTCCTGAGGAAGCTACTATTCTTGGTGAAACATGTAGAGAACTATTCAGTCTGCACTTTTCAACTGTACTGTATAATTAGATTTTCATATTTGGACAATGTCATTTTATAGTTTTCAATAAATAATATTTTTTTCAAAGTAATGTTGTTTTAAATTTGCACCTACAAAAATCCCCAAAATGTTTCTATTTCTGTTTGATTGTGGAATGCGTTTTTTTTTTGGGGGGGGGGGGGGAGTAAAAGTGTCACTGACCACCAATGAATATGGGATTATTTTGGGGGGCTTTAAAGTGCCACAGATTACCAATAATTGTGGGATTATTGGTGAGATCCTTATAAATAAATGAGTATAAATTGCGACCGACCACCAAGAATTGTTCCTAAAAGGTAAAGAAAAGAAAGGAACAAACTTGCTGCAATCTCTCTCCTGCCGGCACCAGCCGATCATTGGAAGGAGATCCTGGATGCACTTCTGCTTATGTAAAAAAAAAAAAAAAAATTTAGAGCTCTGTCCTGACGGGGGGAGGGGGGGGGAGACTGCAAAAAACTTGAGACTGGGGCGGAGCTTCACCTTCCAGCAAGACAACGACCCTAAACATACAGCCAGATCTACAATGGAATGGTTTCGATCAAAGCATATTCATGTGTTAAGCCGCGTACACACGATCGGATTTTCATCGGACAAAGCGTAGGACTTTTGTCCGAAGGGCGTTGGCCAGGAACTTGTCTTGCATTCAAAACGGCAAAGAATTGCTGGCCAACAAACACAAAACTACGTGTATTTTTAGCTCTTTAGCACCACCCTTTGGGCAACTTCTGCTAATGTTGTGTTATGGTGAGCATTGCTTCTAAAAAATGCGTGTTTGTACTTTGGAGTTTTGTCCGACGGACTTGTGTAGACACGATCGCATAACCCGACATCACACAATTGTTCTCCGACAATATTAAAGCATGCTATCCCACATTTGTCCGCGGAAAATCCGACAATTGTCCGATGGAGCGTACCAATGGTCGGATTTTCCCGACAACAGCCTGTCATCACACAATTCCCGTCGGATATTCCGATCGTCTGTACGAGGCTTTAGAATGGCCCGAAGTCCAGACCTAAATCCAATTGAGAATCTGTGGCAAGACTTGAAAATTGCTGCTCACAGACGCTCTCCATCCAATCTGACAGAGCTTGAGATATTTTGCAAAGAAGAATGGGCAGAAATGTCCCTCTCTAGATGTACAAAGCTGGTAGAGACATCCCCAAAAAGACTTGCAGCTGTAATTGCAGCGAAGGGAGATTCTACAAAGAATTGACTCCGGGGGGCGCCATACAAATACACACCACACTTTTCACATATTTATTCGTAAAAAATGTTGAAAACCATTTATCATTTTCCTTCCACTTCACAATTATGTGTCACTTTGTGTTGGTCTATCACATAAAATCCCAATAAAATAAATTTACGCTTTTGGTTGTAAGATGACAAAATGTGGAAAATTTCAAGGGGTATGAATACTTTTTAAAGGCACTGTATACACCATATAGATATAGATTGTAGACGCTATAAGTTTTGTACAAGCCAATAGGTTTATTGGGATTTTTTTTTACCAAAAATATGTAGCAGAATACATAATGGCTTAAATTTATGAAGAAATTTGATTTCTTACATTTTTGTATTGGATATGTTTTATAGCAGAAAGTAACATTTTTTATTAATTTTTTTACTAAATTGTCAGGTCTTTTTTTTTTTTTGCGCTATAAACAAAAAATTCAGGAGGTGATTAAATACCACCAAAGGAAAGTATTTGTGGGGAAAAAATTACATCCATTTTTATTTGGGTACAGCATTGTATGACCGTCCAATTGTCAGTAAGTAATTAAAGTAATGCAGTGCTGTATCGTGAAAAATGGCCTGATCATGAAGGGGGAGGGGTTAAATTTACCAGAGGTCAAGTGGTTTAAACTATTCGCCCATGTCTAAGGCTACATTCACACTGGGGCAGTAATTGCGTCGGCGGTAAAGCGCCACTATTTTCAGCGGCGCTTTACCGCTGTTTTTGCAGCGCTATTCGGCCGCTAGCGGGACGCTTTTAACCCCTGCTAGCGACTGAAAAAGGGTTAAAAACGCATGCAAAGCGGGGCTTAGCCGGCGGCACTGCCCATTGATTTCAATGGGCAGGGTAGCTTTAGGAGCTCCTACAGCGCCTCAAAGATGCGTCTGGCAGGACTTTTTTTACCGTCCTGCCAGCGCACCGCTTCAGTGTGAAAGCACGAGGGAGAGTGAGAGGAGCGGCTCTTTCAGGGAGCTTTGCAGGCGCTATTTTTAGCGCTATAGCGCCTGCAAAGCGCCTCAGTGTGAAAGAAGCCTAATGCCGCGTACACATGACCGTTTTTCCTGTCATGCAAAAAAATAAAGTTTTTCATCGCGATTCCTCTCAAGCCTGCCTTGCATACACACGTTCAGGAAAAAAACCGCTTGAGCAAAGCGCGGTGCCGTACAACACGTACGACGGCACTATAAAGGGGAAGTTCCATTCGGATGGCGCCACCCTTTCGGCTGCTTTTGCTGATCTCGTGTTAGTAAAGTTTGGTGAGAGACGATTTGCGCTTTTCCGCCTCGTGCTTTTCAGTCCGTTACAGCGTGACGAATGTGCTATCTCCATTACAAACGCTAGTTTTACCAGAACGAGCGCTCCCGTCCCATCACTTGATTCTGGGCATGCGCGTTTTTTTTTCCCCCCTCGGAAAAGCATACACACAAGCGGTTTTCGCAACGAGAAAAAGAACGACGGGAAAAACGAAGAGAAAAAAAAAGAGCAGGATCTAAAAAAAATTGCGGGCAGTTTTCTCGTCGAGAGAACTGCTATGGAGCCCACACACGACCGGTTTTCACGTCCAATCTAAAAAATGGCAGTTTTCTCGTCATGAAAAACGGTCGTGTGTACGCAGCATAAGTCTACTCCGTTCACAAGGTGACAACACTGCTGTGTAATTTCACTGCAAATTGAACAATGTTGTTATCCACCTATAGGAAGTGAAAAAATAATGGATCTCCTGGCAGGATCAACAGATAATATAACTATGTCATTGGGGGACTAAAAACTGACATCTTACATCATATACAGTATCTCACAAAAGTAAGTACACCCCTCACATTTTTGTAAATATTTTATTCTATCTTTCCATGTGACAACACTGAAGAAATGACACTTTGCTACAATGTAAAGTAGTGAGTGTACAGCTTGTATAACAGTGTAAATTTGCTGTCCCCTCAAAATAACTCAACACACAGCCATTACTGTCTAAACCGCTGGCAACAAAAGTGAGTACACCCCTAAGTGAAAATGTCCAAATTGGGCCCAAAGTGTCAATATTTTGTGTGGCCACCATTATTTTCCAGCACTGCCTTAACCCTCTTGGGCATGGAGTTCACCAGAGATCACAGGTTGCCACTGGAGTTCTCTTTCCCTCCTCCATGATGACATCACGGAGCTGGTGGATGTTAGAGATCTTGCGCTCCTCCACCTTCCGTTTGAGGATGCCCAATAGGGTTTAGGTCTGGAGACATGCTTGGCCAGTCCATCACCTTTACCCTCAGCTTCTTTAGCAAGGCAGTGGTTGTCTTAGAGGTGTGTTTGGGGTCGTTATGTTGGAATACTGCCCTGCGGCCCAGTTTCTGAAGGGAGGGGATCGTGCTCTGCTTCAGTATGTCACAGTACATGTTGGCATTCATGGTTCCCTCAATGATCTGTAGCTCCCTCCCCAGTGCCGGCAGCACTCATGCAGCCCCAGACCATGACACTCCCACCACCATGCTTGACTGTAGGCAAGACACACTTGTCTTTGTACTCCTCACCTGGTTGCCGCCTAGGGTGACCACATTTCCAAACGGCCATTCAGGGACCCCCTTCCCAAAAATCAGCTTGTGCTGTAATGAATCACAGCACAGCTCGGGCAGCGGTTGCGCGCTCTACCCAGAACTGATCACGCCCCCAAAAGTGGCATCGCCATTTTACTTACTAACCGCACTTGTCCTGACTGGCCGAGACCCGTTTTACCTTTGTTCCTACGCTGGCTTTACACAGCCCTGCTGTGATTAGACATAAGAGGTGGGATTTATGATTTCTCCAATCACAAGCAGGGGGCGAGGATTGTGCCTCTCCAGACATTCCCGGCCAGGACAAGTACTGTCAGTGAGTAAAGCGGCGATGTGGTGGCCTTTTTTGGGGTTAACAGATAGATGGGAGGGGGGGGGGGTGGCTTCATTCCGGGACACTGTATTGTCCTGGAATGAAGGTGCCTGAGACCTGGGACAGACCTGCAAAATGCGGGACTGTCCCGGGCAATCCGGAACACGTGGTCACCCTATTGCCGCCACACACGCTTGTCACCATCTGAACCAAATACATTTATCTTGGTCTCATCAGACCACAGGACATGGTTCCAGTAATCCATGTCCATGTCCTTAGTCTGCTTGTCTTCAGCAACCTGTTGGCGGGATTTCTTGTGCATCATCTTTAGAAGAGGCTTCCTTCTGAGATGACATTTTCACTTAGGGGTGTACTCACTTTTGTTGCCAGCGGTTTAGACATTAATGGCTGTGTGTTGAGTTATTTTGAGGGGACAGCAAATTTACACTGTTATACAAGCTGTACACTCACTACTTTACATTGTAGCAAAGTGTCATTTCTTCAGTGTTGTCACACGAAAAGATAGAATTAAAATATTAACAAAAAAAAATGTGAGGGGTGTACTTACTTTTGTGAGATACTGTATATCACTCTTGATTTTGCCCATAGTTCCACTTTAACCAAATATGACATCAGGGTAAACACTCGGAGAGTGCAGAAACTAGGACCGCGTCTCCATGGACGGCACTCGGCGATATGGTCTGTGCTGGAAGTGCTCAGCTTTATCTGGAAGGGTTAAATGTTAACATATAGCAGTCATGGGACGGTTTCCAGACTCAACACACCGGGCTGTTCACTCACCAGTCAGAGGTGTCAAGGACACAATTATTACCAACATTGTTTAAAAAAAAAGAAAGAAAAAAATGCAAACGTGTGAAGTGGATCTAGAAGAGTCTAAACATATTCTGTTGCGTCCAGAGAAAGCTTCTCGTTGGAATTGGTCTTCTTTCCGCTTTTTTTTTGGTACCAAAACAGCTTCTTTCCTTGCGCTCCTGCCTAAGCGGCATCTCCACTCTGCACCTGGCTGAGAGCTCCAACCCAGTTGATGATAATACGCTCATTTTAACTGTCCTCGTGCGAGTTGCCGCTTATCTTTTATTTTTAACAAATGTGCTGTATCTACTACACTTGGATTGCACACTTTTTCTTTGCAATCACTAAAAAGAATTCAAATTTTGCCAGTACAATGCCCGTTGACTAGCATTTCCTGTTATAGGGTGACAAACGTCTCCCAGCGGTCGTTCTTCCTTGTCACCTTTGCACGTGGGCCTTTTGTGGGAGGATACAACACACCGTGTGCAGGCATAGTCCACCCTATCTAGAGATTGCCTAATCGCCCAACGCGTTTTGTCCTGAGTGGACTTCTTCAGGGAGTAGTAGGGAATTTCCCTTTTCTCTATATGCAACCTTTCTTCCTCTGCTATATGAACCTTTTTCTTTGATGGAAAGCTCTAACGAAGTGGAGAGGCATCCCCTGACCCCCTCACAGCACGCATGCTCCAGATCAGTGGCTGGCAACTGGTGAGCCATGGCTTCATGTCTACTCCGACAGCTACTGCTTTCACACTATGCTCCAACACATGCCCAATGGATTTAAAACTACATGTCCATTCAAGACTACCCTGTCCACAGGGTGACAACTGTGTGATTTCTATGCAGAGCGTTGTCACCTAAATATAGGAAGTGGAACATATAGCTACATCATTTTTTAATTTTGCCCTTTAAAGCCTTGTTGCATTTTAGGATGCAAATTATTGGATGTTTACATGGGAACTTTATTAGCAGCTGCAGCTTGGGGAAAAGAAGTGCAGTTGTTTTTATGGCATGTAAATCAGCATTGCCACTAGTGGTGCAACGGATCGTCATTGATCCGTGATCCGAACGGGTCAACATATTCAGTTCGGCACATCACGTGATCCGCGGATTGCGAGTTCTGCTGCCTCGGCCATAGGAAAGGCAGCGGCTTCGGCCTAGCTCCCCCAGAGCGGGGGCCATCTTGGTCCACCCGGCGGCTGCCTAGGTGAGCTCTCCTGACTGCCTGGAGTTCGCTCCCCTCCTGGATCAGCCTCTGGAGTGCCTGAGAGCGCTCCCGCAGAACATCCGCAGCCTACACCTGCCTTGGGACAAGCGGCGGCATCGGCCTACCTCCTGGAACGGCGGCCATCTTGCTCCACCCGGCGGCGGCCTAGGTCAGCTCCCCTAGAGTGGCACGCTGACGTCATCACCCTCAACTGCTGATCCAAAAAGTGATCCTATCCGTGACTCTGATCTGAGGAACGATCCGAACCGTGAGTTTTTTGATCCGTTGCACCCCTAATTGCCACTACAACATATCAAACTGTCATTGTTCAGATTCCAACTGTCATTTTTCAGGTCATGTATGAATCTTGTTAATAATGGGAAAGGAACGTCAGATACTGATACACAAAAGGTAGAACCAACTCCCCATTGTACAGCGTCGTTCCATTCAGCGGGAGGAAGTCATGTGACCATCACTCTGCATCCTCAACCCGCACCATTGTACCAAGGCCCGCAGTACTGGTGTCCCTGTTGTGATGGGGCATAAAATGTGTCATTATGTCTGTTCTCTCTTAATGCATGAACCCTTAGTGGGGACACGTAATAATTTTTTTAAGTGGTTGGAAGAATATGTTTATTGGTGACTGATACCGCGGTGATATCCAGCTGGACGAAAAGTGAGATAATAGGAGTGTGTTCACGTTTATTGGATGCCCTGCAATAGAAACCATATGGCTTCTACCTCTGTATCTTGGCCATGATGCAACACTCTCCCACTGGCAAGGCGAGGTGCCAGAGACCCACTGAAAGTCTTTATAGACACAGCCGAGTGCTGAATATTATAGAAAAAAAATAACATAAAAATAATATGCCAATGGCCCATCCCCCACTTTTTATTCTTTCTCCGCTTATCCTCTTATCTCCATCTTTCCCTTCTGCCCCGCCCCCCCCCCCCCAATCCCATTAACCCCACTGCCCACCTTGCCCTTTTAAAACATAAAACCCGCCCTACCATTCCAGAATATGCCAATTCCCAAACCAGTGACTATTCTGTCCTTTGTGACCAAGTTCAACTCTTACCCACTGGGCACTTAAACCCCCTTCCTGCCCAGGCCAAATTTTTAGCTTTCAGCGAAGTCACACTTTGAATGACAATTGCGCGGTCATGCAACACTGTACCCAAATGACATTTTTATAATTTTTTTTTTTTTTTTACAGAAATAGGAGCTTTCTTTTGGTAGTATTTATTCACCACTGGTTTTTTTTTTTTTTTGCTAAATAAATTAAGCCAAAAAACTTGCTTCTCTCATTTTTTTTTTTTGCAAATAATCTTTCTTCATAAATTTAGGCCAAAATGTAACCTGCTCCATTTCTTTGGTAGAAAAAAACCCCCCAAAAAAACAAAATTAGTGTTCATTATTAAGGCCTCATGCCCACGGGCGTTTTTTCAGCCGCGTTTTTGAGCGTTTTTTACAGCTTAAAAACGCCTGTCCATGTTAGTCTATAGCTTCATGCCCACCTAGGCGTTTTTGAGCTGTAAAGAGCATAGGCGTTTGTAAGCTGTAAAAAAAACCCAGGGCCAGTGCGTTCCTCAGCGTCAGAATTTGGCAGGAAAAAACGCGAGCGTCAAAAAACGCGCAAAAACGCGCACTAACGCGCAAAAAACGCGCACTAACGCGCGGTCGCGTTTTTAGCTCCGACTTTTTTTTTTTTTTTTTTTTTAAATATTTACAATAACATGGACAGGCGTTTTTAAGCTGCAAAAAACGCAGCTGTAAAAACGCCAGTGGGCATGAGGCCTTAATCTGTAGGAAAGCTATAGTCCACAAACTATGGTATATTTCTGAAAATTGATCAATCCTAAACGTAATGATGGCCGATCTCATTTTTTTTAAGGGCCAAAAATTTTAAATACATTTTCTTCAATTTTCTTTTTAACACACTGTAACCCCTGCAGCAGCCCGTCCATTAGTGGCAGCCCCCCCCTAATCCATGTGCCGGCCCATAATCTACATGCAGGGCGCCGGACGCATGAATTCCAATAAGGTTTTTGTTTTTTCCCAGAAGCACATGATTAGAGCCGGAGGCTCTATTTGGCTTCAAAAAACGGTGGGCTCGGGGGACACAGAGCACCGCACCCTGAGCCCACCCAGTTGTGTAACCGTAGCAGTCAGGGCCGCCATCAGGGGGGTACGGGCAGTACATCTGTGAGGGGCCCGGATGGCAGCCCCCCTTTTTTATTTAAAAATTTTTTTTTTTTTTACATATTTTTTTTATTTTGTAAGGGGCCCGGAGGTCCCCAGGGCCCCGGATGGTAACCCCCCTTTTTTGTGTATTTTTTTTATAAAAAAAATTTTTTTCCCCAGGGCCCCGGATGGTAACCCCCCCCCTTTTTATGTATTATTAAAAAAACATTTTTTTTTTACTTATTTTTTGCAAGGGGGGCCCGGAGGTCCCCAGGGCCCCGGATGGCAACCCCCCTTTTTTTTGTAAGGGGCCCAGAGGTCCCCAGGGCCCTGGGTAGCAACCCCCCCCTTTTTTTTTCTTAGTCAGCACCCAAAGCCCCACCCCGACCTCAACAATTCACGGCGGCAGCACCCCCGCTTCTCAATTTGCGGCTGCCCCCCCTGCTTCTCAATTTGCGGTGGCACCCCCCCCCCCCCCGGTTCTCCTCTGCTCCAGGGGGCCCATGCCTGAAGCTGTGTAAGGGGCCCCAAAATTCCTGGTGGCGGCCCTGGTAGCAGTACAAAGTCTAACAGTGTTTCTTAACTCCAGTCCTCAAGGCGCCCCAACAGGACATGTTTTCAGGCTTTCCATTATTTTGCACAGGTGATTTGATCAGTTTCACTGCCTTAGTAATAACCACCACAGCCATTTCATCTGAGGGAAATCCTAAAAACATGACCTGTTGGGGCGCCTTGAGGACGAGTTGAGAAACACTGGTCTAACATATCTACAGATCGGCCCCAGCTCTTCCCTTGCCATTATTCAGTCTGTTTTGTTGTGACTAGCTGTGATTGGTCACAGTGATCACATGGTATAGGCAAGGCCAATCGCAGCTAGCAACACAATTGTACACAATGAATGGCATGAAAGGAAGCTGTCCATTTTATTACAATTATGTGATCTGCTGTGATTGGTCATTATCTAGCACTTTCCTCACTATCCTGACTGCCCCTGACACACCACTTTCATTCACAATTTTTTTTTTTTTGAAGGCTCAGCATCACATCTGGGCATTTCCCAGGGTGGTTTGACTCTGTATGCAAATGCTGCCTGCCTAGGAGCCCCCACTCTTCCAGAGGGCTCTTAAAGTGGTTCTAAAGGCTGAAGGTTGTACAGCCGTGGCCAAAAGTTTCAAGAATAACACAAATATTAATTTTCATAGTCTGCTGCCTTGGTTTTTATGATGGAAATTTGCATATACTCCAGAATGTTATGAAGAATGCTCAGATGAAGTGCAATTTATTGGCAAGTCCCTCTTTCCCATGAAAATGAAATGAATCACAAAAAAAACAATTTCCACTGCATTTCAGCCCTGCCACAAAAGGACCAGCTGACATCATGTCAGTGATTCTCTCGTGGACACAGGTGTCAGTGTTGACGAGGACAAGGCCGGAAATCACTCTGTTCTGCTGATTGAGTTTAGAATAACAGACTGGAAGCTTTAAAAAAGGAGGGTGGTGCTTGAAATCATTGTTCTTCCTCGGTTATCCATGGTTACCTGCAAGGAAACAGGTGCAGTCATCATTGCTGTGCACAAAAAGGGATTCACAGGCAAGGATATTGCTGCTGCTAAGATTGCACCTAAATCAACCATTTATGGGATCATCAAGATCTTCAAGGAAAAAGGCTCAATTGTTGTGAAGAAGGCTTCAGGGCGCCCAAAAAAGTCCAGCAAGCGCCAGGACCGTCTCCTACAGGTGATTCAGCTGCGGGATCGGGCGCACCACCATTGCAGAGCTTGCTCAGAAACGGCAGCAGGCAGGTGTGAGGACATCCGCATGCACAGAGAGGTGAAGACTTTTGGAGGATGGTCTGGTGTCAAGAAGGTCAGAAAAGAAGCCACTTCTCTTCACTGAAAAACATCAGAGACAGACTGATATTCTGCAAAAGTACAGGGATTGGACTGCTGAGGTCATTTTCTCTGATGAATCCCCTTTACGATTGTTTGGTACATCGAGAAAAAACCTTCTCCGGAGAAGAAAAGGTGAGCGCTACCATCAGTTCTGTGTCATGCCAACAGTAAAGCATCCTGAGACCATTCATGTGTGGGGGGCGTCTCAGCCAATGGAGTGGGGGGCTCACTCATAATTGTGCCTAAGAACACAGCCAAGAATAAAGAATGGTACAAAAACATCCTCCGAGAGCAACTTCTCCCAACCATCCAACAGTTAGGTGAGGAACAATGGCTTTTCCAGCATGATGGAGCACCTTGCCATAAAGCAAAAGTGATAAGTGGCTTGGGGAACAAAACATCAACATTTTTGGATCTATGGCCAGGAGACTTCCCAGACCTTAATCCCATTGGGAATTTGTGTTTTTTTTTGTTTTGTTTTTTCACACGTCTCTTGAGGATTTCAAGAGGCGGGTAAAAAAACAAAACAAAAAAAAAAAAAAACACAAAATTTTGACAAACTCCAAGCATTGATTATGGAAGAATGGGCTGCCATTGGTCAGGATGTGGCCCAGAAGTTGATTGACAGCATGCCGGGGGGAATTGCAGAGGTCTTGGAAAAGAAGGGTCAACACTGCGAATATTGACTCTTTGTATAAACTTCATGTAATTGTCAATAAAAGCCTTTGACACTTATAAAATGCTTGTATTATACGTCAGTATTCCATAGTAACATGTGACAAAAACATCTGAAAACACTGAAGCAGCAGACTTTGTGAAAATTAAAGCGGTTGTATACCCCTAAAAAAAAAAAAAAGAAGAAGAAGAAAAAAACCTGCAAGGCAAAGGCATAATGAGCTAGTATGACTAGCTCATTATCAATTACTTACCTTAGATCGAAAAACCCGCACTGACCCTCGTTCCTCTCCTCCGCCATGATACCCGGAGTGACCTCTGGGTATCACCGCTCCGGCGCTGTGACTGGCCGGAGCGGCGATGACTTCACTCCCGCGCATGCGCGCGGAACGGCACGATACCCGCGCATGCGCACATTTCCGGCAGGCTCCTATTCAAGAGCCGCCGCGCTCAGTGCGCCTGCACCGTTGTCTACGGCGCGCATGCGCCGTAGACATCGGTGCCCGCTTTTCTGCAAATATCTCCCTAACCATGTAGGTTAAGGAGATATATTGCAAGCACCTACAGGTAAGACTTAATGTAGGCTTACCTGTAGGTGCAAGTATGCTATGAGGGTATACAACCGCTTTAATATTTGTGTCATTCTCAAAACTTTTGGCCACGGCTGTATATCTTTATGCATTCTATGCATGAAGGTAAAAAACCTGTGTGCAGCTCCCCTCCCCCAGCCCCCTTTATACTCACCTATGCCCAATCTTGATTCAGCGATGTGCACCAGAGCAGCAGCTCTCTCCCTTCTCATTGGCTCAGAGAAGTACTAAAGGCAGGGCGCTGCAATGTTTGCAGGAAGCTTTGAACAGCACCTTGCCCCTACTCCCTCTAGGCCATGATCCGCTCACATTGCACAGAGAAGCACAGAGACCCAATGGTGATATCATTAGGCATGTCATGAAAAAATAAAATTTTTACTTATTCATTTTATTAGTGAGTTGATCAGGAGAGGAGGGAGGAACCAGAGAAGGCAAAATATAAGCAGGAAAAAAAAATTCTGCTTTTTGATCTTTAGATGAGGAGTTTCTCGGTGGCCATCTATACACACCAATGACAGTTTTAGCGAGTTAAAATTGTACAACATGTTAATGGGAACAAAATGGTGCGATGCCAATATGAGGATATGGCATTAATATGGCAAATAAAAGTAGAACTATAGGCAAAAAAATGTTTTTACATTTTGGATAGAGGAAAGGAGGGTTATAACCCCTGTCAGATTTTTTTATCGCCATCCGTTTCCCATTGAGGAGATTTTCCTTCACTTCCTGTCCCATAGCCAAACAGGAAGTGAGATGAAATCCCTGCAAATTTAAAGGAATTCCTTTGGGACCCCCAAATCACCAGAACTAGTGTCCCCATTGGAAGATTTTCCCTCTATTACTATTCTGGGGACAACCTAAGAGATTTACTTTCATTTATAATGGTAAACAGGACAAGAGAGGATGAATCTCCTTAACCACTTTTACCCACTTCCTGCCCAGGCCAATTTTCAGCGCTGTTACATGACCGTGCAATTGTCATTCAAAAGTGTAACACTGTACCCATATGACTTGTTAATCATTTTTTTCACACAAATAGAGCTTTCTTTTGGTCTTATTTAATCACTGCTGGGGTTTTTTATTTTTTGCTAAACGAAAAAAAGACTGAAAATTTTGAAAAAAACCAAACATTTTCATAGTTTGTTATAAAATTTTGCAAACAGGCAATTTTTCTCCTTCACTGATGTGTGCTGAAGAGGCGGCACTGATGGGCGCTGAAGAGGCGGCACTGATGGGCGCTGAAGAGGCGGCACTGATGGGCGCTGAAGAGGCGGCACGGATTAGGCTGCACCAATGGCCGCCGGCTGAGGCTGCACCAATGGCCGCCGGCTGAGGCTGCACCAATGGCCGCCGGCTGAGGCTGCACCAATGGCCGCCGGCTGAGGCTGCACCAATGGCCGCCGGCTGAGGCTGCACCAATGGCCGCCGGCTGAGGCTGCACCAATGGCCGCCGGCTGAGGCTGAACCAATGGACGCCGGCTGAGGCTGAACCAATGGACGCCGGTTGAGGCTGAACCAATGGACGCCGGTTGAGGCTGCACCAATGGACGCCGGTTGAGGCTGCACCAATGGACGCCGGTTGAGGCTGAACCAATGGACGCCGGTTGAGGCTGAACCAATGGACGCCGGTTGAGGCTGAACCAATGGACGCCGGTTGAGGCTGAACCAATGGACGCCGGTTGAGGCTGAACCAATGGACGCCGGTTGAGGCTGAACCAATGGACGCCGATGAGGCTGAACCAATGGACGCCGATGAGGTTGAACCAATGGACGCCGATGAGGTTGAACCGATGGGCACTGTTGGGAGGACTGCACTGATAATCAGGATACTGATTAATCATTGCCCGAATCAATGTACATGTCCCTTTTAGAGAAGCCGGCATGAGGAAAGGAGTGCTAATAACCGGCTTCTATTTACATCCATGATCAGCTGTGATTGGACACAGCTGATCACATGGTAAAGAGCCACTGATTGGCTCTTTACCTCAATCTGTGATCAGCAGTCTCCTTCGGAAACCTCCTATGACGCCCTTCCAAAACAAGCCGTTCGCGCTGTAGCGGTCATTCGGCGTGGTCGGCAAGTGGTTAATAGCGACACAGACAGCAATAAAAACGAACAAGCTTTCTAATCCCTCTTCCTTCTATCCAAAACTAAACTTCTAGCCAAAAGTTATACTTAAAATATCGAAAGTGGGAAAAAAATATAAACCCAATTGTAATTTTCCCGTAGTACATTTATTTTTTTTACTTATCTTTTCTTTTTCTTCTTCTATGTTAATATTTTATGGATTTGAGGTTTGCAAAATGAAAAGCTCTAATAAAAAAATAAAAAAAAAATAATAGACGGGGTTAATTATCATCTCAGGGCTATAGTCAACAAAAGACAAAAAATAGGATTTTTTACTCACCGTAAAATCCTTTTCTCTGAGTCCATGGACCGACACAGCTTCTCTATTGACAAAGTGGGTATTATCCGTTAATTAGGAGTGACTAGGCAGAAAAACTTGTAAAAAGTGTTGCATCACACCTTCTACAGTACCGCCCAGGGGGCGGACCCTCTGGGTATACCCTCTCAGTCTGCACATCGCAGATCAGTTCGTCAAAAAGCAGTACAAACTTAAAAGGAGGGGTGGGTGCTGTGTCGGTCCATGGACTCAGAGAAAAGGATTTTACGGTGAGTAAAAAATCCTATTTACTCTTTCGTCCATGGACCGACACAGCTTCTCTATTGACAAAGTGGGACGTCCCAAAGCAGTGTCAGAGAAAAAACGAGGGGTGGTAACAGCATAAAAATAAACTTCACCCCAAACACAAAACAGCACTCCTCCAACGGAGGAGTTGCAACTCTAAACAGCCGCTTGCAAAACCTTGCGGCCAAAAGAGGCATCCGAAGATGCACCTACATCAATTTTGTAGAATTTTGTGAAAGTGTGAGCGGACGACCAAGTCGCCGCTTTACATAATTGGGAAACAGACGCTTGATGTCGGAAAGCCCAAGAGGCACCTATTGCCCTGGTCGAATGCGCCGTGACAGGAAAGGGGGGCGCCTGACCCTTTAAGGCGTAAGCCTGGATTACTATCTGTCGGATCCACCTAGAGATGGTGGCCGATGAGACTGCTTGGCCCTTCTTGGGACCAGCCACCGAAACAAACAGTGAGTCTGACTTCCGGAACAGGGAAGTAGCAAATAGGTATACTCTCAAAGCTCGGACAACGTCCAAGGAATGCAACGCCGACTCCTTAGGATTCGACGGCTGAGGACACAAGGATGGAAGTACAATGTCTTTGTTGAGATGAAAAGCCGAAACGACTTTCGGAAGAAAGGAAGGCTGCGGCCGCAGCACCACCTTATCCTTGTGGAAAATCAAATAGGGAGCCTTGCAGGACAAGGCTGTCAGCTCAGAGACTCGTCTAACTGACGTAACAGCCACCAAAAAAAACACTTTCTGAGAAAGTGTCAACAGGGGAATATCTCTAATATTCTCAAACGGTGCCTTCTGAAGCACCGAGAGGACCAGGTTCAAGTCCCACGGAGGTAACGGGGGACGGACCGGAGGGGCCACATGTCGGACCCCCTGCACAAATGTACTCACGAGAGAGTGAGTCGCCAGGGGTCGCTGAAAAAAGACAGCCAGGGCAGATATCTGTCCCTTAAATCGTACTTAGGACAAGCCCTTGGTCCACCCCATGCTGTAAAAACAGCAGGATTCTGGAAACCAAATAGGTACGCGGATGCCATTTCATTTCCTCACACATGGAGATGTAGGCCCTCCAAGTGCGGTGATAGACCTTCCTAGAGGACGGTTTTCGAGCACTTCTCATAGTAGAGATTACTGAGTCTGACAGGCCCCGGTCTCTCAGTACCTGGTTCTCAACAGCCATGCCGTTAAAGCCAATGACTGTAAAGCAGGATGGAATATGGGACCTTGCGATAGCAGGTCCTTCCGTAGTGGTGAGTTCGCCAGGGGACGTCTGCTACCAGACGTACTAGATCGGCGTACCAAGGATGCTGAGGCCAATCTGGAGCGATTAGAATCATTGGAATTCCCTCTGCCTCCACTCTGCGGAGCAGAAGAGGAAGAAGCCTTAAGGGAGGGAAGGCATAGATTAGCCGATACTGACCCCACGATGCTACCAACGCGTCCGTTGCGTCTGCCCATGGGTCTCTTGACCGGGCCACAAATCTCAATACCTTCCGATTGAGTCGGGAAGCCAGAAGATCTACGTCTGGTGTGCCCCATCTTTGGCAGAGGAGTTGGAACACCTCCGGGTGTAAGGACCATTCTCCCTGGTCCAGCATCTGGCGGCTCAGGTAGTCCGCCTGCCAGTTTTCCACACCCGGAATGTACACGGCCGACAGTGCCGGTACGCTCCTCTCTGCCCACTTCAGGATGCGAGCGATCTCCGATGCTGCAGCTGAGCTTCTTGTTCCTCCTTGATGATTGACATATGCCACTGCTGTGGCGTTGTCTGACTGGATCCTGACTGGACGCCCTTGCAGTCTCTGAGACCATTTGAAGAGGCACAGCTTGATCGCCCGGATCTCCAGGACATTGATCGGCAGGAGGGCTTCCTCTGGGGTCCAGCGACCTTGCGCCGACTGGACACCCCAGACTCCCCCCCAACCTGTAAGGCTGGCGTCCGTCGTGATCACTATCCAGTAAACCGGAAGAAATGACTTCCCGGCCATTAGAGCCGGTGCTGTCAGCCACCATACCAGGGATCTCCTGACTAGGTGGCTCACTCGGATTTGATAATCCAGAGATGAAGGGCATCTGTTCCATCTGGACAGAACTTCCCTCTGTAACACTCGAGTGTGGTATTGAGCATATGGGACCGCCTCGAAGGAGGCTACCATGAGGCCCAACACTCGCATGCAAAAACGGAGTGACGACCAATTCCTGGAAGTCAGCTGCCGTACTGCAGCCCGGAGGGTCTGCAACTTCTCCACAGGGAGGAATACCTTTGCCTCTGAGGAATCCAGAATCAACCCCAGGTACACTAGGCGTTGAGTGGGCACCAATACTGACTTTGCGTGTTTAGTATCCAACCACAGTCTCGAAGAGTCTGACAGGTAATGGACACGCTTACCTCTAATTCTGAGCTTGAAGGGCCCTTCAGCAGAAGGTCGTCCAAGTAACCTGTGATAGCGATACCCCGCTGTCTTAGAAGTGCCAGAATCGGAGCGAGCACCTTGGTGAACGTCCTGGGTGCTGAGGCAAGGCCAAACGGGAGGGCCACAAACTGGTAGTGGTTCTTCCCGATAGCAAATCGCAGAAACCTCTGGTGTCTGGAGTATATGGGGACATGCAGGTATGCGTCCTTGATGTCCAAGGAGGCCAGAAAGTCCCCCGGATGGAGAGCCGTGACTACGGATCGAACCGACTCCATCCGAAATCTTTGTACCTTCACAAAGCAATTGAGGGCTCTGAGATCCAAGATTGGACGAACCCCCTCCTTCTTTGGCACAATGAACAGATTTGAGTAAAAACCCTGACCCCGTTCCTGTTCTGGAACTGGAATAACTACCCCGCGTTCCAGTAGACCCTGGACCGCCCCATACAGGGCCTCCCGACGGGTCGGTAGTAGCTGGAGATTGGAGGTGATGAATCTGTCTGGTGGACAAGAGAGAAATTCTATCTTGTAGCCTGAGGAGATTACTTCGCAAACCCACCTGTCGGAGACTAGAGCAGTCCACTGAGTCGCGAATTTGCGAAGACGTCCCCCCACCCGAGAGCTGGGTGGGGGCGGACCTTCATGTGGACGCAGATTTGTCCACAGGCTTGTTGGGTCTGCGGGACCAAGGACGCTTTTGTCCTTGGGCAGGCGCTTTATCGGCCTGGGGTCTTTTCCCTGTCGCCTTAAGAGGGCGAAAAAACCGCTTACGTGCAGTAAAGGAGGGCCCTTGCCCTTGGCGTGGTCCCCTACCCTTGCTAGTTTGGGGAAGCAAAGTGCTTTTACCTCCTGTAGCATCCTTGATGATGTCATCCAGAGAAGCCCCAAAAAGTCTGTCGCCCTTAAAAGGCAGATCCAATAGGGCTTTCTTGGAAGTCTGGTCCGCAGACCAGCCCTTTAGCCAGATCAGGCGGCGTATTGCTACTGCATAAACCGAAGCTCTTGACAGCAGGGGAATAGTATCCATGTCTGACTCGCAGACAAACTTAAGGCCCTGGACCAACTGGTCGGCCAAAGTTATCTCATTAGGAGGAGCATCTCGCTCCTTTAACCCCTGGAGTAGCAATTTTGCCCATTCAGTAAGTGTCTGAGACACTAGGGCCCCCGCCAATGCCGGGCGTACTGCTGAGCCTACCACTGAGTATAGGTAGCGAGCGAGTGCTTCAGCCTTCTTATCCACAGGGTCCTTGAAAACAGGAGCCCCTTCTACTGGAATAGTGGTGGCTCTATTAAGTCTGGACACCGAAGGGTCCACTATAGGGGGAGAGGTCCATATCTTCAGAAAACTCTCCTCAAAGGGGTACCGTACTGCAAACCTCTTTGGGGCTGTAAAGACCCTCAGTGGGTTCTCCCATTCCTTGTATAAGAGTTTGTCAAAATAAGACACACAAGGGAACACCTTAGCAGTGCGGGCAGGTTTACGAAACCCAAAGGGGACTGGAGTATCTGCTACTTCTTCAGTCCTTTCCAACTTTAGCGTATCCCGCACTGCAGTAATAAGGTCAGATACCAAAGCCGTCTCGCGTACTGACCTGGACTTGGAGTCCTCCTCACTGTCCGATCGGTCACGGTCTGCAGTCTCTGATGCATCAGAATCTGGGCCATGAGCCGTAGCTGGACCTGGTTCTGCATCAGAAATATCCCCAGAAGATTGCAGGGGACGGGGGCGTTTATTACCCCCTGTATTCCCGTGTGCTGCTTCCACCCTGGCAGCAAACGCCTCTAGGATTGCCGACATAGCGTCCATAGACACCTCAGGGACACCAGCTGCTAAATCTGGTGTTTCAGGGGAGAAGACATCTGGCTCAGATGCCATGCTGACCACACGCTGACACTCACAGGGCTCCAGGCAAGATATCAATAGGCCACCCTCCTGCGCTGCAGAGATGCTGGGTTACCCAGAGGACTCACCACCCTGGATAGGTACTGCTATGCTGCGCCTATGATGCTGTCCCCTTGCTGCTGTGTCAGTCTGCTTCTTTTATCAGCACTTCCTGTGTGAATTTTCGCGCCAGTGTAATGCACCCTAGAGGCCGGAGGCTCTCGCAAAATGTTTGCCAAAACCGTCTGTATGGAAGATAATGTGGGCTCTAAGAAAATGGCCGCCGACAGAAGATAGAGGTCAGGCAGCCATAGCCCACAAAAAAGATGGCCGCCGAACGGCAATATCTGCATACAGGGTGGACAAACATGGCCGCCGATCACCTGATAGGGGCCAGTGGGTGTGGCCGAACTACAGGAAGATGGCCGCCAGGCAGTTACAAGAGGCCAAACTTGGCATGGACCACCTCAAAATGGCCGCCGACAGCATGGAGACACAGAAACACAGGTAAGCAAAAATGACATTTCTTTTAAATGTTAGTTACAGCCAGCCCCGCTCCAGTGGGACCCCCTAGGTGACCCCCAGCACCCAGCAACCTTTAGCTAGAAGCCCAGGGAGGAGGGAAAGGCAGGGAGAGAGGGAAGAAAGGGGCCACAACCACTTACTTGATCTCTCCAGGAATGTCCAGCTAAATCACCCAGCCGAGGCAGGGGAGTTTTACTTACCTATCCTGCATGTATTCTGCTGGAAGACATTCCAAACAGATCATCGTCCGCGCACGGAAGGTGACTGTTGGCCAGGCATGCTGTGATTGGACCCAGAAGGGACGATCATATGTATGCCCTGGAGCATGACGCTCACCGGACAGGCTGCTGCGACTCGGCCGTAAGGTCAGCCGAAGCTGAGCGGTCCGATGCAAGCCTTGGAGCGTAAGCTCACCGGCCAGGCTGCTGCGACTCGGCCGTAAGGTCAGCCGAAGCTGAGCGGTCCGATGCAGGCCCTGGAGCGTAGGCTCACCGGCCACCCGTGGAGCGACGGGCATGTCGTGGAAAACCCAGCGCGTAGCTAGGGTCGGCACACGCTCGATGGCCGAAACTGGGGAGACTACAAGGATCGAGGATCCAGCCTGTCACCCAGTCGGCAGTTGATCGAAGATCGCAGGAAACAACAAATGTAGCAAAAAAATAAAAAATATATATATCTTTTTTCCCCGGACCAATGAGCCCGAAGGGAGCCATGTCCTACTCCTTGCTAGACAGAAAAAAACTGATCTGCGATGTGCAGACTGAGAGGGTATACCCAGAGGGTCCGCCCCTTGGGCGGTACTGTAGAAGGTGTGATGCAACACTTTTTACAAGTTTTTCTGCCTAGTCACTCCTAATTAACGGATAATACCCACTTTGTCAATAGAGAAGCTGTGTCGGTCCATGGACGAAAGAGTAACTTCTTTAAAAAACTTACTTACAATAATAGTCTGATCTGTAATGGTGAGTCACTCTATAAAATCCTCATCATGCAGCTTTCCAATTCCCAATCGACAATACAATGTTACAATATCTCACTTCTGGGATCGCTTTATTACATTTTATTTGTCTTTTCTTCAGAATTGACAACTTAAATAGCGTGTTTTGTTATTTCCATCAAACCCCCTTGGTGGGAAATTGAGCCGCCAGGCTTTTATTCTCTTTCAAAACTCATCAACTGGAGGCTTTAAAGCTGAAAAGATTATATTCATTATTTACCAATTAGAACTTTTTTTAAATCAATTACTTCGGCTCCAGCTGTTTGGATGTCATTTATTAAAACTCACTAAACATGTTTTTCAAAGGAAGTTGGTACAAGTACACGATCAGCCTCATTTAGGTCTCTGTATAATCAAGCTCAGACTGGGAGCACCAGAGACCAATCAGGCATGCTGATAGGAGGAGACAGCAGTCATTGAAGCCAGAGATATACACTATATTGTCAAAAGTATTGGGACACCTGTCTTTACACTAACTTTAACGGCATCCCAGTCTTAAAGCGGAGGTTCACCGAAATACTGCAGCTGCTGACTTTAGAAAAAAAAAAAAAAGAAGGACACTTACCTGTCCAGGTCGCCCGCGACGTCGACAGCCAAAGCCGAGCTGCCGCTCGCCTCTCGGCTTCCCCCGCAGCCATCCTCGGTGAGGGAATCGGGAAGTGAAGCGCTGCGGCTTCACTGCCCGGCTCCCTACGGCGCATGCGCGTCCTCACTGGTTCCCGTTGTGTTCTGGGAGCCGAGTGTTTCCCAGAACACAACGGGGGAGGGGGGGTGGTGACGCGAAGGGGAGTCTGCTCCCAGAAGTGGTGCAAATACCTGTTTTATACAGGTATCTGCACCCCCTCCCCCCTGAAAGGTGCCAAATGTGACACCGGAAGGGGGGGGGGTTCCGAAAAGCGGAGGTTCACTTTTGGGTGACCCTCCGCTTTAAGCCCTGTACACACTATTTGTTTTTTTTCCGTTCAATCCATGCGGCGGCCCTGGCCAGCTCCTTAACAACCAGCTATTCTTCACACAGAATTCAAATCGGTCAATCATTTTTCAACCGATTCAAATTGTTCCAATAATTTGGAAATTGTTAGAAAATGAATAAACAAAATTAAATTTAAAGTGGAGTTCCACCCAAGAATGAAGCTTCCACTTATCCGGTTCCTCTCCCCCCCCCTCCCCTCCGGTGTCACATTTGGCACCTTTCAGGGGGGAGGGGAGAGCAGATATCTGTTGAATACAGATATTTTCTCCCACTTCTGGCGAAAGATCGCTGCAGAATCCACGGCGATCTACGCCATGCCCCCCCCCCGCTGTCTTCTGGGAGACACACAGGTCCCAGAAGACAGCAGAGACCAGTCAGGACGTGCAGCGCGACTCGCGCCTGCACAGTAGGGAACCAGGCCGTGAAGCCGCAAAGCCTCACTTCCTGATTCCCTTACCGACGATGGCGGCGCCTCCACCCGGAGCCGAGGGACGGGTCGGCTTCGGGTGAGGACATCGCGGGTGCCCTGGACAGGTAAGTGTCCTTATTTTAAAAGGCAGCAGCTGCAGTATTTGTAGCTGCTGACTATTCATTTATTTATTTTTACGGCGGAACTCCATTTTAAGGAAACGAAACGCATTCCAAAACGAATCAACAAAATGAAATTATTAACATAACGAATTTATATCTGAAAACTAAACAAAACAAATTTTTCCGTTCTGCACATGTCTAGTTAAAGCAGGATTCCACCCGCAATTTTTATTTTTTTAAGTCAGCAGCTACAAACACTGTACCTGCTGACTTTTAATAAAGGACACTTACCTGTCCTAGGCGCCTGCGATGTCGCCCCCCCGAGGCCGATCCCTTGATCCTGGCCGCTCCCGGCACCGCCATCCTTCACCAAGGAAAACAGGCAGTGGAACCTTGCGGCTTCATCGCCCGTTTCCTACTGCGCATTCGCAAGTCTCGCAGTGCTTTCTGAATGGGCGGCTGCTCTCTGGGATACACACAGTTCCCAGAAGGCAGCGCGCCCCATTCACCAGAAGACACCGCGAGGATGAAGACCAGCCACGGAGGATGAAGAGGCAGATTAGGAAGATCCGTATAGCAACCGCAATTTTTGGCAAGTAAAAAAATTGTTTGTTTTTTTTCTATTTATTTGTAGATTTTTGGTGAATTTTTTTTTTTTTTTTTTAGGGCGGAACTCCACTTTAAGACAACTTCTTGGTACTGTGAAGGGCCCGTTCATTAAATTCTAAAGACAATTGGCCAATGATGGTGTTGGTACTTATTTTGAAGTTTTTCTTTTTTAAATATCTTTAACAAAAAGACAAAAACGTTGAATTTCCTGTAATAATAGCGAGGATCTGTGACGGCGGGTCGCTCTTTTATTTAAGATTCTAATCATGGAGCTTTCCCATCCCGATACACAATCTACAATATGATGTTACAATGTCTCACTTTGGGATTGCTTGGTTACATTTTCTCGCCTTTTTTCCTTCTACGGAATTGACGACTTAAATATCATGTTTGCCGTTTCCTCCGAACCCCCTAGGTGGTAAATTAAGCCGTCATGCTTCTGTTTTTCCTTTCAAAACTCTTCAATTAAAAAACTCTGAAGCCAAAAAATACTATATTCATTTTTTTACCAATTAGAACATCATTACATTGATTACAGCGGCTCTAGCTGGATGAGGTTCGGATGTTACCGACAAAAGACGTCTCCTCGCTTCATCTTGTCCCAAGTGCTTTTTACAGGAACAGCAAAGTACATAATAAATGACATAAACCATTATATTGGACAAATTGTCATTCTGTTTAAAGTAGTATTAAGCCCTCAGCATTTTTGTAGTTTAACCACTTCAGCCCTGGAATATTTCCCCCCCTCAATGACCAGGCCATTTTTTGCGATACGGCACTGCGTCACTTTAACTGACAATTGCGCAGTCGTGGGACACTGTACCGAAACAAAATTTACGTCCTTTTTTCCCCCACAAATAGAGATTTATTTTGTTGGTATTTGATCACCTCTGCATTTTTTTTTTGGCACTATAAAAAAAAAAGAAAAAAAAAAAAAAAGAGCGACATTTTGAAAAACAATATTTTTTACTTTTTGCTATATTAAATATCCAAATATATATATATATATATATATATATATATATATATATATATATATATATCTATATATATATATATATCAGGGCTGGGGAAATTAACTATTAATTCCTCGATTAATTTTTTTGATCGATCAAAATTCTTTCCCTCTTTGATAGGTACTCACCTCTCCGCCGGCTTCCGGGTCTTCAGGGAGTTCGGTCAGAGATCCGGTGACATCACGGACACCGGCGGGGCTTGCCGTGTCCATCTGAAGGGCTCCTTTGCTGTGCCTTCATATCTGCATGCCGGCGGGACCTTACTATCTGCCACACGTAAGGGCTGTTACACTTCCCTCTATCAACCTGGGATTCTACAGCCATCCACTGGGAGTTGTGATCGTTCCCTTCACGGGACATCTACATGCCGACGGACTGACGTTAACCCCTCCTCCATCTGGATTCAGCAGTGGTATCGTTGTACACATTTTTATACCAGTATCATACTTAGCTACATGTTTTTATGACTGCTTTTGCTACCGTTTGGTATTACTCGCACCATTTTTACAGTTTATGTAGCTACATCGATTTTATCTCCAGTGCAATATTTATTTTGTTACCTACTTGAAGACTATAAAAGTTTTAATGCTATTCCCATCGAGCGCTGCCTTTGTGTGTTTTTTGTATCCTGCTATCCATTTTTCCAGTGGTTTGGTAGCTGCACTGGGAATCGGCCTGCAAGGAGATCAGCTAAAAGTAGTTGGATCTGTATGTGCGTTATAATTAATCAAAATTAGTTGATTAGTCGATGAAAAATAAAAAACGGATTAATCAAACACGAACATTTTAATCAGTAACAGCCCTAATATTATATATATATATATATATATATATATATATATATATATATATATAAATAACTAATTTCTTCATCAGTTTAGGCCAATATGTTTGCTTCTACATATTTTTGGTAAAAAATCCCAATAAGTGTATATTGATTGGTTTGTGCAAAAGTTATAGCGTCTACAAAATAGGGGATAGATTTATGGCATTTTTATTATTTACTAGTAATGGCGGTGATCTGCAGTTTTCAGCGGGACTGCGACAACATTGTGATGGACAGATCGGACACTTTTTTGGGACCAGTGACATTTATACAGCGATCAGTGCTATAAAAATGCACTGATTACAGTGTAAACGTCACTGGCAGGGACGGGGTTAACACTAGGGGGCAATCAAGGGGTTAAATGTGTTCCCTCGTGTGTGTTTCTAACTGTAAGGGGGGCTGGACTGACAGGAGGAGGAGACATATTGCTCTACCCTAATCACTAGGAACAGATGATCTGTTTCTCCTCTCCTGTCAGAACAGGGATTTGTGCGTTTTTTTTTTGTTTTTTTTTAGTTTAAGCCGTTTTAGCTGTCAAGGGTGGGCCAACTCAATATTGAACCCTACGGACTAAGGCTGGGATGTCATTAATGTTCCAGTATGTGACGTTCTTTGTGCACCGTTTTATGATATGCTGACATGAATAAAATATTTGAGAAAAAAAAGTTCATGTGCGTGTAAAGGCAGGCGTCCCAAAACCTTTGGTAATATAGTGTAGCTGGGTTTATCTAAGGATTGGACGGACAGAAATACAACTCATTTGGCAGGTAAGGCACACCCCTTATAGAAAGTATCTCACAAAAGTGAGTACACCCCTCAGATTTTTGTAAATATTTTATTCTATCTTTTCATGTGACAACACTGTAGAAATGAGTACAAAGTACAACACTGTACAATGTAAAGTAGTGAGTGGACAGCTTGTATAATGGTGTAAATTTGCTGTCCCCTCAAAATAACTCAACACACAGCCAATAATGTCTAAACCGCTGGCAACAAAAGTGAGTACACCCCTAAGTGAAAATGTCCAAATTGGGCCGAATTAGACATTTTCCCTCCCCGGTGTCATGTGACTCGTTAGTGTTACAAGGTCTCAGGTGTGAATGGGGAGCAGGTGTGTTAAATTTGGAGTTATCGCTCTCACTCTCTCATACTGGTCACTGGAAGTTCAACATGGCACCTCATGGCAAAGAACTCTCTGAGGATCTGAAAAAAAAGAATTGTTGCTCTACATAAAGATGGCCTAGGCTATAAGAAGATTGCCAAGACCCTGAAACTGAGCTGCAGCACGGTGGCCAAGACCATACAGCGGTTTACCAGGACAGCTTCCACTCAGAACAGGCCTCGCCATGGTCGACAAACGAAGTTGAGTGCACATGCTCAGCGTCATATCCAGAGGTTGTCTTTGAGAAATAGACGTATGAGTGCTGCAGAGGTTGAAGGGGTGGGGGGGTCAGCCTGTCAGTGCTCAGACCATACGCCGCACACTGCATCAAATTGGTCTGCGTGGCTGTCATCCCAGAAGGAAGCCTCTTCTAAAGATGATGCACAAGAAAGCCCCCAAACAGTTTGCTTTAGACAAGCACACTAAGGACATGGATTACTGGAACCATGTCCTGTGGTCTGATGAGACCAAGATAAACTTATTTGGTTCAGATGGTGTCAGGCGTGTGTGGCGGCAACCAGGTAAGGAGTACAAAGACAAGTGTGTCTTGCCTACAGTCAGGCATGGTGGTGGGAGTGTCATGGTCTGGGGCTGCATGAGTGCTGCCGGCACTGGGGAGCGACAGATCATTGAGGGAACCATGAATGCCAACATGTACTGTGACATACTGAAGCAGCGCATGATCCCTCCCTTCAGAGACTGGGCCGCAGGGCAGTATTCCAACATGATAACGACCCCAAACACACCACCAAGACGACTGCCTTGCAAAAGAAGCTGAGGGTAAAGGTGATGAACTGGCCAAGCATGTCTCCAGACCTAAACCCTATTGAGCATCTGTGGGGCTCCTCAAACAGAAGGTGGATGAGCGCAAGGTCTCCAACATCCACCAGCTCTGTGATGTCATCATGGAGGAGGGAAAGAGAACTCCAGTGGCAACCTGTGAAGCTCTGGTGACCTCCATGCCCAGGAGGGTTAAAGCAGTGCTGGAAAATAATGGTGGCCACACAAAATATTGACACTTTGGGCACAATTTGGACATTTTCACTTAGGGGTGTACTCACTTTTGTTGCCAGCAGCTTAGACATTACTGGCTGTGTGTTGAGTTATTTTGAGGGGACAGCAAATTTACACCGTTATACAAGCTGTACACTCACTACTTTACATTGTAGCAAAGTGTCATTTCTTCAGTGTTGTCACATGAAAAGATAGAATAAAATATTTACAAAGATGTGAGGGGTGTACTTACTTTTGTATATGTCATCCTCGTATTTAGATGTTTGCCTGGAGTTCAGGTTTAACGATCGGTGTAGCATGTTTGTTTTTTTACTGACTTCAATCAGAAGGTTCTTGTATCTGTCTTCTTTGAAGTCTGTAACATCCAAGATGGAGATAATTGCTCAGCAGTCTGCTAATTAAGACAAGTTCATAAGTCGTTTTTTACACGCTCTCCGTTGATCTCCTTCTGTAATTATATGAAGTCCATTACTTTCTAAATCCGAACAAATCTCTTTACAAACACAATCCTGAGAATTGTGGACAATACAAGCAATGCCATGTGAAGCGCATTCTGGGAACGCGCAGGTCCCAGTTGTACGTCACTTTGATGTTTCGGTAATGACAGTCTAAATGGCTTTTGCAAAACATTGAATCGAATGACCCCCCCCCCTGCCCCTCCCCCCATTCTACTTTACAGTAAAGTGCGCTAATTTGTCCTGCGTGTTGCCTGAATGCCACCCGCCTTAATAAGAGTCATTTCCATTCAATGTGTACTTTATGTTATACAGCCAATTGCCAACTAACAAAAAGGTGAAATTGTGTTGGCAGGAAAAATCGCTTGCATCTTGCTGCAATTTCGCACACTTACAGCACCAAAGTGTATGCAAACCCAAAATCAATCTTTCTGTATATTTGATACAATGCATCACTCTATACAGTTTTCTATTAACTTCTTCAACAATTGGCATTTTTCGGGGCCGGGGAGGAACTGCTACCTGGTTTTGCTCCCACTTCCGGTTGGATCAGCGCAGAAGTTTGGTCCTCCCTCCCAAGCAACCTTCTGAGACACATCACAAGTCCCAGAAAACTGTGGGACCATTCACAACGAGCAGCGTGGCTCGCGCATGCGCCGTGGGATCCCGGCGCCTTGACCCGAAGCAAATTGCAGAATCGGCTCAGGTGAGGACAGCGCTGGATCCCTGGTAAGGACAAGTAAGTGTCCTTATATTTGTCAGCAGCTACAGTATTTCCCCGTGGCGTCACAGGTGACCCCGCCCCGCTCTGACGCAACGGGGGTTTCCCCGTGGCGTCACAGGTGACCCTGCCCCCCTCTGACGCCACGAAAACCCCCGTTGCGTCAGAGGGGGGGCGGAGTCACCCGTACATGTCACTGGGTAACCCCGCTGCGTTTCGCCGTTGCGTCAGAGGGGGGCGGGGTCACCCGCGCACGTCACGGGTGGCCCCACCCTCAGCTATTTAAGAGCTGTCACGGCAGGTCTAGCGTCATTCGGCGGGCACCTCCCATAGAGGCGGATCGTGTCGTGGTGGCGTGTTTCGCCGTATCCTGGGACGAGGAAGGATTACATCGCTGGAATTTTTTTTTTCTTTTTTAATAAAGGACTTGTCCCAAGCTGTGTTTGTGTGTTTTTTTTTTACCATTTTTGACACTTTTTTTGTGAAATGGTAGGGGGTACAATGTTACCCCGTTACCAATTCACATAGGGGGGCTGGGATCTGGGGGTCCCCTTTGTTAAAGGGGCTTCCAGATTTCGATAAGCCCCACACCCGCAGACCCCCACAACCACCGAGCAAGGTGTTGAGGGCATGTGGCCTGGTACGGTTCAGGAGGGGGGGCGCTCTCTCGTCCCCCCTCTTTTCCTGCGGCCTGCCAGGTTGCATGCTCGGATAAGGGTCTGGTACTGATTTTTGGGGGGAACCCCACACCATTTTTTTTTTAATTTTGGCGCGGGGGTTCCCCTTAAAATCCATACCAGACCTGAAGGGCCTGGAATGGAATTTGGGGGGACCCCCACGCACATTTTTTTTTCATTTTGGTTCCCCTTAATATTCATACCAGACCCAAAGGGCCTGGTAATTGACTGGGGGGGGGGGGGGAACCCATGCCGTTTTTATCAATGACTTATCTGTATTGCCGGGCCCCCGACACAATTCATTATAGCTGCGAGTGAGTTTTAAATTCCTTTTTTTCCTCTAGAAATGTCATTTTGTGCAGGGACTGTTCTAAACACAGGAAAAATGCTCCACTTTACAGGCATACTATAGACACCCCCAGGTACGAAATTTAAAGGAATATTTCACGTTTATGGTTTCACTTTAAGCATTATTAAAATCACTGCTCCCGATAAAACGTCAGTTTTTAAAACTTTTTTTTGCATTGATACATGTCCCCTGGGGCAGGACCCGGGTCCCCAAACCTTTTTTATGACAATAACTTGCATATTAAAGAGAAGGTCCACCGAAAATTCTTTTTTTTAAAGTCAGCAGCTACAAATACTGCAGCTGCTGACTTTTAAAAAATGGACACTTACCTGTCCTGGAGTCCAGCGATGTCGGCAGCCGAAGGCGAGCAATCGCTTGTCTCTCGGCTACCCCGCCGCCATCCTCAGTGAGGGAATCTGGAAGTGAAGTGTTGCGGCTTCACTGCCCGGTTCCCTACTGCGCATGCGCTATCCTACTGGTCCCCGCTCTGTTCTGGGAGCCGTGTGTTTGCCAGAACACAGCGCGGGGGGGGGGGGGGGTCACTTGCCGTAAGTGGGTGAAAATACCTGTACCACCCTCCCCCCTGAAAGGTGCCAAATGTGACACAGGAGGGGGGGGGTTCCGAAAAGCGTAAGTTACATTTTTGGGTGGAACTCCGCTTTAACCTTTAAAAATTAGCACTTTTGATTTCTCCCATAGGACTTTTAAAGGGTGTTCGAATTTGCCGCGAACACCCCAAATTGTTCGCTATACGGCGAACACCCGATGTTCGACTCGAACATCGGACTCATCCCTAGTGGTGATCAGGGACACTGACTCATGACAGTACAAAAAAATATAAAAAATTATATTTTGTTTTTACATTTGTGTCATTTTTAAAAACACACTGACCAGAGCAATATAATGTTATCATAGTAACATTGTACTACTCTCAAAAAGTGATCAGGACTTCTTTTTTTTTTTTTTACACATGATGATTGCTTATAGCAGTGAATTTCACTGTTATAAGCAAGCATTTTACTGACGGAAATTGATTTGTTTAGTTTGTTTTGTTGTGATTAGCTGGCCAGAGCTAATCACATGGTACAGATGGGCTGTGATTGGCACTGTCTGTACCATGTGATCACTGTGACCAATCACAGCTAGCAACACAAATTGTACACTATGGATGGCATGAAAGGAAGCCAACCATGGTTTACAAATGTAATTTGACCTGCTGTGATTGGTCACAGTGATCGCATGGGTCGGTACACTGATCAGCCATCAGGTGTGTCCGGTGACAAATCGCGTGGGCCAAATTCAGGAGGGCGTCATATGATCAGTGATTACTGGCCATCGCTTTGCTATAGGCCGGGCGGGAACTGGTTAAAACAACGCAAGTAGAACAAAAAAATTTTTTGATTGGCTAGAATAAGGGTGGGTTATAAACCCTGTCAGATTTTTTTTCCCCCATCAGTGTCCCATTGGGGGGGAATTTCCTTTCACTTGCCCTCCCTTAGCTAAAACAGGAAGTGAGAGGAAATTCTTCCACAGTGAGGGAATCCCTGGTTGTCACCAGAACTAGTGTCCCCACTGTTATGGTGACAACACAAAATAGAAGATTTTTTTTCACTGTCACTAATGATAAACAAGAAAAAGAGGGGGCACAAAAAGCAATAAAAACCTGACAGGGGGTCTAAACCCTTCCCACTCTATCCAAAACTAAAATAAAAGTTTTGCCTTTAGTTATATTTTAATACACATCAAACAAGCACATGTATGAACCCAATCTCAGCTTTGCATCAAGCCAATTACATGATGTATGTATAGACGGTTCCAATTCACCTTCCTGTAATCAGCAAAACTGCAACAACCTGCCCAACAGAGTCACACGAATGTGTAAAATCTTATAATCTATACAAAGTAGCATGGGGGGGTTCCCCCCCACCATGTCCTGCGTGCAGGGCAGGGACAAGGGGTGGGTAGGAAGGACGGTTGCCCTGGGCGCAATGGTTTATTGCAGGGATGTGGGCGCCCTAACCCTAAAAGAAGGAGGGGCTCAGTTTGGCACCTTTGCCCTGGATGACCTTGTCCCGGCACTGCTTGGCTGCACTCCAAATCAGGATTGATACAAAGTAATGCTCAGCGGGGTGCTTGCAGGGAGAGGCGACAAATCAAGAAATACATTTTATTCTCTGAACAACGTTTGGGTGGGACGCAGCCAAGCAAGGAGAAAAAGACACAGCGACACCATAAATACCAATTCACCCAAAACGCTGCACCGATCAACAAGTTATATTTTGCAACTATTTCACACATTTGTAAATGTTATTAGCAGTTATTTCCTGTGTTTTATGTTCTATGGCCCAATATGCTCATATTTTTCATCATACGGCCCAATACACCCACATTTTATGTTGTGAGGCCCAATACGCCCATATTTTACATTCTATGATTCTATACACCCATATGTGACATTACACAGGTAATATTTTACATATTGTGGCCCAATACAACCATATTTTGCATTATACAGCCCAATAAAATGTATATGTTTTGTTATATGGTCCAATATACCCATATTTTACATTATACAATCCAATACACCCATATTTTAGGTTACACTGCCCAATGCTACCACATCTTATGTTATACAACCCAACATGCCCATATTTTATGTTATGCGGCCCGGTATGCCCATACGTTACGCAATACAGCCCAATGCACGCATAGTTTGTGTTATACAGTCCAATTTGCCTATATTTTACATTATATGACCCTATACACCCATATTTTATATTATACAGCCAATATGTTACATTACATGGCCCAATACAACCATATTTTATATTATACAGCCAATAGGTTACATTACATGGCCCAATACAACCATATTTTGCATCATAAAGCCCAACAAGCCTATATTTTACGTTATATGGTCCAATATACCCATATTTTAGGTTATACAGCGAAGTGCATCCCACATTTTGATACACCCATCCCCCACAATACACCCATTTTTTATGATATGCAGCCCAGTATGCCCATATGTTACGTAATGTACCCATAGTTTGTGTTATACAGCCCAATAAGCCTATATTTTTTATGATATGGTCCAATATACCCATATTTTAGGTTATACAGCCCAATACACCCATATTTTAGGTTACACAGCCCAATACACCCATATTTTAGGTTACACCGTCCAATACACCCATATTTTAGGTTACACAGCCCAATACACCCATATTTTACATACCACCCAATATGCTCATTTTTATGTTATGCAGCCCAGTATGCCCATATGTAACAAATTGCAGCCCAATACACCCATAGTTTGTGTTATACAGTCCACTATGATTATATTTTACATTATATGGCCAAATACAACCATATTTTACATTATACAGCCCAACAAGCCTATATTTTATGTTATATGGTCCAATACACCCATATTTTAGGTCATACTGCCCAAAGCTCCTACATTTTAAGTTATACAACCCAACATGCCCATATTTTATGTTATGCGGCCCAGTATGCCCATATGTTACATAATGCAGCCAAATATGCCCATATGTTACGTAATGCGGTCCAATACACCCATATTTTACGGTATGTTATACAGCCCAATACACCCATATTTTAGGTTATACTGCCCAATACGCCCACATTTTAGATTATACCACCCAATAAGCCCATGTATTACATTATACGGCCCAATATGCCCATGTATTACATTATACGGCCCAGTGGTATATTTGTCTCTCTATAGTAGTGCATTAGGCTCTCCCCATGCTGTGATTTAGCCAATATTTTGTTCTTATATTCATCTCATTCCTATATTTGCACTAATGATTCATAACAACCTTTAAAAAAAAAATTGAAAACACATTTTAAAAAATACCAACCACCTCAAAAATAACAAAAAAATGATATATTTCACTATAAAATGATAAGCAACGTTATCCAATATTCCAGAAATAAGATCGAACAAATTCCAGGATCCAAACAGCTGATGCAGCTATGAAATCACAGGGACCCCTCATTTTTTTGAGCCTGCAATTTAATGTTCCCCAGCAATTTAGAAGCTCTTGCCACCTCTAAAAGTGCCCACAGGCTGAAGCCAATCACAGATTTACACAATTGTAATATCTATGTCTTCCATCGGGCACAACAAGACTATAGTCGATGGGCTGAGTTAGAATTTGTTGGTCAGCTGCTAAAATAAGTATCAAAGAAAAGTTTGGAGGTTGGGGGGTTGTAAATGTTTCTTTGATTGAACATGGCTGCTCGATCAGTTAGACCTTACATGACCGCTAAAAAACAAGACCCCAACCGCCATGTCATGCCAGCTGATCTCCCAGGTTTATGGATCCTAGATCTTTGTCCACCCATCTGTAAAGGTAATGTGTAAAAAAATTCAAACACGGAGGTCATTACCGCAAATTTCTTGATGTAATCCGAAACGCTAAATCCTCCCGTCGCAAGGCGAATCGATCGGTGGAGAGGCGACTCTTGATATAACGTTCCCATTTTCTCGCTGTGACAACCTACCATCTAGCCGAGTCCCTTCTGTCCGACTTTAGGAGAGAAAAAAATAAAACCTCTTAGCCCTGTTTGGATCTTGTAAGTATTGTGTTTGGGAGATAATGGAGGAATGTGTTTATCAGGCTTCACTCCGAGCATCCAAACCCGGCATGGCCTTATCTCCTACCGAGTGGAATATAGCTTCCGGAGATACGGCTGCTAAAGACATCACTGGACACGGCGAGGCTGACTGAGGGCTAAACCAATGGTGCCTTTTCCAAAAAAGAAAAAAAAAAAATGTTATCCTTTCAGATTTCCAGAACATTCTGGAGAGAGGACATCTCTCACGTTCATTACTTTCTAGGCTCCAATTTCATTATATATAGGGCATGTGGTCAGACTATATCAAGCTTGACTTGCCTTACATACAGATAATTGGGTAGTGATCTTGACCTTGTAATATATTATTATTTATATACTTATATAGCGCCGTCAATTTACGCAGCACTTTACATATACATTGTACATTAACATCAGTCCCTGCCCTCAAGGAGCTTACAATCTAAGGTCCCTAAACTCACATTCATATACTAGGGCCAATTTTTAGACAGAAGCCAATTAACTTACCAGCATGTCTTTGATGTGTGGGAGGAAACCGGAGTACCCGGAGGAAACACGCAGGCACAGGGAGAACATGCAAACTCCAGGCAGGTAGTGTCATTGTTGGGATTCGAACCAGCGACCCTTTTTACTGCTAGGCGAGAGTGCGACCCACTACACCACCTATAAATAGTAAGTAGTGACATCACTTGTGTAGAAAAGATTCCACTACTGGAGAGCAGTGGCGGCCGTTCCATATGGGTGCGCCGCCCCCCCTAAAACATGCGCCCGGCCCCTAATCTCCATGCAGGGTGCCGGACGCATGGATTCCAAAGTTTTTGTTTTGAAGCACATGATTAGAGCCTGAGGCTCTAATTGGCTTCAAAAAAGGGTCAGCTCGGGGCGCAGAGCACTGCCCCCCCACGAGAGTGCTACCCACTACACCACCTATAAATAGTGAGTAGTGACATCACTTGTGTAGAAAAGATTCCACTACTGGAGAGCAGTGGCGGCCGTTCCATATGGGGGCGCCGCCCCCCTAATCTCTATGCAGGGTGCCGGACGCATGGATTGCAATGTTTTTTTTTTGTTTGTTTTGAAGCACATGATTAGAGCCTGAGGCTCTAATTGGCTTCAAAAAAGGGTGAGCTCGGGGCGCAGAGCACTGCCCCCCCCCACGAGCCCACCCAGTTGTGTGACAATAGCAAATATTCGCTTTTGTCTTCCTGCTTTTCCTCCCGGCCAATCAGGAAGCGGGAGGAGCGCGATTGACCGAGAGGAGAATCGGTCGAATTGGCCAGGCAGGGGGGGGGGGGGAGGATGTACAGGAAGATCCGGGACTCGGGAGAGCCCAGAGCAATCTCTGTGCTCTGCATCGGCGCCGATTGAGAGCCTGACCAAGTGAGTACCACCCGCGGGGGGGGGGGGGGGGGGGTTTGTTTGAGGTCTCACCCCCCTTCCCCCTGGGGCACCAGCCGAGAGTAACGACCAATATATAAGGCCTCGTTCACACCGGCGTACTGACCCAAACACCTATGCAAAGGCCATCTTCACCCCCAAGGGATGCACATGTGTTCCATGCAGGCAGCTTGTTGAAATCAAGGACATGCAGCTGGTTGCATGGACTTGCACAGATCTCGAAGAACATCCCTGAGTGTACATCTGTGTGGATCTGATGCATGGAGATCATTACACAAGATCAGAACGCAGTCTGTCTAAAACAGAATGTCATTAGGCCATTTCCTGTGCTGGTTGAATATTTTTCACCGATTTAAAAAGGAAAATACTGTATTTGGCCACTAGATGGGAGCCAAGCATCCTATGATACTTGGCGCCATCTTGTGGACAAATTTGCCATTTTTAAAGTGGAGTTCCACCCTGAATTTTTTTTTTCATTAAAACACTCATGGAAACATATAAAAAACATTTTTTACACTTACCAGAAACTGCTATGCAGTCGTCCTAATCTGACACTTCCTATACCGCGGAGCTCCTAGCTCACTTCCTCCCTCGCCTGTGTCTTCTGTGACCTGTGTGTGTCCCAGAAGACAAGCTGGCCATTTACGGAGCGCCGCGCGACTCGCACATGCGCAGTAGGAAACTTGCAGTGAAGCCGCAAGGCTCCACTGCCGGTTTCCCTTCGTTAGAATGGCGGCGTTGCACCGGATCCAAAGGATGTATCTGCCTCAGGGGAGGGGGGGGGGGGCGACATCGCGGGCTCCCTGGACAGGTAAGCGTCCTTATTAAAAGTCAGCAGCTACAGTGTTTGTAGCTGCTGACTTTTAAAGAAAAAAAAAGAAATTGCGGGTGGAACAACGCTTTAAATTAATGAAAAATATTTAACCAGCACAGGAAATAGCCTAATAAACATATATTTATGCTCCATTTGCACAGAACAAAAACATACATGCATTTTCACCGGGCGAACTGCTGCGCAAATATATTTCATGAATACACCTTATACTGTGTTATCAAGCCATTAAAAAAAACGGTGTCATCAAGTGCATTTAAAACTTTCTAAAATAGCTAAATACTTTCCAGGTGCAAAAGTCATGCAAAGTCCTAGGATGGCCACAAATTTAAAGATCTGATCAAATAATTTTTTCCACAGAATTGTGCAATATGAATAAATCCATTAAATATCAAAAAGACACATGGGGTGTATATATACAAAAAAAATGCAGTCCAATTTGCCCATTGAAAGTGCATGTACATTCACTCTGTTAAAATAAATAAAAAGTTATTTGGCTATTTCCTGTGCTAATGGAATATTTTCCACTGATTTAAAAAAGGCAAAATACTGTATTTGGCCACTAAATGGAGCCAAGTATCCTATTGTATTTAGCGCCATCTAGTGGACAAATATGCAATTTCCCCATTTTAAATCTAAAAGGTAAAATACTGTATTTGTCCACTACATGGAGCCAAGCATCCTTATGGTATTTAGCGCCATCTAGTGAACAAATATGCCATTTTCCATTTTAAACCAATGAAAAATATTCAACTAGTGCAGGAAATAGCCAAATAAAACTAATTTATTTGCACAGAACAAAAACGTACATGCACTTTCAGTGGGTGAATTGCTGGGCAAATATATTTAAAAAATAAATCTCATACAATTGATTTCAAGCAAAACCGATCAATTTCACTGAGATTATTCTGATCAGAAAATTGCCTGGAATAAATCTAATTCTCTTGTTTTGAATTGTACTGTTGGTGTCGTGTCTCCCTGCATTATAAAGCGCTGCGCAAACTGTTGGTGCTATATAAATCCTGTATAATAATAATAATAATAATAATAATAATATGTTGAGATAGCAAAGAAGTCCTCTATAATATGATAGAAGATAGTAGAGAATGTCTCTTTAATGTATTGGGATAACAGAGAACTCCTCTATAATAAAATATATTGGGATAGTAGAGAACTCCTCTATAATATGTTGATAGCAGAGAAGTCCTCTATAATAAAATATATTGGAAAATAAGAGAAGTCAGCTATAATAAAATATATTGGGGGTAGAAGAGAAGTCCTCTATAATAAAATATTTTGCTAAAGAAGAGAAGTCCTTTATAATAAAATATATTGAAAAAGAAGAGAAGTCTTTTATAATAAAATATATTGGAAAAGAAAAGAAGTCCTCTATAATAAAATATATTGGAGGAAGTAGAGAACTCCTCTTATTTCCCAATATATTTTAATATAGAGGAGTTCTCTACTTCCCCCAATATATTTTATTATAGAGAATGTCTCTTCTTTTCCAATATATTTTATTATAGAGGACTTCTCTTCTTTTCCAATATATTTTATTATAGAGAACTCCTCTATAATAAAATATATTGGAAAAGAAGAGAAGTCCTTTATAATAAAATATATTAGAAAATAAGAGAACTCCTCTATAATAAAATATATTGGGAAATAAAAGAACTCCTCTATAATAAAATATATTGGAAAAGAAGAGAACTCCTCTATAATAAAATATATTGGAAAAGAAGAGAACTCCTCTATAATAAAATATATTGGAAAAGAAGAGAACTCCTCTATAATAAAATATATTGGAAAAGAAGAGAACTCCTCTATAATAAAATATATTGGAAAAGAAGAGAACTCCTCTATAATAAAATATATTGGAAAAGAAGAGAAGTCCTTTATAATAAAATATATTAGAAAATAAGAGAACTCTTCTATAATAAAATATATTGGAAAAGAAGAGAACTCCTCTATAATAAAATATATTGGAAAAGAAGAGAACTCCTCTATAATAAAATATATTGGAAAAGAAGAGAACTCCTCTATAATAAAATATATTGGAAAAGAAGAGAACTCCTCTATAATAAAATATATTGGAAAACAAGAGAACTCCTCTATAATAAAATATATTGGGAAATAAGAGAAGTCCTTTATAATAAAATATATTGGGGGAAGTAGAGAACTCCTCTATAATAGAACTTATTTTAGGCTAGCAAAATATATCTCTTTAAAATGACATATTTAGATGTTAGAAAACTGTTCTATAATATATTCTATATTTGGATCCTAGTGCTCTATTTTATCATGTATCTACAGTATGAAGCGCAGTGACCTCCTGCAGGATATAGATTATTTGAGATGCGGTAATAACATTCTTATAACAAAGATTCATATTTGGATTTCAGGGATGTCTCTAAAATACAAATAAAATTTGGAAAAACAAAGATGCAAATTATAACAAATGTGTAATGTCTCTCCTAAACACTGTAATAATAATATCCAATAGTCTGTGGAGCAGAGGCACCATTCATGCATCACCCCGATATAATATAGTACACAGTATGGGGGTCACATAAACAAACATTCTCCAAATGTTGATTTTTCCATGCTGGTACATGTAGTCCCACTGCAGATAGAGAGCTGAACATTCAACACAATGGAGGGACCCAATTTAACACCTTCTGAATAAACACATTGATATTGGACTCGGATCCATCTGCATGAATAACACGGAGTAATAATCCGATTTGTGGTAATATTTTCCTGAAGGGTTCTTTTAACATCATTATAAATGTGGCAACAAAAGGTATAATACATCCCACACCATGGTAACGAGTCCCGGCTCCCACTCAGCTTATGAAATGCTGCTGAATTACAGAAAAAAATAATAAAACAGGAGGAGAGATGCAAAAAAAGAGACGGCTGTGTGGATATCACATGGAGCTGCTCAGGTTATAAAACCTCTGTTTATAATCCCAGTAGATGGAAAAATTACCCCTTTTCTGCTGTGTATATATTTTTTCCCCATATATTGAGCTGGGGATCCCTATGTACTGTATATACAGATGTATTTTCTTTTTATAGATATATTGTGTGTGTGTGTGTGTGTGTGTGTGTGTGTGTATATATATATAATATTTACTAAAGGCAAAATAGACTATGCACTTTGCAAAGTGCAGTTGCTCCAGAGCGTAAGCGAGTCGAAGCCCTTACGATTTATCATCCAATCATGTGCAAGCAAAAAAAAAAAAAAATGCTGTTTTTTTTTTCCCCCTTGCATGTGATGGGGTATTTTTCTTTGCAAAGTGAAACATGGGGGTCCATTTAAAGGCAAAAAGACTGAGCACTTTTTGAAGTGCAGTTGCACTCTGCATTTCCAATGGCTCTAGAGCTTGGTAAATGACGTAAAAGCTTCACTGGGCAAAAAAGTAACCAATCACATGCAATGGAAAAATAAATAAAGAATACAACAGCATTTTTTGCTTTCACATGATTGGATGAGGGGAGTCAGCAGAACTTCTGCTCATTTACCAAGCTCTGTAGTAACTGCAACCCCAAAATCCTTCCTAAACCCCTCAGGCAGTTGGAGACTCCCTGGATCAACAATCCCCGGTGTTATTCCTTTTTAATATTATTAGGTAGTTATATTTTGTACATTTAGAAAGGCAGCCATCTTCTTTTTTTTAAACAATCTACATAGTTAGCAAGATCTACACTTAAAGGGTAACTCCACTTTTATGGCAAATAACAATGCACTCACTGTCTCCTGGGTTGTCACCCTGCCCCACTGGCTTCCAGTGGAGACTACAAGTAGCCATATCACACACATTACACAAGGACAGTCCCTGAGAAATGCCATGCATCCATTGTTGGAGTGCACATTAACAAGAAGTGGCTGCAAACCGGCTGCAGGAGATTAGCAGCACTGATTTGTTACATAGTTAGTCAGGTTGAAAAAAGACATCCAGTTCAACCATAAAAAAAAATAAAAAAAAAAAAAAAAAATCGTACAATCCCATATACCCAATTCTATACCCACAGTTGATCCAGAGGAAGGCAAAAAAAACCAGCAGAGCATGATCCAATTTGCTACAGCAGGGGAAAAATTCCTTCCTGATCCCCTGAGAGGCAATCGGATATTCCCCGGAGCAACTTTATCTATAAATTTGTAACAAAGGAAAAAAAAAAAAAAGGTGAAAAACTCGTTTTTTTTTAATGCCATTTGTTTATGATACAAAGCGTTTTAGCAGACTAAATGTCACTAGGTTAGGGTTTACATCTACTTTAGGTTTCACAAGCAAATAATAACTCACGTTTCGTCTTTGGTACCATCCGTGTAAACACCTGGAGCTGGACACCAGCATAAAGTGACCACAGCAGGGGAAAGAGTGCGGTGTGGGGATTCTGCAGGAGCTGGCCTGGAAGGACGGACAGATGGCGAGGAGCAAGTCTCGATCAGCCGGGGTCCCCCCAAGACTTGCCAAGCCCAGAATGAACAGCGGTCATAAAAATAATTCGATAGGGGCACTCGGGAGGCCGCGCCCTCTGGCCATTTTCTCTGTCTAGGTGCTGGCTGCCGGCTACATAGATTAATAGTAAAGGTCATTCCCAGAGAAGCCCAGCCAAAAGGGATGGTACAACTCTGAATAAAAATAGAGCGACTCCCCGGTGTCATTTCGTTATTTCAGGTGCTTTGTATTGTTATAGAAGAGCTTTCGTCTGACCGGCGCTGGAATAGCTGATCCTTCGTCTGGTGGACAAGCCAAGCTGGCGGGGGGACAAGGTTAGCATCACCACATCCATGTTTACAGCAGCAAGGGATCGTGGGAAATAAGAAGTATAAGCCATGATGGTTCAGCAGCTCTATCCTCCTGCAGAATAGTCCTTTTACTACATCAGGGGTGCCCAAACTATGGCCTGCGGGCCACATCCTTCCTACTACAAAATTATATCTGGCTTGCAGGTGAGGTGCACAGATAGAGGATCCCGATCAGTTGGTCTCTACTCATGGGGACCCTGCTGTAAGAGGGGCTCAGATAGAGACCCTGATGGAAGGAGGACCCTGATGTAAGAGGGGCTCAGATAGAGACCCTGATGGAAGGAGGACCCTGATGTAAGAGGGGCTCAGATAGAGACCCTGATGGAAGGAGGGCACTAATGAGTACTCTGATTTAAGGGGGATCTCTGATGAAGACTCGGATACAAGTTGGGTTCGGATGAGGACTCTAATGTAAGGGGGCTCTAAAGGTCTCCCAGATGAAAAGGGGGAACTCTGATGAAAACGTTGATGTAAGGGGGCTCTGATGAGTACTCTGATTTAAGGGGGTACTCTGATGAAGACTGATGTAAGCAGGGCTCTGATGGTCACCCAGATGTAAAGGGGGGCCAAGACAAAGACTCTGATTTAAGGGGAAACTCTGATGAAGAATCTGGTTTAAGGTGGACTTTGATGGGAACTCTAATGTAAGGATGAACTCTGATGTAAGGAGGGCTCTGATGGTCATCCAAAAATGTAAAAGGGGGGCTCAGATAGAGACCCTGGTGTAAGGTGGAACTCTAATGTAAGGAGGGCCCTGATGGGTACTCTGATTTAAGGGAGATCTCTGATGAAGACTCTGATGTAAGAGGTCTCTGATTTAAGGGGGAACTCTAATAAAGAATCTGGTGTAAGGTGGACTTTGATGGGGACTCTAATGTAAGGGTGAACTCTGATGTAAGGGGGGCCCTAATGGGTACTCTGATTTAAAAAAGGACTCTGATGTCATCATGTGCTTCATCTCTCACACACGCTGTACAACACTACATGCATCTGTTAAAGAAAATAAAAACCTTCCCCAAGATCTAATGGAAAAGCTTTTTCCCCCCACCAAATGAATGTTCTTTATATGGCCCATCCGTGAAATGAAGTGCATTACCTGTTGGGCATCTCTGCATCCTAATGTGAAATTTGAAGGAAAGAGGGCAAAGGTCAACTTTAAAGGGTTAGTTTACTTTTTTTTTTAAAGAGCAAAAAAATACCATATGCAGTCCACATAGGGTATACCAATCTATAACCCTAAACCAGTGCTTATCAACCTATGAGCTAAAGGGGGCCTTATATGCGGCTCCTGACATCACCAAAAGGGCGACACATAATGTTCAATATATGTAATGCTTGAGACGACTGTCTGGCGTCTGCGGGAGGAACGCTGACCCCATCCTTGGCGCCGGCGGGAGGAACGCTGACCCCATCCTTGGCGTCGGCGGGAGGAACGCTGACCCCATCCTTGGCGTCGGCGGGAGGAACGCTGCTCCAAGGGCCAGATAAGGGCAAGCAAAAGGGCCACATCCAGCCCATGGTTTGGAGACCACTTCTCAAGACCAATTGTAGGGACCATAGTCCTGCATTAAACGCAAGGATGCTAAGGAACAGTCCACCACCAAAGCATAGGTCTACCACCATCTCCTATGCAGAAAGCAGTTAACCCTTGCAGTGCAAGCACAGTCCCACTGCATAAGAGGCCTTTTATTTTTTCCGGAGTTTGACTTTAACGTGTAAAAACGTCAGCTCTTGGTAAACCTAATGGAAATGAGCTGACATGACAGCAGAGAATCTCCGGTTTGCAGCATTTGTGCTCTGACCTTGGAAAGGACTCATCTATGTAGAGTGAAGGTCCTCTGCACTTCAGTAAAACAAGAGCACCATCTAGTGGCAGGAAAAGGAAATGTCACAAGAAAAAAAAAAGTTGTACTTCATCTGAGCTATGTAGAGATAGCACTGCTACACAGGAGGGTCTTCTTTCACTATAGCCAAGGCCCGGCTGTGTAACGCTATCTTAGTATTACTTTATACAAGTAAAAATCTTTGAAACTTTCCAACTGAAAAAAAATAAAATATGTTTTTTCTGGTTGCAGTCACCTTCCTTGTCGCACCTTGCTGGTCCTTTCGCCAGTCTGCGTGACAGGGGCTGTATGATTGGAAACAAAAAAGACACACAAATTGCCATTGACATGCACTTAGATGTGTGAAATGCGTCAACCGCCTTGTGTATCCTAGTGCTGTCAGTCCAACATTGGGGGCAATAAACTGATTGGTAATTGGACTGCGTCCCACGGGGTGTGCAGCCATTTTGTTTCTTTTCTCCTGGATCCTTCCTTTGGACTTCCTAAATTGCACTAGTAAAATCAATCCTGCAATCTGATTGGTTTGATTACAATACAGATCCACAAAAAAAAAAGAAGCCGGAAACAAAATAACGCATCGCACATCTTTCAAAAAGCAACATTCATTTAATATATAAACGTTATATAAACTGTACATTTGTCAGGCTCTATTTTTCTTCTTTTTTTTTTTAACTTATAAAATTGTGATACATATATAACAAGCGTTTAAATACACCAAGTTTGGCGGCCGTGCCGGAGTGATTTCCTCTTCTAAAAAAAAAAAAAGGATTAAAATCACTGAGATTTATAACGAAGAGAAAGACGAAAAGCCCCCGTGTGGAAAATAGAATATTGCTGTATGACACGGTAGAAAATACAAAGTCTGTAGTGCAGGGAGCCGTCTGTAATGTCCTGTACAGGTCAGGACTGCACCTGTAGTGACCGTCCCCTCCAGCCAGATGGAGGGAGGTCACAAGATAAGTCTTTGATTGAGGATTTTCCGGTTAATTTCTGCTAGTGCAACAGAAAATACAAATGCTTTTTCATCTGAGAGGTTGGCATACATGTCCACTTCTTTCTCTTGTTTTTCTGGGGAAAGAAAGAGAAAGAGAAGGGAGGGGGAGAGGGGGAAGAAAGAGAAGGGGGGAGAGGGGGAAGAAAGAGAAGGGGGGAGAGGGGGAGAGAGAGAGGAGAGAAGGGGGAAGAAAGAGAAGGGGGAAGAAAGAGAGAAAGAGAAGGGAGGGGGAAGAAAGAGAGAAAGAGAAGGGAGGGGGGAGAGAGGGAGAAAGAGAAGGGAGGGGGGAGAGAGGGAGAAAGAGAAGGGAGGGGGGAGAGAGGGAGAAAGAGAAGGGAGGGGGGAGAGAGGGAGAAAGAGAAGGGAGGGGGGAGAGAGGGAGAAAGAGAAGGGAGGGGGGAGAGAGGGAGAAAGAGAAGGGAGGGGGGAGAGAGGGAGAAAGAGAAGGGAGGGGGGAGAGAGGGAGAAAGAGAAGGGAGGGGGGAGAGAGGGAGAAAGAGAAGGGAGGGGGGAGAGAGGGAGAAAGAGAAGGGAGGGGGGAGAGAGGGAGAAAGAGAAGGGAGGGGGGAGAGAGGGAGAAAGAGAAGGGAGGGGGGAGAGAGGGAGAAAGAGAAGGGAGGGGGGAGAGAGGGAGAAAGAGAAGGGAGGGGGGAGAGGGAGAAAAAGAAGGGAGGAGGGAGAGGGAGAAAAAGAAGGGAGGAGGGAGAGGGAGAAAAAGAAGGGAGGGGGGAGAGAGGGAGAAAAAGAAGGGAGGGAAAGAGGGAGAAAAAGAAGGGAGGGAAAGAGGGAGAAAAAGAAGGGAGGGAAAGAGGGAGAAAAAGAAGGGAGGGGGGAGAGGGAGAAAAAGAAGGGAGGGGGGAGAGGGAGAAAAAGAAGGGAGGGGGGAGAGGGAGAAAAAGAAGGGAGGGGGGAGAGGGAGAAAAAGAAGGGAGGGGGGAGAGGGAGAAAAAGAAGGGAGGGGGGAGAGGGAGAAAAAGAAGGGAGGGAAAGAGGGAGAAAAAGAAGGGAGGGAAAGAGGGAGAAAAAGAAGGGAGGGAAAGAGGGAGAAAAAGAAGGGAGGGAAAGAGGGAGAAAAAGAAGGGAGGGAAAGAGGGAGAAAAAGAAGGGAGGGAAAGAGGGAGAAAAAGAAGGGAGGGAAAGAGGGAGAAAAAGAAGGGAGGGAAAGAGGGAGAAAAAGAAGGGAGGGAAAGAGGGAGAAAAAGAAGGGAGGGAAAGAGGGAGAAAAAGAAGGGAGGGAAAGAGGGAGAAAAAGGGAGAGGGAGAAAAAGGGAGAGGGAGAAAGAGAAGGGGGGTGGAGAGGGAGAAAGAGAAGGGAGGGGGAAAGAGAAAGAGAAAAAAGAGAGTGGAGTGGGACAGAGAAAGAGGAGAGCAGAGAGATTGGGTAGGTGAGAGGTGGGGGTGGTGGAAGAGAGAAAAGAAAAGAGAATATAAAAAAGTACATCTTTTACCATCTAGGTGAAGCATAATAATTACTGGAATACATTAACTATTCTACTCACATACACCTCAAGACACAGAACATATAGAAAATTTTACTGCAACACCAGACACAATTGTTTGTTTTGGATAGAGGGTGGAATATTTAGAACTTCTATCATCATTTATTTTTAAATGACTGTCTGTGTACATTGCAGAGATTTCCTCGATCAGATCCTGTTAGCTAAAGAATGATTGTTATTTATTTCATAAAACTGAGAGACGTTGTAACCCAGCACTGTTATTTAAAGAAGAATCCTTTTTTGCCCTGTGTGTGTTGGAGAGATTCTGCTCATCTCCTGGCAGCTGGTAGACAAGTCTGAGGGTGGTCAGATTTACAAGGACACCGGACTGTCCTCCTAGATCTATGGCCAGCCTTGGAAACCAGTTGAAGGCTTTGTATGTATTATCCAGCTTCAGCTGGCTGCTTTCCCTTCTTACGTTTGGTTATTAGTTTATTATTTGTACTCTATCCATTTTGAACTGTTGAAAAAAATCTTTTTGTTTTGTAGGTTATGAAATATCTTACTGTTGCATATTTAACACAATATCGTGTTCTTCGACTTCGCCAAGAAAGTCTGCAAACATAACATTGTATCCTTTTCCTTGCTCATGCTGTCCCCAGAAAGTTCTAATTCCCTAGTTAAACATGTGAAAGTTTTCACTGTGGAGACTTCATGGTTATTTCGCAACACTTTTATCTTTCATATTTTTAAAGCCCAATGGAAGCCTTTTTTAAATTTTTGTTTTGCAGTAAAGCTACCTATGAGGGGTAAATATGTTCAGTTGGAGAGGGATGGCATTAAAAGGAACCTGTTACTTTACCCCACACAGGTTCACTTTAACCACTTCCAGCCCGGGCTATTGCAAAATGACAACCCGGTGGCACCTTTATCGTTACCGGTGGATGTCATATGACAGTGATGGTGAACCTTGGCACCCCAGATGTTTTGGAACTACATTTCCCATGATGCTCAACTACACTGCAGAGTGCATGAGCATCATGGGAAATGTAGTTCCAAAACATCTGCGGCGCCAAGGTTTGCCATCACTGTCATATTAAGGCCTCCCAAAAGGCGGCCATGCTGCAGGAAATCTCTGCAGGCGCAACCTATCACCGGCAGTGTCCACAGGACACTGCCGATGACAGATAACTGTACAAACCTGCTGACAGTACGATGTGATCGCTGTGACCGATCACAGCAGATCACATGACATTTGTAAACAATGGATGGCTCGCTCTTTTATGCCATCCAATGTGTACATTTGTGTTGCTAGCAGTGATTGGTCACAGTGATCACATGGTACGGACAGGGCCAATCACAGCCCATCTGTACCATGTGATTAGCTGTGGCTAGTCACAGCTAATCACAATACACACTGAATGAATCAGTTTCAATCAGTAAACATGATTGCATATACCAATAAAATGAATTGGTATAAGCAACCATAAGGTGTTGAAAAATATGTAAAAACAAATAGATATATCTATCTATCTATCTATCTATATATCCTGATCACTTACCCAGAGTTGTACAGTGTAACACTGTATTGCTGTTTTTTTTTTTTTTGCTACATACTGTCCCCTGTCTGTGTTCCTGATCACCGCCACACCAGTCATATGGTGACACTGCACTGGTGACAGTATGTTTAAAAAAATAAATAAATAAATCGTGAGTCCGTCAGTACATCAGAATTGTGGACTATAAAAAAAACTTTCCTACAGACTAAATAAAAACACCGATTTGGGTTATTTTCACCAAAGAAATGGAGCAGAATAAATTTTGGCCTAAATTTATGAAGAAAGATTTATTTGCAACATTTTAGAACAAACGAAAAAAAAGACGCAATTTATTTATTTTATTTTTTTAACCTTTTCGTTTAAAGCAAAAAAATAAAAAAAAAACAGTAGTGATTAAATACTACTAGAAGAAACCTCTATTTGTGTAAAAAAAAAAAAAAAAAAAAAGATAAACATTTTGGTACAGTGTTACATGACCGCGCAATTGTCAAAGTGTGACAGCGCTGAAAATTGGGCTGGTCAGGAAGGGGGTGACAGTGAAGTGGTATTGAAATGATTAAAGAAGTTGTAAAGGCAGAAGGTTTTTATTTCTTTATGCATCCAATGCACCCCCCTAATACTTACCTGAGCCCCATCTCTGATCAGTGATGTCCAAAAATGTCTTGGGCCATTCGAGACTCTCCCTCCTGATTGGCAGAGACACAGCAGCGGCACCATTGGTTCCCACTGCTGTCAAAGTCCGTCAGCCAGCCAATCGAGAGAGAGAGAGAGAGGGGGGGTGGGGACGGGCTGCAGCTCCATGTCTGAATGGACACAGGGAGCTGCGACTCGGCTCAGGTGCCCCCATAGCAAGCTGCTTGCTGTGGGGACACTCGACAGGAGGGAGGGGCCAGGAGCACAGAAGAGGGACCCGAGAAGAGGAGGATCCGGGACACTCTGTGCAAATCCACTGCAACACAGCAGGTATGACATGTTTGTAAAGTGTTATTTTTATTGAAAAAAACAAAAACGAGAATCACTTTAAGGTCACAAACTCATGCTTTACCGTGGGGTTTCCCAACCAGGGTTCCTCCAGAGGTTGCTAGGGGTTCTTCGAGCTGTGGGAAAAGACAGATTGATCTACCACCTGCAAATACTACCAATGTGGGAGGGGGGGGGGGGGGCACTGATATTTAATGTAATTCACTTCCACACTGATCACCAGTGGGCATTTCACCACTGACCATCAGTGTCATTAAGACTTTTTTCATTGACCACCTATGTAAGGAAAAGGGAGGGGTTTCTGCTGGCCACCAATGTAAGGGGGCATTTCTCCAATGACCACCATTGCTGGTAAAAAAAAAAAGGGGGGAACTAAGATTTCCAACAGGGCAGGGGGGGTTAGGTCCTTACTGCTTGACACTAGGTAAAAAACGGGAGTTGCCTCTAGCAGATAAAGGGGATTAGGCCACCAGCAGGGGGAGCCCCTGGGCAATGCTTTTGTGCCTGGTGTCCTGCTCCCGAAGGTGGTGCTATAACCCAATGGTGAAGATCCAAGAATCTGAGCTGTGTCCTTCAATGGAGGGAAGAGAAAGTTATACAAGATAATTATAGAATACACTCAGTATTGTAAGCTTCATTGTTAAAAGAAAACCGTTACAATTACCACACTTTTTTTTTTTTTTTGACAAATGATTTTGAAACTAAAAACAGCAGAATAGTCGACATCAAACCAGTCCCATTGCTCACCAGAGCAATCTCTCCCACAATGCAATTGCTCGCCAGCAATCACCTTACCTTCTCCCATCCCCTGCTGCCTCCTACTCCCGCGGTCTGCTCTCAATGATCTGGATTCGTCGCTGCTCCCTGCTGACGGTCTGTCAAATCCGGTCTCCTTGAGGCTTCCAGGCGCCGCTGCCGGGTAAGACTAATGGGTTAGGGTTAAAGCTGCAGCAGGAGGGAGGGGGTGAAGCGTGATGTCAGCAATGGAAGGAAAGGAGGTGGTGGGAGAGGGGGGTGTTAGCTTTAGGAGGGGTGGGGAGGGGTAAAAATCTTAAAAGCCCATTAACATTCCCTTTTAAATAACTAAAACCTCAAACAAAACACACGTATTAAAGTAAAATGTTAAACTTTCACTTAAACAAAAAAAAAAAGTAATTCAAAACGCAGTAAGTCAATCGCCTTCTTGCTCAAAAACTGGCTCTGGATGTGAAAAGCGGGGTGGAAGCGATGCAGGGATTAAGAAGCTGGATAGGCAAAGGCTGCAGAAGCATCGTCAGGCTGGGGAGTTCAAGCAAGTTAAAGGGGCAAGAGCAAGGTTAAGGATGTGCATGGGGGTGGGGTGGCAGAGCAGAGGGGGAGGGTCTGGCCTAACCACCACTTATTAGCATAGAGCTCATTAGACCAACTGCTTGAAAATGTATTATTTTAATCACATAATTCACAAGCAGCAACTAAAACATAACTAATTCTTAAAGCGGAGTTCCACCCAAAAGTGGAACTTTCGCTTATCCGATTCCTCCCCCCTCCGGTGCCACATTTGGCACCTTTCGTAGGGGGGAGGGGGAGGGGGGAGCGGGAACCCGGTTTTGACAGGTACCCTTTCCCCACTTCCGCCGGACCTCGCCGCAGTACGTCAGAAGTTGCGCCCCCTCTCCTTCTTCCCCGGGCCAGTAAGAGAGTGCAGCGTGTTGTGCAGCAGGGACCCGGCTGTGACGCTGCAAGGCTTTACTGCCGGGTTCCCTTACCGGCAATGGCGGCGGCGGCAGCACCTGACAACCAGTGAACATATCGTCTGGGGCGCCGAAATCGCTGAATTCCAGGACAGGCAAGTGTTCAAATATTTAAAGTCAGCAGCTACAGTATCTGTTTTTTTTTTTTTGGAGGGGAGCGAACTCCGCTTTAAAGAGCGAACTTCTTTTTGCAACTCCCCTGAAAGCCCAAATATAAATCAGCTAGAATGTATCAAAACAAAATGTGCATAGTTTTTTTTTTTTTTAGAAAGCAGCCACAGCCCAAGTAGAAAGCCTGTCACCTGCCAGCATGATGTATAGAAGGACCATTTGTCTCTGTGGGGGGGGAGCAATAATCTCTCCACAGAGGTCTCTCCGCAGAAGTTTGGCACACGCTCTGCTTTGTCAAAACGCTAATAAGCAGGGAGCATGAGCTTTGATTGCAAAGCTATAGGTCGGACTCCCTGATAAGGAGTGTGTGAGACCTCTGCTTCCATAAATTCTGACTATAATATGTTTCGAGGGTAGTACCCTCTTACTCAGATGGTCTGGCCCTGAGAAAGAGGGTACTACTCTCGAAACAAGTAAACCAGTAAGGACCCTGGTGGTGTCCTTCCAAGTTCGGGAGTGCGCAGAGTGGACTTAGAGCTGATGCTTACCTTGATGCAATAGTGTTGATTCACTAAAACCGGAGAGTGTAAATCTGGTGCAGCTCTGCATAGAAACCAATCAGCTTCCAGGGTTTTTGTCAAAGCTTAACCTCTTCACGACCGCGCTATAGCCGAATCATGGCAGATTGTAATCACGCTGTTCGCATGCCTCCTGCAGGGCGCATCCGCAGGCATCTGTAATTGCTGTGTCCTTGAGATCTTGGACAAGGAGCCAATCACAGTGGCTCTTTACCACACGGTCAGCTGTGTCCAATCACAACTGATCACAGTGTAAACAGGATTTGACAGTTATCGTCATTCCTCTCCACCTGCTGACAGCGCGTGAGAAGAGCCGGTAACTGGCAAATCCACACAGGGGACATCTACACTGATAATCAGGACACTGATTACAGTGTCGCCCCAATAGTGCCCAGTGCTGCCAGTCAGCGCCCATCAGTGCCACCTAATTAGTGCCTATCAGTGCCACCTAATTAGTGCCCATCAGTGAAGGAGAAAAATATTTAAATTTGAAATTCAAAGCTTGGTTTTGACAGGTACCTGCTCCCACTTCCGGGTAAGATCGATGTACGAGTATGTACGATCCCTCCTCCCCCGTCCCCAGCCTTCGGGGAGACACACAGGTCTCAGAAGACCGTGGGACCACTTACAAAAGCGCAGCAGGACTTGCACATGCGCAGTAGGTAACCGGCTTCACTGCCAGTTTCCCTTAGTGAAGATGCAGGCGCCTGCACCCAAAGCCGATTGAAGTATCAGCTCGGGTGCCGACAGCGCTGGATCCCTGGACAGGCAAGTGTCCTTATATTAAAGGTCAGCAGCTAAAGTATTTGTAGCTGCTGACTTCGTTTTTGGGGGGGGGGGCTGGAGCTCCTCTTTAAAAGCAGGCTCCAGCAGCTGATTATAAAAGCTTGCAAGGGCCCTGATGGCCATTCTCCCTGGGACAGAATGTTCTAGGAATCCCAACATTTTATGGGAGACACTGGACTAGGTGGTGAGGGGGAATCCACCAATGGGGACACTAGTTCCAGTGAAGAATTAGGATTTCCTTTGACACTGCGGAGAGCTCCACTCACTTCCTGTTGTGTCACTGGGACAAGGCGTTAAAAAAAGGCGTTAAAAAAAAAATTCTCCTTGATGGGGGTAAAGACAGCCAAAAAAACCTGATGAAGGTTCCAACCCTTCCCAGCTCTATGCAGGAAAACAAAACAAAAACAAGTTTTGGCTGCAGTTGAAGTTGCCTTTGAGAATGAGTTTTTAGTCTGAAGACACAAAGGGAGGAATCTAGGATGCATGCAGGAATTTGACAAAATTGATGTTCAGGAGACCAAGGCTAGGGCTCGGTTTACACTGCCGCGACTTGGGATCCAACTTGTGAGACCCCTACAAGTCGCGTGACATGTGAAATCCCATGTTATTCAATGAGAGCGATCTTAATTAGCACTACTGAAGTCGCTCTTAGTTTAGAAAAGGTTCCTGTACTACTTCAAGGTGACTTTCATTCGACTTGTGCCCATAGACTTTAATGGAAGTCGCCTCCAAGTCGGATCCTCATCTTAAAGGGCTTGTAAAAGGTAAAAGTTTTTTCACCTTAATGCATTCTATGCATTAAGGTGAAAAAAAATCAGACAATACCAGCCCCCCTAGCCCCCCCGTTTTACTTACCTGACTCTTCGAAAGTCCCGGGCTCACCCCCGACATCCTCTTCGCCGCTCGCTCAGCCTGGCCGTTGATTGATTACAGTGGATGGATTGAAAGCAGCGCAGCCATAGGCTCGCGCTGCTGTCAATAACATCCAATGATGCGGCGCACCCGAGTGATACAGTGAGCGGCCATGGCCCTTGGCTGTATCACGGGAGTGCGCCCACAAGCACTCAACACCATGCGAGGGAGCTCTTGCGGGGGGGGGGGGGCCCGAGACAGCCTCCGAGGGACCCCAGAAGACCAGGTTCGGGGCCACGCTGTGCAAAACGAGCTGCACAGTGGAGGCAAGTATAAAACATGTTTGTTATTTAAAAATTTTTTTTTTTTTTATCTTTAGTGATCCTTTAAGAGTGCTTTCACACTGAAAGCGCCTGGGCGTCGGCAGTAAAATGCCGCTATTTTTAGCGGAGCTATACCGTAGTTTTTGCGGCACTTTTCGCCCGCTAGCGGGGCGCTTTTAACCCCCCGCTAGCGACCAAAAAAGGGTTAAAAGCGCCCGCAAAGCGCCACTGCAGCGGCGCTTTGCCAACTGTTCTACAGCGCTGCCCATTGATTTCAATGGGCAGGGGCGCTTTAGGAGCGGTGTATACACCCGTTCCTAAAGCGCTGCAAAGAAGCCGCTTGCAGGACTTTTTTTGACGCCCTGCCAGCGCAGAGCCCCAGTGTGAAATCACTCGGGCTTTTACACTGGGATTGCAGCTGAGGCTTTTTTCAGGCGCTTTACAGGCGCTATTTTTAGCGCTAAAGCACCTGCAAAATGCCCCCAGTGTTAAAGGGGTCTTATTGATGCGATTTGGATCCGAAACGACGGGAATGTTACCTGAAGCTACTTCAAAGTCGCACTGAAGTCACCTGGCAGTCGCACCGCAGATCGCGGCAGTGTGAACCGAGTCCAAGGAGACCATGGCGGGAGGGGTTGCTGTAATGATCCTTGGGGAGGGTGTTAAAAGTTGACAGACAAAAAAAAAAAAAAAAAAACTGACCCACCACAGCCGGCATGAGGCATAATTAAGTTCGGGCTGTAATTAATCAGTGCTGCCAGCAATTACCATGTCAAACACTCGCAAATGTGATTATCTCACAGCAGTCGCTGAACAATGATTGCCGATTAGTTTTCGGGGGGGGGGGGGTTGGGGGGAGTTACCCACACTGCTCTTCACCTCCCAACATAAGACTGACTATGCTACAGTTATCCTTTACCTGCAAGAATTGCATTTTATTCTTCTTTTACCTTTAGGGCAATCTAATCAAGAATGTAAATGACAAAAATCAAAACAGGAGGATGCATTTATTTATGAAGAAATTAGGATTAATAATGATTATGAAGACACAGTAAACATATAAATCCAGGATGTGGTTCTCCACCCAAATCTCACATCATTACAGCAATAGATCCTGTCCCACTGAAGGGAATGGATGAGGTCTAAATTCATGACAAGTATCTGGGACTGAGCAAAGTATATACTATATTGCCAAAAGTATTGGGACCAGTGGCAGCAAACAACCACCCCTCCCCCGGGCGGCCGGCATCCCAGTCTTAGTCCGTAGGGTTCAGTATTGAGTTGGCCAACCCTTTGCTTCTATAACAGCTTCAACTCTTCTGGGAAGGCCGTTCACAAGGTTTAGGAGTGTGTCTATGGGAATATTTGACCATTCTTCCAGAAACGCATCTGTGGGGTCAGGCAACGACGTTGGATGAGAAGGCCTGGCTCGCAGTCTCCGCTCTAATTCATCCCAAAGGTGTTCTAATCGGGTTGAGGTCAGGACTCTGTGCAGGCCAATCAAGTTCTTCCACCCCAAAACTCGCTCATCCGTGTCCTTATGGACCTTTTACATTCAGCGGTTCAGGTGCAAATTTGACACTTAAATCACACTTAAAACAGGACTGCAAAAATGCACCGGACCCTTTTCTTTCATTTGCACTGCAACCGGCCTGCATATATGTGAACCAGCTCCACTGAAAGCTGGTCTAGTTCACATTATGCAAATCGGATGCAGTTAAAAATATATGTGAACCGAATCTAAAGCTGAACTCTGGGAATGAAAAAAAAAAAAAAAAAGGAAGTACTCTTATAGTGGTTGTATACTCCATTTTGGTACTTTTACCTACAGGTAACCCTATAATAAGGCCTATACTAAGGCTTACCTGTAGGTAAAAAATATATATCCTAAACCTTTACGGTTTAGGAGATATTTCTCTCACAATGAGCGGCGCATGCGCACAGGGGATTTTCAGCCGAAGGCCCGGCAGACGCCGGACTTTGCCAGAACGAAGTCTCCCGCGCACATGCCGACATCACGGCTCCAGCCACTCACAGCGCTGGAGCCGCGATACCCGGAAGACACGCCGAGGCAACATGTCATCTCCCTCGGCGTGGACCAGGTGAGTTACCGACACCTCGTTCTAAGGTAAGTATTTCATAATGAGCTAGTATGCTAACTCATTATGCCTTTTCCCTTACAGGTGACTAAAAAAATACAACCGCTTTAAGGCCCATACACACGATCTGACTTTTTGACAACAAACCTCCGACGGACCTGTTTTTGAAGAAAATCCGACCGTATGTATGTACGCTGCAGCAGACAAACTTTTTCGCTTTTTCATAGGACAAATGTTCGCCGTGAGAACAGACAAACTTTCCAGCAACAAATGTCCGATGGAGCAAATCCTATCGTGTGTACACAAGTCCATCGGACTAAAGTCCAAAGTACAAACACGCATGCTCAGAACCAATGCTAAAGATCAGCCAACAATAGCAGAAGTTGCCCACAGGGTGGCGGTAAAGAGCTGAAAAACCACGCGATTTGGTGAAAGTTTGCTGAAAAAGTTCTGCCGTGTGTGCATACCAAGTTCACGGGCAACGCCCTTCGGAGGAAAATCCACGGAAAAGTCAGTTGGAAGTCCGATCGTGTGTACGAGGCTTTACAGTGGAGCCGTCCTGCTTGTTCAGGCTCATTTACATGTATGCCCGTACAAAGAGGCCATCTTCACCTGCGCAAGATGCACAGGTGTTCTATGCAGACTACCAGTTCAAATCAATGACAGGCAGCCAGCTGTACAGATCTTCATGCCCGCCCTGCAGGGAGCATCCATGCGCATCCCCCTCTGTTGCCTTTGAATTTCTCTCTGTGCACCTGCTGCAAATTTTCCCTAACTTCCTGTTTGGTATAACAGTTGTCAGCCAGACAGGAAGTGAGGCAAAAGCTCTCTTCCAAAACCCTGGAGAGCAGCAATTTCTTTACAGGTGTTCAAACTAATCCACACGTCATGCAAAACTAAAAAATAATTGTTTTGGCTGGACATGCATTTGAATGTTGGCCATCGAGTAGAAGGGACTCTACTGACCAGCCTGACATCAGAAAGGTCCATTCTCTTCAGATGGTAAAGTAATAAGTAGTCCATTTATAAGGAGGATGACCCCTCCCCCGCCAACATGGCAGTACTAAAATGCAGAACCTTGGGTAGAGAACCTCTGGACAGTATGTAGTTATAGATACCTTTCTCCTCTTCCGGTTTCTTCGATGTAACGGTTTTCGGCCGCCCCCTTCCTCGGCGCACTGCTTCCGATTGGCTATTGGATCTCGACCGCCGCCTGTTCTCCAGGTCTCTACTGACTGTAGAGATGATCCGTTCTCTTTTTATCCTTTCCGTTCGCCTTCTTTTAGGATCGGATCTGTTTTCTAAACAAAACCAAGACAGGAAACTATATGAAGTATCCCAAACAAACAGAGTTGACATCAGATTACTGTATGTTCTCGAGTATAAGCCGAGGTTTTCAGCACATTTTCTTGTGCTGAAAACGCCCCCCCCCCCCCCTCGGCTTATACTTGAGTCTGTGTCCATCTTCATTTTTGTGCGCCTGATCCCGGCCAGCCGTAGGTCCCCTGAACCCCAAACTTGGCACACATGTAGCCCCACTCTTCCTCAACAAGTGTGTAAAGTTTGTTGTCCGGGGGACCGATTTTTCAAAGCCGGGCACCCCTTCCATAGACTCCCATGTTAAACGGTAATTTCTCCAGTGATTTTGGGGACCCGGTACAGGCTCCCATGTTCAACGTCAGTCTAGTCACACAGTGCAAGAGATCAGGTAGGGAGATTGGGCACAGTGAGGCATGGGCACAGTGAGGCATGGGCACAGTGAGGCATGGGCACAGTGAGGCATGGACACAGTGAGGCATGGGCACAGTGAGGCATGGGCACAGTGAGGCATGGACACAGTGAGGCATGGACACAGTGAGGCATGCAGATGGACACCCTAGGCTTATACTCAAGTCAATAAGTTTTCCCATTTTTTTTGTGGTAAAATTAGGTGCCTCGGCTTACACTCGAGTATATACAGTATTTCAATAAGTTACATAAAAAAAAAAAAGCTGCCCAGCATAGGCGAGCCAATCTCATGACTTCAATGTGATGAAATAAGATCGATTCTACGTAAAACCAGAACAAAACTTCTATTTGCTCCCTATTCGTCTGTTAAATATAACATTGCAAGCATTTAGTTCTACCTGTTCTATAAATGTTGCTTTTGATCCTGCCCTAAATCCAGTGGGTTCCAAACTTCCTGTGCCAACATCAGTTAGCAATGATTCCCAGCTATCTCTGGACTACAAAACGCCTCCCTCCAATGTTCCAAATAAAGGGGGGAAAAAAACAAGACAAAAAACTAAAAACATGCACTCTCACCCTGATGCTGCAACTGTCCCCCACCTGCTTGAAGACCGAGAACTGAGTGATCACATGACTGCTAAATCGCTCAGTTCTCAGAGCAGGAAGCAGCGACTGTCAAATTATTCCTCTCTGCTCTGCCCCTCCAGCGTACACTGGAGCTGGGGAGGGGGTGGGAGCGGCTCGCTCAGGCTCTCAATGGCACGCTGTAAGGTTGAGGCCAGCTGCCGGTCAGGCATGTGGGAGGATCCCGACATTATAGTCGGGATCCTTCTAGATCTTGGACCGGCTCTGTGACGTCAGTCGACAGTGGGCTTTAGCCCGCTCAAGGCCGATTCTGGGTCACCCGAGTGCAAAAGCAAGTTCACTCCAGTGACCCACAAGAGGAGCCAAAAGCTCTTTTGATCCTACTTCCTGGGGATCACTAGGAGTTCACTTCTGTGACCCAGAAACAGGTCGACTACACACCACACACACACACTTTTATTTCCACTTTAGCATTATTTCACTTTTAAACACTTTTTTTGGACTTTATTTCAATGTGCTGTCCATTCATAAACACGGTATTCTCATCTCATCCCTGTTCATTTACTTTTGGCGCTACACACTTTTTCTTAAGATTATTTATAAAGTTTGGTATATTACTTATCTGTGTCAGCTGCCACCCCACCACAGCACAGAGGTGCATCTTTTTTATTTTATTTGCAGTCGTGATGATATGTACAGTTTTATTAACACAGGTCAAAGTTGCAAAATTGTGCTTAGGCATTTAGATTTGTTCTAGCCTTAGGTGTGAAGGGGTTAAAGGAGGAACTGTATTCTGGAAGCTGGGCCCAAATATGAAGGCAGGGGGCAAAGGGCCGGTTACCAGTATTGTCTGTGATCTCTCTGCAGTTCATCTCCCCCCCCCCCCCACCATTACGGACTTTCCATGTGGAGCCGGCCATCTTGATTGAGGCAGGGCTTTTCTTCCTCATGTCAGATCCTCCAGCAAGGAAAACAGTGAGCCGTACACTAGTGACATCACCAAATCTCACTCCAAATCTGAATAGGTCAGAGAGACAGCAGTGTCTTAGATCTCACACTGAAGATATACAGCTATGAGGCGGTAAGCACAGGAGTGCCTAGGCACATTCACATACCAGTAAGTGCACAGCGATCTGTCAGGAGGAATTGAAGACAAAAAGGTACATTTCACCACACATTTCTAGGATGTTCTCTATCCATTTGCCGACCGCCTAACCGGGGAATGTAAATCATGTTTTTGACGTTAAATACAGGGGGTTATGGCGGCAGTTACCCGCCATAACACCGGTATTTTTTTTTCCCCGTTAGGCAGTCAACTTTCCGATAAATGTGATCCCAGGGGCGCATTCGCCGCAAGATTTTATAGGCGGCAGGAGGTGGGGTGGGGGCACCTTTCCCGCCACCTATAAAATATTGCGGCAAATGCGCCCCTGGGATCACATTTATCAGAAAGCCGACTGCCTAACGGCAATCTTCTGAGCTTACCGAAGTCATCGGTAAGTCGGAACCGATCCAATGCGGCCGATGGCTAGGCAGAAAGTCGGGTGAGGGCAAGATAGCCCGCCTCAGCTCTATGCCCTTGGAGGACTGAAGCGACCTCTTACGTCACTTCTGGTTCTTGGGCTTAAAGACATGATTTTTTTTTTTTTTTTTGCTAAAGTGATTTTCTTAGTAATTTTCTAGCAAAGAATACAGATTTTTACTTTCAAACAAATGTCAAAGAAAGGCCTGGTCAGCAAGCGGCTAGAACATATCTATATATATAGGTAAGTAGGGGTGCAACGGATCGGATCATTTTCGGATCGGCAAAAAAAAAAAATTATATATATATATATATATATATATATATATATATATATATATATATATATATATATATATATATATAAATAATAATAATAATAATAATAATAATAATAATAATAATAATAATAATAATAATGTTACACCCACCGGTATTTTCGATTTCACAGTTATTTTCAACACAAAACGGAGCTTATAAGCTTAAATACAGTATTTGTAAATCCAACGGACTCTTTATGTTATGTCCCTTAGACACGGGGCCAGCACAAAACATCACACTTTACATGTTAGGCCTCATGCCCACTGGCGTTTTTACAGCTGCGTTTTTGAGCGTTTTTTACAGCTTAAAAACGCCTGTCCATGTTATTGTAAATATTTTTTTTTTTTTTTTTTGAAAAAAAAAAAAAACAAAAAAAAAAAAAACGTCGGAGCTAAAAACGCGACCGCGCGTTAGTGCGCGTTTTTTGCGCGTTAGTGCGCGTTTTTTGACGCTCGCGTTTTTTCCTGCCTAGTTCTGACGCTGAGGAACGCACTGGCCCTGGGTTTTTTTTACAGCTTACAAACGCCTATGCTCTTTACAGCTCAAAAACGCCTAGGTGGGTATGAAGCTATAGACTAACATGGACAGGCGTTTTTAAGCTGTAAAAAACGCTCAAAAACGCGGCTGAAAAAACGCCCGTGGGCATGAGGCCTTAAATTTTAAAAGCAGCAGTAAACCTGCTGACCTTACGTGGTTGCTAATGTGACAGAACACCTCTGATTTTCACATTTAACTAAATGTTAAAATCAGAGGCGTTCTGTCACATTAGCAATCATGTAAGGTTTGCTGATGCTTTTAAAATTTAAAATGTAAACAGTCCGATGGATTTCCAAATAATGTATTAAAGCTGATAAGCTCCGTTTTGTGTTGAAATCAAAAAACTCAGTTGGGTGTAACAAGATGTCTGCTTGGCCCCTTCTCTATCATTACTGTGCAGGAGTGTGGAGTGGAGCAAGATGGCAGCGAAACCTAATTACAGCGGCCGCCGCCGGGTGTACCAAGATGGCCGCCGCTCCAGAGCTAGGCCGAGGCTCCGGAGCGCTCCGCGGATCGCGTGGTGATCCGATCCGAACAGGGTGACCCGTTCGGATCACCACCGATCCGTTGCACCCCTACAGGTAAGCCTAGATTAAGGCTTACCTGTAGGTGCAAGAAATAACTCCTTAACCTACATGGTTGAGGAGATATTTACTATAAAGCGATGCGCCGATGACGTCTCGCGCATGTGCACTAGCGGGCCGGCTTTATTGCCGGTTTTCTGAATGGGCTCTTGCCGGCCCGAGCGCGCATGCGTGTGACGTCATCGCCGCTCCCGCCAATCACAGCGCCGGAGCGGCGATACATTGACATCCGTAACGGGAAATTGAGGCAAGATGGCGGCGGAGGTGACCGAGGAACGATGCAGTGGCTTCGATCTCAGGTAAGTCGTTCATAATGAGCTAGTATGCTATGCATACTAGCTCATTATGGCTTTCTTATGCAGGGTTTTTTTTTTTCCAGGGTTTACTTCCTCTTTAATGTTCAGTGCATCTCCTTTTCTTAGGTGGGACAATTAGGACAGTAATATAATAAAATATATTAGGGTGAGATGAATACCTGACGTGGGGTGTATCCGCTCTGTCTGTCTGGCGTGTAGAAGTTTTCTGCTTATAAATATGTAACCACAGGGACAGGACTTGCAGGCCACAGGAACCTGAAACACAAACAAACACATTTCATAAAGACAGATCCCAATCATTCCTATTGTTGTATAAAACGAAAATACTTTTTCTGAATTTGTGGAACTCCAACCAACTCTAAAAGAACCCTAGGTACACGAGCAGTTCTAGATATAAAACCCAAATGAACTTTCTTTTCTGTTTCCGATTCCAGGAGCATCAGAATAGCGTCATAGTTCATTCAACCAACATAAAAGTGATCACAAACAATAAAAACGTTTAAAAAGGGGCAGTGAATGAGGTAGTGTACCAAGCCCCGTTTTTATTGTTTGTGATCACTTTTATGTTGGTTGAATAAACCCTCATTGACCTGCACCATTGGAGCATTCCTTCCCTTCTTTTCTCCTCACATGGGTGGTTGGTCAAGTAATAGCTTCCTTTGGCCACTGGTTACTAATATTCACTGTGGTAAAAAGTCTCCTTGCTGAGTGGCGGTTCCAGTTCCATCGGAGGACCACCTGGATTGGTGTGAAACCCAGAGTCTGCTGTCAAGTCGGGGAGCCTACCGGACAGTCTACATTGGGGACCCATCTGATCCAGTTTCCAGACTAACTGATGAGGAGTGCCACTGGGATTTCGTATGCCTATTTGACCTGCCTAAACCACAGGTCTAACGTTCCGGTAAGAGTATTCTACCTCTCTTTTTCTACAAGAGTTATGTGATGACCCTTCAGTGCTACATGTTCTTTTTTCACAACATGAAAATTTTCTATGGACACTGTATGGACTCATTATATTGATATTATTTATCACTTTGGTTTAATTGGAGGCCCAAATTATTGGGCTTCACTTAGCGCTACATCTTCATTCCATGTTAATTAATTTTAGTCTCATTTTATGTAGCAGCTTTATTTTTATTCACCATTTTAGATTAGCGCAGTGTTTTCTCTCTTTTTATGCACATTTAAAATGGGACAGCGCTGAAAGCTGAAAAATGGCTTGTTCAGGAAGGGGGTGAAAGTGCCCTGTAGGTAAGGTGGTTAATGACTTGGCGAGGATCTGCAAAATCCCTCCTGAAATGTGTGCAAACCGGGTGGCCAACTACAAGAAACGTCTGACCTCCGATTGCCAACAAGGGTTTCTCCACCAAGTACTGAGTCATGTTTTGGCGAAGGGGTCAAAAACGTATTTTCACCCATTAAAATGCGAATCGATTGATAACTTTTTCGAAATGTGTTTTTCTGGATATTTTTATTGTTATTTTGTCTCTCACTGTTATAATAAACCGACCATTAAATTGATAGACTGATCATTTCTTTGCCAGTGGGCAAATATCCCGCTGGTTACGCGGGTCACAAGAGAGACTTTCCTTTCACAGCTCTACACACATTCTGTGAACATTTACAGAGAATTTTTATGACTTCCCAGCAATGAGAAACATTTACCGTTTTATGGTGTGAAAGCTCATAAAAACACAACATACTTCAGACAGATGTATACTCCCAATAAGCCGACACCACCATCACCGAGGAATTTTGTTTTCCACAGAAATAGGCTTTAGGCCTCATGCCAACGGACGTTTTTACAGCCGCGTTTTTGAGCGTTTTTTACAGCTTAAAAACGCCTGTCCATGTTAGTCTATAGCTTCATGCCCACCTAGACGTTTTTGAGCTGCAAACAGCATAGACGTTTTTAAGCTGTAAAAAAAAAAAAAAAAAACAACAGGACCAGTGCGTTCCTCAGCGTTAGGCATAAAAAAAAAAACACGTGAAAACGCCGCAATCACGTTTTTTTAGCTCCAACGTTTTTTGTTTTGTTTTTTTTCGAAAAAAAATAAAAAAAATTATACAATAACATGGACAGGCATTTTTAAGCTGTAAAAAACGCAGCTGTAAAAACGTCCGTGGGCATGAGGCCTTAAAAAGTAAACCTGAAGGCAAATTTATTTTATTTTTTGATTGACGGGAGAGGGATTAGAACCCCTGTAAGATTTTTTTTATTTTTTTTTATTGCCGTCTGTCTCCGTTAGGGAGATTCACCTTCTCTATTTATCCCCTATACCAGGGATATGCAATTAGCAGACCTCCAGCTGTTGCAGAACTACAAGTCCCATGAGGCATAGCAAGACTGACAGCCACAAGCATGACACCCAGAGGCATAATGGGACTTGTAGTTTTGCAACAGCTGTAGGTCCGCTAATTGCATATCCCTGCCCTATACCATTATCACTGAGAGTTAAAGTGGAGTTCTACCCAAAAATGGAATTTCCGCTTTTTCGGATTCCTCCCCCCCTCCGGTGTCACATTTGGCACCTTTCAGGGGGGAGCAGATACCTGTGTAATACAGGTATTTGCTCCCACTTCCAGGCATAGATTGCCGCAGTATTCGTGGCGATCTACGCCATGTCTGGCTCCTCCTCCGTCCGTCCCCCCGCTGTCTTCTGGGAGACACACAGGTCCCAGAAGACAGCAAGGGACTAGTGAGATTGCGCAGTGTGACTCGCGCATGCACAGTGGGGAACCAGGCTGTGAAAAAAAAGGAAGGACATAACAATGACATAAATCTATTCCCCATTTTCTAGGCGCTATAACCTTTGCGCAAACCAATCAATGTACACTTATTGTGATTTTTTTTTTTATATCAAAAATATGTAGAAGAATATATACCGTATATACTCGAGTATAAGCCGAGTTTTTCAGCCCTTTTTTTAGGGCTGAAAGTATACCCCTCGGCTTATACTCGAGTCAGTACCTCAAAATCTTGAAATTCCGCGGCCGGCGTCCATTGTTCAAATCTCGCGCCGTTCTCCCTGTCCCTTCGGCGATAGGTGTTTCCAGAAAACACTGTGATGAGTGTTTGCGCCTATCACGGAGGTCCTCTTGTCAGACGTCCGTGATTGGCCGAGCACTGAACACAGTGCCTGCTGGGAAACGGAGTCGGCGAATGAGAGGACCTCCGTGATAGGCGCAAACACTCAACACAGTGTTTACTGGAAACACCTATCACGGAAGGGACAGGGAGAACGGCGCGAGATTCGAACAATGGACGCCGGCTGCGGAATTACAAGATTTTGAGGTACTGACTCGGGCACAGGGAGGCTGCAATGGACACAGTAAGGGGGCACAGTGAGGTGACAATGGGCAGTGAGATGGCAATGGGCACAGTAAGGGGGCACAGTGAGACGACAATGGGCACAGTGAGGTGACAATGGGCAGTGAGGTGGCAGAGTGAGATGGCAATGGGCACAGTAAGGTTGGGCAATGGGCAATGGGCACATCCCCCCCCCCCCTCGGCTTATACTCGAGTCAATAAATTTTTCCCAGTTTTTTGTGGTAAAAGTAGGTACCTCGGCTTATACTCGAGTGTATACGGTAATCAGCCTAAACTGAGGAAGACATATAATAAGTAATTTATCCAAATTGTCTAATTGCGCCCTTCAGTATTATTATTATTTTATGATTTATTAGTTAGCCCTAATTTTAGGTGCAGCTTTAGATCATCTAGTAATCTGCAATTGGCGCCGTTACCCCATCACTCTCTTTTAAACTGAGAAATAAATTATTTTTTGGGGGGGAATATTATAGTAAAAAATATTGCAACAATTTAAAAAAAAAAAAAAAAGCTATTTTTTTGTTTATAGCGCAAAAAATAAAAACCGCAAAGGTGATCAAATACCACCAAAAGAAAGCTCTATTTGTGGGAAAAAAAGGACGTCAATTTTGTTTGGGAGCCACGTCGCACGACCGCGCAATAGTCAGTTAAAGCGACACCGTGCCGAATCGCAAAAAGTGGCCTGGTCTTTGGCCAGCCAAACGGTCCGGGGCTTAAGTGGTTAAAAGGGATCCATATCAGGCGTAAAATACACCTTTGCTAACATTTATGCCCCCAACTCAAAACCAATTGACCTTCCTAGACACTGTCCTGGACCGCCTGGCGGAATTCAATTAGGGCTCCTTAATTTTAGGCGGCGACTTTATTATTAGCCCAGCCCCTCACAAGACACATCGCACCGGCGACCCACACACTCACACGCCTTGCTAAAACGCTTCCGTAAATCCCTCCAAGACGCAGGTTTGGTAGACAGCTGGAGAATCCTCCACCCCACAGATAGGGACTATAGCTACCATTCGAAGGTTCACAATGTATACACCAGAATAGATCTACTATATGTTGACCGGCCCACTCTGGAATTGCTACAGGGCTCGTCTATCGGACATATAACGATATCAGACTATGCTCCAATGACCGCTACCCTCGCCTCGCCCTCGGGCACCCATAGGGCCTGGACCTGGCGACTCAATGAAAAATCTGTTAGACGACCCGGTAGTAGAGTCAAAGATCTCAGAAACCTTGCAGCACTACTTTCGAGAAAATACCACTGAAGACCTGAGAGAGGGAACAATTTGGGAATGCCACAAGGCAGTAAGTAAGAGGCGAGCTTATCGCCCTAGGCACAAAATTTAAAAGGGAACGTCGGGCAGACTTCGATAGCGTGCTCAAAGCGCTACAACAGGCTGAGCTTAACCACTTCAATACAGGGCTTTTTGTACCTATTCAATACCGGGCCTATTCTAGCACTTCTCTCCTACATGTACAAATCATCATTCTTTTGCTAGAAAATTACTCAGAACCCCCAAACATTATATATGTTTTTTTAGCAGACACCCTAGGGAATAAAATGACGGTCATTGCAACTTTTTTTCTTGCACGATATTTGCGCAATCATTTTTCAAACGCCTTTTTAAAAAAAAAAAAAAAAATGGTTTCATGAATTAAGAAATAACAAAACAGTAAAGTTAGCCCAATTTTTTGGGAAAATATGAAAGATAATGTTACACCGAGTAAATAGATACCTAACATGTCACGCTTTAAAATTGCGCACACTCATGGAATGGCGCCAAACTTCAGTACCTAAAAATCTCCATAGGCGACGCTTTAATTTTTTTTACAGGTTACCAGGTTAGAATTACAGAGAAGGTCTAGTGCTAGAATTGTTGCACGCGCTCTAACGCACGCGGCGATACCTCACATGCGCGGTTTGAACGGCGTTTACATATGTGGGCGACTTACGTGTGCATTCGTTTCTGATCGCGAGCTACCGGGGACAGGGGCGTTTTAAATATTTTTTTTTATTATTATTTATTTATTTTTTTTTTTACTTATCTATTTATTTTTTTACAATGATTTTACTTTTTTTTTTTTTTTTTTGATCACTTTTATTCCTATTACAAGGAATGTAAACATCCCTTGTAATAGGAATGTGTGTGACAGGTTCTCTTTATTGAGAGATGCGTTGTCAATAAGACCCCACATCTCTCCTCCAGGCTGGAAAGCATGAGATCAGTGAAAATTTTTTCACTGATCTCATACTTACAGCCGCAATGGCGGCTTTGTTTACATTTGAGGCCCGGGCGTGACGTCATCACATCGCGCCCGGGCCTCCGACGATCATAGAGATGACTGGTGACCATCTGGTCACCAGTCATCTCTATGCTCATCACGTGACCCCACCAACGACGCCGGAAGATTCGCTCCGGGTCCCCGATCGCACGGGGAGCCCGGAGAAGCACCGGATGGCGGCGGGAGGGATGTCCCCTCCCGCCACCTGTAAGAACGATCAAGTGGCGGAAAAAAAGGGCCCAGACACAAATACACAAGCTTTGCTCCCCCTCGGGGGACTTGATGTTAAAATTCACCCAAATAGCTGCGGGGTTTCGCGACTACTATGCTACCCTTTACAACCTTGACGCCGATTTAGCCCCAGAAGAAAAGACTGACAAAACGTGTAGAATCCGCGAATATCTAACCACGAACAGAGTACCGCCCCTGACTGAGGACCAACAAACCGATTTAGACTCCCCCATAACAGTTGAGATTGAAACCACCATTAAATCACTGTCCAATGGGAAAAGCCCAGGCCCAGACGAATACACTAAAGCCTCGTACACACGGCCGGTTTTCTCGGCAAGAAAACTGCTGGGGGAGCTTTTTGCCGAGAAAACCGGTAGTGTGTATGGTTTCTCGTTGGGAAAACTGCCGGAAATTTCGACGAGAAAAATAGAGAACCTGCTCTCTATTTTCTCGTCGGCCTGTTTCCCGACGAGAAAACCGTGCGTGTGTATGCTTACCCATTTATCCGATGGAGTTCCACACAGACGATAGTAATTTGCTATCGTTTTGTTTTCCATCAAATAAATTTAAAACATGTTCTATTTTTTAACACCGATGGGAAAAAAGACCGATGGGGCCCATACACGATCGGTTTGTCCGATGAAAAAAGTCCATCGGTAAAACCGATCGTGTGTACAGGGCTTAACTGACAATTGCGCGGTCGTGTGGCGCTGTACCCAAACAAAATTGATGTCCTTTTTTTTTAGTTCAGTCACAGCTTAACAATTAGGTAAGACTTGTTCGTAACAGTGACAAACATTTTATCCTTTACAACAAAACAGCAAAAAAAGAACTTATGGTAGCCAAAACGAATATACAGTAGTATAAGAAGGTTATTCTTGAGAGTAGGGTGGATGGCTTGCATGCCCTCGTCAGTTATCTAATCTCAGCGCGGCCCGGACTCGGCTATCGTCACGGGAGAGAACCACCTTAGACAGCTCCAGGGGCATCCCCACCCAGGTTCTGCGCCAAAGGAGGGGTGCCATTCAAGGCCTCCAACTATCCTCCTCCGACGCGTCGCCCAGGCCCCCCCCCCGGCTCCCGCGCTCTCATTATGGATAGTCACAGCGCTGGAGCCGTCACTCAGGGCGCTTATGTGTGGGCTGTTGGCCTTGCCGTGCGCAACCTTCTTAGCATTTCGGGGGCATCCACTATCAACCTTGTCAACAGTAAAACTTTTGTAGTGCTTAACCGTAAGAAAGGGAGGAGAGAGTTTAAGAGGGAATAGTGGGGGGGGGGGGGGGAGAAAGATCAGAATCTCACCACAGACGTATGAGGGACTCACCTTGCCAACACCGGACCACAAGCCGCCAGGCTATTGTGTAAAAAAGAAAAACGGTTATGCAATGTCCGCGGTCCATGCTCCATTTCATGGGGGGGGTTGGTATTAATTACTATTTAGTGTCCTGTTGTGACCCAGGGTTGGGTCTGCTAGCTTTAGTAGAGACACATCTAAACTAGAGGGGATATGACTGTGATCAGAGAAATCATCTGTCCAGAGAGTCCATGGGGCAGTGTGTTTATCTCTAGTACCTTTTTTACAGGTTGCAATCCATTCTTCTGCTTCCCTGATCTCATTTATCTTGCGTATCCACTCCTCTCTGCTTAGTATCTGCGTTTTCTTCCAGTAAATCGGAAGTAGCCAGCTAGCAGGATCAAGCAGGTGAGGTAGTGCGCTCTTTTTGTAACGACTGATGGGCATGGGAGGGATGTGCAAGAGAAAGTGGACCGGAGAGAGGAAGACATCTATCCCCAAAACTTCCTTAACCTGGTCTCTAATGTCTTACCAGAAAGGTGCAATTATAGGGCATTCCCACCACAAATGTAGAAGGGTTCCTCGGCTTCGCATCCCCGCCAGCATAAATCAGAGCCGGTAGGGTACATCCGTGCCAAATCCACAGGAGACCCTGTACCAACACGACATCAATTTGTAGTTTTGTCTCTTGCATTTTACAGTCGGCCGAGCTGGAGTGAGTCATCTGATATAAGTGTGTCAGTTGAGGTACTGTGGGCTCTTGCCCCAGGTCTCTCTGCCATGCCCGTATACAGATGGGTTTGGACGCCGAGGACCCCAGCAGTTGGTACAACTCTGAGACCATTCGTGAGATTGGTCCGTCCGCTATGAATAGGCCCTCAAAAAGGTGTTAGCAACGTGATATCTCTTATTGAGCTACCATTTGTCTCAAAGAAGTGGTGCAACTGCCTATATCTCCAAAAGTTCATTTGTGGTTTCCCGGGTCTGCCTGTTAAGGATTCGTAGAGTATCAGTTTGCCGTTTCTTAACAGTTTTCCGCAGCTAGCATTCCTGTCATCAACCCATGTTCCAAAGAAGTCTGCGCTTTCCCCCAGGGGGGAACCAACGGTACCCACCCAGTGGCGCCAGTGGGGACACGGGGGGGGCCAAACCGAATGTTCGGTTGATTTTATCCCACATCCTGAGCGACAGATGCGTCAGGGGGGACGTGTCTCCCGACAGCCCCGTGTTCCCTCGATTGTAGCCCACAGTTTGGATTGGTCATGAAAGCGCCAATTGAGGAGTCTCTGGAGGGCTATAGCCTGATAGTATCTCTGTAAGTCCGGGACGCCCAAACCTCCAGAGCGCTTCGGGCGTTTCAGGACCCTCAGTGCTATGCGTGATTTCTGGGAATTCTATATGAACTTGGTGAACATGTGGGACATGTGGGTGAAGAAGGTTCTGGGTAGGGATACAGGGAGCATCTGCATGTAGAACAAGATCCAAGGTAATACGTTCATTTCTATAATATTTACTCTCCCTAGCCAGGTGAAGGCGGTTTTCGCCCAGTGTTGCAAGTCCTGTTTGACGGCAGATATCAACTTAGGGTAGTTCGTTGTGTATAGTGTGTCAAAACTGTCTGTTAATTGTATGCCGAGATAACGGAGGGAGGTCGTAGCCCACGTAAAGGGGAATGCTGTTTTTCATCTGTCATGTTCGGGGATAATCGTATGGACAGGATTTCGGACTTTGTGTAGTTGATTTTAAAGTTTGAAAGTGTCCCGAAATGTTGGAGCTCCTTCAGCAGGACTGGCAGCGAGATCAGGGGGTTCGTTGGGTGGAATAGTACATCATCCGCATAGGTAGAAAGCTTATGCTCTATGGGTACCTACCGTCAGGCCCGCTATGTCCGTGTTTGCCCTCACTCTACGCAACAGGGGCTCTAAAGCTAATGCAAAGTGGAGGGGTCAAAGCGGGCACCCCTGTCTCGTGCCATTCCTGATTGGAAACTTGGATGAAAGAGTGTCATTTACTTTGACCTGTGCACTAGGATCTGTGTATAGGGCCTGTATCCAGGTTAACATGTTGGAGCCTAAACCTAATGTGTCGAGTACTGCACGTAGATAGGACCAGCCGATCTGGTCAAACGCTTTCCCTGCATCTGTAGAGAGTATTAAGTAGGGAAGGGGGTCTTCCTGCTTCTTGGCCCAGTGAATAGGCTGAATCGCTCATATGGAGTTATCTCTGGCCTCTCCTCCTGTGATGAAACCTGTTTGTTCGAGGTGGATTACTTGGGGTATGAGGTATTTTAGTCGGTTCGTTAGGATTTTTGCCAATACTGTATCTTCACGTCAGTGTTCAGTAGGGACATGGGGCGGTCGCTTTGTGGAGTCGTGGGGTCTTTCCCTTCTTTCGGTATAACTGAGATGTGTGCTAATAGGGCCTCTGGGGGAATACAGTTACCTTTTGTCAGGGAGTTGAAGCATTTGCACATCTTGCTGGGGAGCATCAGGGAATTTTTTTTTTTTTTAATAGTAAGCCTAAAGCCTTGTACACACGAGCGGGAATCTCGTCGGGGGGGGGGGGGGGGGGGAAACGTTGGTTTTCCTGACGAGATTCCTGGCAAGCTTGTCTTGCCAAGACTTGTGTACACACGCACATTCAAAAGAACCGCCGTTCTTTTAAATGGCAAGAACGCAGTGACGTCATCGACTACGACGAGCATGCGCTCGTCGCATTCGATGCCGTCGCCGCCATTTTGCTACACCCTACGCGCATGCGTCAAAGTCTTTTTTTCGAGAATGCGGAAATAATACATTACATTCTTGAAAACTTCAATAAAAATATTGAAACAGAAATAATGCATTACAATTTAAATACACCCATTCGATTTTAGTCGACAAATGATTTTAGTCGACTAAAATGTACTGAAGATTTAGTCGACCAAATACAACTAAAACAATTGCAGATGACTAAAATAAGACTAAAACTAAAATGCCATTTAAAAGGGGCGTTCCAGCCTTTTTTATGTTTATTAAAAGTCAGCAGCTGCAAAAAGTGTAGCTGCTGGCTTTTAATAAATAGACACTTATCTGTTCCACTGTCCAGCGACGCGACGCCCGGAGCTCTGCTCCTCTCCCCCCTCTCTCCGCTGGCGCCTCCATTCTAACTGTGGGCACCGGCCATGACAGCTTTCGGCTTCACGGCCAGGCACTCACTGCGCATGCGCGAGCGGCGCAATCTGAGTGGACAGGCGATCGCCTGGGACCTGTCACGTGACCCAGGTGATCGCCTACAGGGAGGGGCCCGCCTTAGGCGATATGACGAGTCGCCTAAGCGGTCCCTGGGCGGAAGGAGGAAGTAGGACAGAAAGTCCCACTCCTACTGAAGCCCCCACTCCCCCCCAAAAAAATAACATGCCAAATGTGGCATGTAAGGGGGCGAGGAGTGGTTTAAGCGGAAGTTCCACTTCTGGGTGGAACTCTGCTTTAAGTCAAAAGACCAAAAGACTAAAACTAAATTGAAATTTGCTGCCAAAATTAAAACTGCTAGTGGGGCAGTTTTTTTAAAGGTAAAAAAAAAAACCTTTTGTCTTTAGAACGACTTTAACCCTTCCCTCCTCTCTACGAAGCACAAAAGCTTTTGGCATGAGATCCAGCCAAACCTGCAACCCAGAAATGCCTTTGTTTAGACTGTAGCCGTTCTTTGAAGGCGAGAAGATAATATATTCTGCAAATATCATCTATTATTTATCAGCTGCAATGACTCCGCGCTCGGCGATACTCCAGAACCCTCTGCGGATTGCGCAGTCTTTTAATAAATGAATGCAGCAGCGTCCTCAATAATAATCAGAATCCACCAACACAGCAGAACGGTCTAAAAATAAGATTAAATGCGCAAACATGAATTCAATATGATGGAAAAATAAATAATAAAAACACAAGCAGTCTGTGCTACCAAAAAACATTACAGCCAGCAGAGGGACCAGCAAACATCCGTTCTTGGAATGAAGACTGAGGATTAAAAAACGCAGAGCGATCTAGGAAAAATACATTCCGCGGGTGGAAAACCTCCAGAGCCTGGAAAATATGGAGCAACTCACTGCGATGGGGCCAAGAATTCACAGGAGAGGACAAAATTAAAAAAAAAAAAAAAAAAAAAAAAAAAAAACTTAAAGCGGTAGTAAACCCTCCCAAATAAAAACGATTTTCACAATATTATTAAATAAATCGTAATTGCGATTCAAATGGTCACTTTGAATACAGTAAACCCCCGCTCTATCGCGGTTCAGTTTTTGCGGTCCCGGTATATCGTGCTATTTTAATTAGGACCTATTAATTCTGTTATCGCTGTAATATTTTGCGGTTTTGTAGCGATGACTCAGAGCGAGGCTGCGGTGGAACGCATGCCTCGCTCGTGGACCGCACCGAGCGCGGTGACTTTAGAGGGGGCAGTAACACGATTCGGAGCATGTGCAGATGACAATATTTTTGTGTTTTACAATGCTCTTGCTCTCTCTCTATCTTGTATGTGTTTCTATTGCTTAAAAGTGTGTTTAGCCACTTCCCTACCGGGCACGAAAACCCCCTTCCTGCCCAAGCCATTTTTCAGCTTTCAGCGCCGTCACACTTTGAATGACAATTGCGCGGTCGTGCGACGTGGCTCCCAAACGAAATTTGCGGCCTTTTTTTCCCCACAAATAGAGCTTTCTTTTGGTGGTATTTGATCACCTCTGCGGTTTTTATTTTTTGCGCTATAAACAACAGAAGGGCGTCCAGTTTGAAAAAAAAAAACACAATATTTTTTACTTTTTGCTAGAATAAATATCCATTTTTTTTTTTTTTCCAATTAAAATTTTCCTCAGTTTAGGCCGATACGTATTCTTCTACACGGTGCCGGCGGCGTGACGGAGGCGCGCCAGAGGTAAGCCCGTCTGGGCCCGTCCGGGCACAGGCGGGGCCAGGGCATGTGACTCTGTTGGTCCGAAAACAGTACATTTACAGACCCTTACTCCTGAGGATTTGTACCCGAACACTAATCAGACTGAACTGACTTTAAACCGTGAGTCTTTTTGTTATTCGAAAGATATGCTTATGGAACTACTTAACAAGAAAGGCCATGTACCACAAGCTACCCGTACACTATGTGATTTACTAGAGATAGCTAATCACCCGTCAGACACTACTACACCCTCTCTATTGGCGAATGTTACTCTTCCCAGCAGAAAGGTGTTTCTCAAAACGGCGGAAGTTTTGAAATGTGGCTACATCAATGCACGATCAGCAATAAAACACGCTTCAGAAATCGCTGATACTATCACCCGTAAGGACCTCCATTTTTTAGGGTTATCTGAGACATGGTTTCAACCTGGTTTTGAGGCTTGCCTCATAGATTTAGTCCCTGATAATTATAAAATTATTTTTAAAAACCGCCTTCATAAAAAAGGGGGGGGGGGCCTAGGCTTTATATATATTCACTAGAATGCACTAAACTACTTATACAAGAGACTACAAATTTTGAATCTATGCTGGTAAAAATGCTGTATCAATCCTACATCCACATTTTTTGTTTTATTGATCTATCGTCCGCCAGGCTATAATGCATCATTCAATGAGGAATTTTTAAATTTTATTTTAAAAACCTCTCTGGACTACTCTAATATTCTTGTCCTGGGAGATGTAAATCTTTGGCTTGACGATCCCAAGGATCAGAAAGCCATAGAATTTTTAAATGACATCTCCAATGCACATTTTGTCCAACACCTTAAGGTACCCACACATCAAAAAGGACATACACTTGATATTTTACTCACTAATACATTGGTTACTGACAATATCCGAGCAACAGAGGTTATTTGGACGGATCACTTTTTAATTACCTTTACCCTCCCAGATTTTGCAACTCGAAAAGCAGCAATTGGACACCCTATGACTATATCTAACCCATATAGAAAATTAAAGGATGTCACCTTGGAAAATTTCAATACAGTATATCAGGGCTTGACAAATTTGCTTGGAATCTAGGAGCCAGCTAAAAAAGTTAGGAGCCAGGAACGCACCCTGTCCCGCCGAGCTCGCGCGCAGAAGCATACGCGAGTAGCGCCCGCATATGAAAGCGGTGTTCAAACCACATGTGAGGTATCGCCGCGATCGGTAGAGCGAGAGAAATAATTCTAGTCCTAGACCTCCTCTGTAACTCAAAACATGCAACCTGTAGAATTTTTTAAACGTTGCCTATGGAGATTTTAAAGGGTAAAAGTTAGTCGCCATTCCACGAGCGGACGCAATTTTGAAGCGTGACATGTTGGGTATCAATTTACTCAGCGTAACATTATCTTTCACAATCTAAAAAAAAAATTGGGCTAACTTTAGTGTTGTCTTATTTTTTTATAAAAAAAAATAGGATTTTTGTACTCTCCGTAAAATCCGTTTCTCTGACGTCCATGGACCGACGCAGCTCTCATACTGATTACATGTGGGTATATGTCCCTGCTCGCAGGAGAAGACCTAGGCAGAATGTTAGAGGTTAAAACATTCTAGAACAAGCCAGAGCTGAACAGCCCCGCCCAGGGGGGCGGTCCCTCCGGACATTACCCTTCCACCTGCAGCTAATCAGCCTCAGTTCGTAACAAAGCAGTACAAACTTAAAAGGAAGGGTGGGTGCTGCGTCGGTCCATGGACGTCAGAGAAACGGATTTTACGGCGAGTACAAAAATCCTATTTTCTCTTATCGTCCATGGACCGACGCAGCTCTCATACTGATTACATGTGGGACGTCCCAAAGCAGTATAAGAAAAGGGTGGGAGCAAAAAAAGTAAGGAACAACCAAAACTTCACTCCAAACCAGCAGAGCCCCTCAACAGAGGAGTTGCAACATTAGACAGCGGCCTGCAACACTTTGCGGCCGAAGGAAGCATCCGAAGATGCAGCCACATCAACCTTGTAGAACTTTGAAAAGGTATGAACGGACGACCAGGTCGTCGCCTTGCACACTTGTGCAACCGACGCTTGATGTCGGAAGGCCCGGGAAGCACCAATTGCTTTGGTGGAATGCGCCCGCCCCTTAAGGGCATAGGCCTGTATGACGGTCTGCCTGATCCACCTAAAGACGGTGGCAGACGACACCGCTCAGCCCTGTTTTGGACCAGACACAGATTTCCGAATGGAAACAGTAGCAGACAGGTACACTCGTAAGGCTTGTACCCATCTTAATGCAGGAAGCGCAAACTCTCAGGGAAGCGATGGGTGAGGACACAAGGACGGAAGAACAATGTCCTTCTTAAGGTGAAAGGCCAAGACCATCCTTAGAAAAGAAGGATGGTCGTGGGCGCAACACCAACATATCCTTATGGAGGACCAAGTAAGGCGACTTGCCAGACAAGGCTGCCAACTCAGACACCCGTCTAACCGAAGCAATGGCCAATAAGGCCAACTTCCGGGACAAGGTCAAGAGAGGAATCTCTGATATTCTCAAAGGGATGTTCTTGGAGAACCGAGATGCATCAAAATCAGATCCCAAGTAGGGAGAGGAGGCTTGACAGGGGGGACCACATGGCGAACCCCCTGCCCAAAAGGTGCTAATCAAGGAATGTCCCGGCAGCGGTCGTTGAAAAAGACAGTCCGGGCCGAAATCCGACCCTCAAAAAAAGGTATGCAAGGCCAGCTTTTGGGTCACACCACGCTGTAAGAACAGCAAAATCCTGGGAATGGAAAACATCCGAGGATGCCACTCAAGTTCCTCGCACATAGCGATGTAAGCCTTCCAGGTACAGTGAGATATCTTTCTGGAGGAAGATTCCTGTGTCAACAACATAGAAGAGATGACCGAATACGAGAGAACTCGGTCCTTTAGCACCTGGCTTTAAACAGCCATGCCATTAAAGCCAAGGACTGTAAAGCAGGATGAAGTATGCTCTGCGAAGCCGGCGAGGCAACAACAGTAGCAGAGGGTAAGCATATATCAGGCGATACTGCCCCCACGGGCTTCCAACGCGTCTAACGCATCCGCCCAGGGGTCCCTGGACCTGACCACGATCTTGCCACCTTGCGAGTGAGTCGAGAGGCCACAAGGTCCACTTCCGGTGCCCCACCTCCGGTAAAGAAGGTGGAAACACCTCCGGATGCAAGGACCCTCCGCCTGCAATGCACACGGCCGACAGGACCGTCTTGCAGCGAGACGTATGAAAATCCCAAAGAGACTCCGCAATGTATCGGAGAAGGGAGGCCCCAGTGTACAGGGTGCCTCAAATGTTGGCCAATAAAGGCAACTTGACGGAACTTCCATAGAAACTCGGTCAGAGGACTAGTACCTCAGCCTCCACAGGTGGCGCAAACCCACCCCGGGCACAGAGACCCTAAAGGCTAAAGCAGTTGTAGTGCACCTGCTAGACGACTGATGAATGAAGCAGAGGCTTTTGCCCAGTCATTGAGCTACAAAAAATGCCAGAGACGCAGCCACTAACGGGCGCAACGCCAACCCCAGCCTGGCGAACACAGTCCAAGACAGCGCTTCTGATCACCACTGAAAGCAGGTGTGACAATGCTCCATCCAGCAGCTACCCATGGATAGGTGGTGATTGTGCAAACACATAGTTTATACTATGTATTGCGTCAAACGCACAAATGGAGAGTGTGGGAGGAAACCCACCCAGCCACAAAGAGCATAATACCACCACATACGGCGTATGTAGTTTAGTATTTGTGGATAAACCTATTAAACGCGTATATACTGTGCCAGCGACGAAGGCGTGCACATCATCGGGGCCTGGACGTAAACCAGCCACACAGATTGCGTACACAACCGTGTAGGTATGTTAGCCTGCGAATAAACAAATTTCACATGTCTATACTGTGCATAGCGCTGAGAATGCGCACACCATTGGAATGCAGGGGAGAAACCTGAGCACCCGGATGAAACCCATGCAGACTGCATACGCATACCGTGTATGGTATTATAGTATGTGTGCTAAACATTTTGCACAAGCCCATGTGTGCATAGCACCGAAGGCGCGCACACTGTTGGCGCGTAGGAGGAACTGAAGTACCCCACGCATACTCGGAGAATGCAATACCTACAACTACTGTAAATGTATTTAGTGTAGTGTATAGACATAATGTGTATGTTTACACCGTGTATTGCACCAAAGGCATGCATGTCATGTAGCATGGGCAGAAACCCACGCAGACTGCATACGCATACCGTGTAGGTATTATAGTGTGTGTGCTAGACCTTTTGCACAAGCTCATGTGTGCATAGCACCGAAGGCGCGCACACCGTTGGCGCGTAGGAGGAACTGAAGTACCCCACGCATACTCGGAGAATGCAATACCTACAACTACTGTGAATGTATTTAGTGTAGTGTATAAACATAATGTGTATGTTTACATCGTGTATTGCACCAAAGGCATGCATGTCATGTAGCGTGGGCGGAAACCCACGCAGACTGCAAAGACATACCGGGTAGGTTCAATCGCACAAATTTAGACTGTGCATAGCGCCGAAGCGCCCACTCGGAAGAACTCCACGCAGACAGCACACAGATACCGTGTAGGAATGATAGCATGTGAATCAACATAATATTGCACATGTTTTTGCTGTGCATTTCCATTGGAGCGTGGGGGGAAACCGGAGTACCCGGAGGAACCCCACGCAAACAGTATACCCATACTGTAAACGTGTATAATATTTGCAATAAACATATTGAACATGTCTATACTGTGCAGAGAGCCGAAGCGCACATACCATGAGAGTGCGGGAGGACACCGGAGCCCCCGCCAGCCCAGAGAGTATGATACATACATATACTGTGAATGTATCTGGAGTCGTGCATAAACATATTTTGTACGTTTATATCATGTATGGCACTGAAACACAGCATTGGAACGTGGGGACAGCCACGCAGACACAGAGACCAATAACACATACATACACTGTGAATGTATGCAGTGTAGAGGTATAGGATGAGTTAAAAATATGGCGCAGAGGCGCATAATCTTCTCTGTATCATTCCAACCTGCTTGACAGTGCTGCTGAAGCAGCATACAGGTAACAGGTAACCTCTGATCCTCAGACCGTGTGTCTGTCAGAGCTCAAATCATTCCCCAGGAAATGGCGGGAAATGTTACCTCAGGTATCACACACAAGGCTCACAGGGATTAGAGACATAAATTAATAAAGTCCTCCCTCATCCATGCTGCTCTTGAGGCAGCGTGTGAGGAAAACAGTGAGGAAACTGTGTAAAAGAAAAGCTTGTCACAGCAATTCCAGCCTGAGTGTGATTCTCACATCATCAATGAGATCACTTACAAGCGCCCTGTCATTCACTGACACAGAACTGGAGTCTTCCTCACAAGGGAATGTCCTGTTCATAAACATTAAATATTCAGAGGTAGGGTCCTGAGCCCAATAGCTAGGCCCATATCTGACTCAGAGCACTCCTTCACTAAAGATTTTTGTGGGGGGAGGGGGCTTATAGCTCCTTTTGCTCGCACACCGCTTCCATTCAGACAGGAATCATTCCAGGACTGCTGACAACTGGTCCATAAGGACCGCAGGTGCAGGAAACCTATGAACATGTTTAACTGTGCAGCACTGCCGGTTGCCCCAGGCAATGTGGAGAGCAGGTGTATCAGACTCCATAACGCCACCCTCTGAGACCTTATACACTATACAGTGAATATACAGTCCACCCACTGGCTACGCTGAGGAGGGGATACCCGGGAGGACCCACCAACCCTTAAGGACAGCTCAGTCTGTGAGGAGATTGTGAGGGGATTCGTGCCGCCGCCAGAAATAAATGCGCGGCGGCCACAAGAAAATGGCCGCCGTCCGCAGCTATAACTGTGCCACTAAACGCCAAGATGGCCGCCGAGCGCAAAATTCAAAGCTCTAATGCGCGCCAATGGCACACGCAATAACCACCTCAAACAGCGCCAATGGCGCACGCAATAATCACCTCACACACCAGAAAAAACTGCAGACATGAGCGCCCAACCAGGCCAGAGTGACCCCCAAGCACCCCACAGCACAGCACCAGTACAGGGTGCAGAGAGCAGCATAACAGGGGGGGACAGGGAGAAACCCCCACACACAGAAACACAGCCAGCATGTACTCACCTGCAGTAGGAGAGACTACTTACCCGTCCCTTTCAGGGACCCACTGGCTTGTTTCAGACAGACCTATCACAGAGTCGTACTGCGTAGCTGTCGGCCCGGTCCACCGCGAGAGATACAGTCAGTCAAGTACTGTTCAATCTTGAGAGGACCGCGGGAGCATGAAAGCAACCCGGCCACCCCTGGAGCCATGGGGTATGTCGTGAACTGAGTCTCACGCACGCAAGGCGAGGATCAGCACGCTCAATGGTCGGACAGGGAAGACTACGAGGATACTAGTGTACCCAACCTGTTGCCCAGCCGACAGTTGATTGAAGGTCTCAAAAATAAAATAATAAAATTCCCAAAGGAATAAAAATCAAAAGTAAAATCTTCCAGGAGACTGGCTCCTGAGAGCCACGTCTTCTCCTTCTGCTAGGCAGAAAAAAACTGAGGCTGATTAGCTGCAGGTGGAAGGGTAATGTCCGGAGGGACCGCCCCCCTGGGCGGGGCTGTTCAGCTCTGGCTTGTTCTAGAATGTTTTAACCTCTAACATTCTGCCTAGGTCTTCTCCTGCGAGCAGGGACATATACCCACATGTAATCAGTATGAGAGCTGCGTCGGTCCATGGACGATAAGAGAAAAGTGTGTTTTTTCCCAAAAAAGTGCGCTTGTAAGACCGCTGCGCAAATACGGTGTGACAGAAAGTATTGCAACGACCGCCATTTTATTCTCTAGGGTGTTGGAATAAAAAATATATATCATGTTTGGGGGTTCTAATTAGAGTGAAGGAGATGGCAGGGAAAACAGACAGGGAAACTCCATTAGCATTGCTGGTTGTCATACCAACTGCCACCACAAGATGGCGCTAGTTCACAGAAGGAAGCATAGGCCTGCAGAAGGCCGCAAAGCCGCGGCCTCAATTACCGGCCGGCGCGGCCCGACGCGATCCCGCGGCGCGGACGGGGGGGCACGGAGACACAGGATACCCCAGCTGTGCTGCCCCAGGCGCCAGGTCGCTAATTCTAGTCGCAATGGCGACCTGGCGCCCGGGGTTTGTCGAGCCCTGCAGTATATCAACTAATATCTGTACAAATAGCTGCGTTTTCTAGTACTCATCAACAACGAGACAATCCAGAATCTGAGCTTTTACAAGTGGAGGAAGCCCTGAATCAATTTGATTTAAAAATAAAACTAAGCCTTAATAGTGTTGCCCCACTACAAACATCAAATAATCGACCACGCCTGACTAAATCTCGTCCTTGGCATACAGGAAAACTTTTGTCCCTAAAAACAAAAAGAAGACAATTAGAACGCAGGTGGCTAAAGACGAAACTATATAGAATTTTTTGTCATGCGTACTCAAAGCAGATAAAATTATGTAAAACGGACATACTATAACCATCTAATTAACAATGCACCTAATTTTTTTTGTTCATTATCTTTTTTATTAATTTTCCAAAAACATATATAACACACATTACAATACATGAAACACATTTACAGTCTCAATATTTCCCATTACAAATAATAAAAAAAATATAAAAAAAAAAAAAAAAGGGGGGAAAAGAGGGAGAGATGGGGAAAAAGGAGAGAGAGAAAAAAAAAAGGGGGCTGGGAGTGGGGATGATTTTAGAAGGGGGGGGGGATGGGGGAATACAGCCCCCCATACTCTCCCCCAAATATTATATGTGCTATCACTCTAGTGTTGATGTCTTCTAAAGTGGAGTTAAATAATAAAGAGAGACAAAAAGTGGTTTCAGAAACTACTACAAACTGAAAAACAAGTGTTAAAATATAAAGTAGACAGTATAGAGGACTGGGGGATGAATTTACGAGTGACTGTACTGATGGAGTGACAAAACATGTATATAGAGAGAAAAGTGAGAGGTAAAGTTATCGTCACCTGTGCCAAAAGAAAAAAAAAAAAAAAAGGGGGAGGAAAAGAAAGAGAGATGGGGAAAAGGAGAGGGGGAGAATGAGAGAGAGAAAAAAAAAAGGGGGGGGGAGTGGGGATGATTTTAGAAAGGGGGGGGATGGGGGAATACAATCCCCCATATATATTATGTGCTATCACTCTAGTGTTGATATCTTCTAACGTGAAATTAATTAATAAAGAGTGAAAAAAAGTGATTTCAAAAACTACTACAAACTGAAAAACAAGTGTTAAAATCTAAAAGTGGACTGCATAGAGGACTAAGGGATGAATTTACAAGTGACTACACTGATGGAGTGACGAAACATATGTAGAGAGAAAAATAACAGGTAAAATTATCGTCACCTGTGCCCAAAAAAAAAAAAAGGGGGGGGAGGGGGGGGAGTAGGGGAAGCCTCAGGGAAGAACAAGTCTAATCCCCCTCTCTCACTCTCTCCGAGAAAAGGAAGAGAACAAAAATAGGGGTGTAAAGAAGGAAAGAAGAAAAGGGAGGAAAGGGGAGGCCGGCATGCATGGTATCCAATAAAATGTTTGTCACAGTACATTTTAGTCTCTTAAGGGATAAGCCAAAGAATAACCACAGGGAATCAACCTTAAGATATAGATAGTGTGAGGGGGTTAGCTCGGCAGCGGGTGTGTGTGACCCCCGAGATGGGCTCCCCACACAAAAACAGGCCCAGCAAACGGAGGTTGTGGTTTTCAAAATCAAAAAGGTGCGGTTTATTTTCTATTTACAGTGACAAAACACAGCAAAGCAAAAGAAACATAAACAAAATAAATCCTGGTCAAGTTGACCTCTGACTAAACATACAGGTTTCCTAACTAACAACTGGGATCAGCCTAGTGCTGTCCTAGTCCCTAAGTCCCTGGTTTTAAATGTCCAAACAAATAGCCACACAGGCTTTGCCTCACCGCACAGGGGTTCACTCTCCCTAGACAGTCCACACAGGTCTGGTTCCAGGCATGAGCTAACATCTAATGAAGCTGGGAGTTCTTATAGAGGCCTAAATGAGCTGACAAGCTTCAGCTGGTCTCATCAACTCCCTGTCTGCACGACGCCCAGCCCTCTCCCTAGAGGTATGAGTCATCCATGAGCCCACTAGCCTTATACAACTCTCCACCTAGTTGTATAAGTCGGCGTAAAGCCTGAATCTGGGCGAAATATATCTACCCCCCTGGATGCAACCAGGTGACTTTACCTTCCTGCTGTCACAATAGCTTATTCAATAGATGTAAACGGATCTCAGTGGAATTGTGCAAGTATCTCTCTATTGGTTGCGGTGTCCTTGAACTCCATCAACAATGCACCTAATAAAGACAGTGCACTGTTTAAAATTGTACGTTCCATTACAACGCCTAGTCAGTGTGTACCGTCCATATCGGCCTCGTTAAAACTTTGTACACATTTACATGAAACATTTATTGGAAAAATTGATAAAATTTGTGATATATCAGCCTCATCTAGTTATCAACCATTATATGATTCTACCAATATTAATATGCCATTATTGGACAAATTTAAACTTGTATCTATACTAGACATTTTAAAGATCATGAACAGCCTAAAAGCCTCCACATATTTAGACGATACATGCCCAGCATAATTTTATAAAAAAACATGCTGTGACCTTGGCGGCTGATATCACAATGTTAGTTAATAAATGCCTTGCAATTGGCCTTATGCCTACTCAATGGAAACATGCCATCATCTCACCGCTGCTGAAGAAGGCAGGCCTAGATCCTGCCGACCTAAATGACTATAGACCGATAACATCGATACCATTCCTGGCCAAGATCCTAGAGCGTGTGGTCTTTGATCAGCTACAACATCATATAGAAATAAACAATCTTTTCCACGACACCCAATCGGGATTTAGGCCAGGTCGAGGCACAGAAGTATGTGCATTAGCCATGCGTGAAAGACTCCTTTATGATTAAGGACGCCGGAGGATCAGCCGCATTAGTGTTATTAGACCTTTCGGTGGCGTTCGATACGATCGACCACGACATCCTGACGAATCGCATGGAATTCCTGTTCGGAATAAAAGGCAAAGTACTGAATTGGCTAAAGTCCTTTCTTTCAAATCGCACACATGTAGTTTGCTTAGGAGATTATAGATCTTTCCCTCGCCATCTACACTGTGGAGTTCCTCAAGGCAGTGCCATTTCACCACTGGCCTTTAACTGTTACATGCGGCCACTGCCAGACATTATAACGAAATATGGCTTGGAGGCTCAAATATACGCGGATGACACACAAATACTGGTAGATATGGCTCGCGGTACAGATATGCAACTAAAACTCCAACTTTGTTTAGCTGAAATACATCAATGGATGCTTACCAGTAGACTTGGTATTAACACTGCTAAGACTGAAGTTCTTTTAATTGGTAAAATTACATCTATATCACCAATTTCTAATTGGCCCATATCATTTGGCCCTACTCCAACGCCTGCCAAAAAGATTAAGAACTTAGGGGTCTGGTTCGACTTGGAACTCACATTTATACCACATGTCTTATATATCGCGAAAAATGCAAGCTACTATCTACATTTTCTTCGGAAGTTGAAAAATCTGTTTACCGAATTGAATCGGAAAAAATTAGTACAAGCACTTATACTTTCCAGGTTGGATTACTCGAATGTTTTCTTATTAAATCTCCCAAAGAAATGGATTGCTAAGCTGCAGCTAGTTCAAAACCAGGCCGCTCGCCTGATTAAAGGTCTAAATTACAGAGAACATGTCACCAGCTCTCTTGGAGAGCTCCACTGGCTACCTATTGCTAAAAGGGCCGAATTCAAGGCCCTTTGCCTTTTTAAAGGCATACTGGAGTCAAGGTCCAATTTATTTATCTAGTATAGTTTCCCACTACACTCCCACAAGATCTTTACGCTCGGTGGATCAAAACCGCCTTATGCCTAAACTATATAATTGTACAGCAGCTGGTGGAAAAACTCTTCAAGTCTTTGGTGTAGTCTTATGGAATAATCTTCCTGAGAATATGCGAAAAATCAACCCGCTAATTCACTATCGCAAGGTACTGAAGACTCACTTACTTTCCAATGTATATGGATAAGGGACGTCTGCTACCTTACTACTTACCAGCCGATCAGCTTGCCCTGACTTGTTGCTGCTTACCTAAATGTGGACTGTTACTCTGTTTCTTTTACTTTTTATTTTTCCCTCTGTTGTTATTTATTATTAATTTATCCTGTATGTGTTATCTGTTATGCTCATTTTTTAAAGGTCAGTATATGTATTTGGTCTATCTAGCGCTTAGGCGCAGTTCTTGAACTGTATTTGGCGCTTTACAAATAATAAAATCAATCAATCAACATAAAAAAAAATATATATATATATATATATATATATATATATATATATATATATATATATATATATATATATATAAAGAAATAAAAAAAAAAAAACTATCCATTTCCGTTTTCTGGAAAGTACATCCTGAATTTTCATTTCGGTGCACCACTAGATACTATTATAATAAATATACTTACCATTCTATATTATATATAAAAAAATTTAAATGTGAAATTTTCTATAATATATATATATATATATATATATATATATATATATATATAAATAAATAAATATATCTTTTTTTTTAATCACAAAATCTATAAATTATATATTAAAAATATACAACTTTCTGTATATACACTGCCAATAAATAAAATATAGAACAAAAAACTATTTAAAAAACAAATTTAAAACAAAATTTAGAAAACAATATCAAATAAAATGAATTCTAAAAAGATATTTTATTTGATATATTATTTAAAAAAAAAAAAGTTAGGTTCTAATCTATATTATACGGTTATTTATTATTTTTATACAGTGTGTATAAGGCGTATATATTATATTTCTAACAGTATATCTTTAAAAAAAAAAAATGTTTTATAAACATACATATACACACACATTTTATTATGTTTTAATTTATATGTGTGAAAAGTGTAAATGTTTTCTGAGCCTTCTAGAAATAAAATTACAGAGAGGTTTCAGATGGAGATGTAACAGGCAGTGTCTGGATTGCGGAGCGCTCTGACAGCAGAATGCCATATTTCTCAATTTTCAAGTCATATTTACAGCAACACAGTCATGAAATGTCAGCTCTTCTATTATAAAAGAACACAATTACATTTTCCAACTCCCTGCAGCAAGCAGTAACACCATTACCTAGAACTGTACTCCATCTCTGACAATTTTGACCCTTCCATACCATACATAGGAAAAACTATTGCTGGCTCGCCACAAAAAAATATTAAACCTAGCTCCAAAAACATTAAAAAAATATATATATCCATTCCCTTGCAAGTGTAAAAAACAAAACAAAAAACACAGCAGCTTTGGCTGCGATTTTCACCTACTTTCTAGTGCTGTCCCTTGCAGTATTTTACTCCTGCCAGTAGATGTCACCATGTTCCCAGGTTGAATAATACCCAGCAACCGAGGACATCTTGTGGCAGAGAAAGGGTACAGCAGGGAATAATGCAGGACGTGATTATTGGAGACAGAGGAGAGTATTGCAGCCAGAGCTTTTATTTTGAGTACTCTGCTGGTGGGATTTAATTTTTGCCTGTAAACGCCTATGTCTGCATGGACCCACAGGCCACCATGGAGGGACATTTAGGCTCCATTCACACTTGTGCGACATGTCGTTCCCCATGTTTTCCAATGATAACCATTTATATATGTGCGAATTAAGGCTCGGTTTCCACTACTGCAAGATGTTGTGCGACTTGACACGTGTGAAGTCGCATGACAAGTCAAAATCCATGTATTCCAACTGTCCCCATTCCAATTGGTGCGACTCAAGTCGCAGCATTGTTTTTGTACTACTTTATTCCAACTCCGGTGCGACTTGTTCTCCCATGGTTCCCACCAGTCGCATGACATCGCATCAAAAATCGCATTGCAAAGTTGCACTGTAAATCGTGCGACTTTGGGGGGGGGGGTCGCAATAGTGGAAACCTAGCCTGAAGTTGCAGCAGCTTTAAAGTAGTTCAGGCACTACTTTGTTCCGACTTTCATGCAACTTGAAGGCCATAGACTTCAATGTTATCCCTCAGAAGTTGCATGAAAGTCGTACCTGAATGTTATACAATGTAATAGTTGTGTCCATTATCACTGGTCAAAGACAAAGTCGTTTCCAAGTCGCACCCATCCAAAGTTGCCCTCCAAAGTCATTGCAACTTTGGAGTCGTACAAAGTGTGAGTGGAGCCTTAGCCCCCCCCCCCCTTCACACTGGTGCGATTTGACAGTTCCAAATTGCATGACAAAAATCACACACCCCATTGTCGTCAATGGAACCGTTTAGATCCCTGCCAACAATTTAATTGCGACTTGCATAGACTTCTGTTAAATGAAGTGGCAGGGAAGCCGCAATGAAACCGGCAGTGCAAAATCGCACAGATGTGCTGCTTTGAAATTGCGCTGAAGTAGCACGATATCAAAGAGGCACCAGTGTGAACCAGGGAAAAAAAACGCCAGTGCCCCTAGTGGCCACATTTAAAATTGTCCAGTGTGCATGAGGCTTTTCTATAAAAAAGGGAAGAATCTGTCTACACAGCTATTAACATTTTCGATGCCAGGTCCAGGACCCCGCATGTCTCATTAAAGAGAACCTGTCACCAAAAATCATCACATAGGAGACTTTTTGTCCCCATGTGATGGGAAAACAATTTTTCTTGCAAAAGATTAAAGTTACACCCAAGCACATCCCCCCCTCCCCCCACAAATTTAAAACAGAACTATATGCAAAAAAAAAAAAAAAAAAAATCCCCCATTTTGTACAGAGCAAGGAAAGGTTATAACCCCGTCAGGTTTTTTTTTCACTATCTGTGTCACATTGCAAACAGGAAATGAGAGGAAATTCCTGCAAATAAGGGAATTCCTTGGGGACCTCCAGATCACCAGAACTAGTGTCCCCATTGGAAGATTTCCACTATATTACTTATCTGGTGACAACCCAAAATGTGGGCTTTTCTTTTACTTTCTATGATAATGGTAAACAGAACAAATAGAGAGGGGGAAATCTCCCTAACGGGGGCACAGACTGCAATAAAAATGTACAGGGGTTCTAATCCCTCTCCTATCCAAATTGTTATTTTTGCCTTTAGTTCTACTTTAAAGCGGACCTTTATTTCCAAATTTTCTGAAAGCAGACACACTAGAGCAGGGATATGCAATTAACGGACCTCCAGCTCTTGCAAAACTACAAGTCCCATCATGCCTCTACCTCTGGGTGTCATGAGCTTGTGGCTGTCAGAGTCTCGCTGTGCCTCATGGGACTTGTAGTTCTGCAACAGCTGGAGGTCCGCTAATTGCATATCCCTGATATAGGGTGTCTGCTTTCAGAAAATATATAATGTTTGGGGGGGGTTTTGTGTAATCTTCAGGCCTAAAATTACTTTTTAAACATGTGCAAAGAAAGAAAAACCACTGCAAAAACGGCCCTGGCAACGCAAAGGTTAAACCCTTTTTATTGTCATATCATCCTTGAACAGAATCTCACATGAGCTCATTAAACATTTTACAATATAGAATTTTATGAAACTTCCTGAAAGTCTTATCTGTACCGACCACACCGACCACGCTGCTTACACAGTGATCCTCCCCCTTCCAGTCATCTATAATCTGTATGTATCCCAGGGGGCAGCCGCCCATTCACAAAGCGCCGTGCAAGTCGCACATGCGCAGTAGGAAACAGGCAGTGAAGCCGCAAGCTTTACTGCCCGTTTCCCTTACCGAGGATGGCGGCGTGGGACCTGCAATGATCCGGATCGGCATGGGGAGGGGGGGCCCATCATCGCGGGCGCGGGGGGGGGGCCCCATCATCGCGGGCGCCTAGGACAGTTAAGTGTCCTTATTAAAAGTCAGCAGCTACAGTGTTTGTAGCTGCTAAAAAATAAATAAAAAAAATTGCGGGTGGAATCCTGCTTTAAGATTAAAAACATTCTGTATGCAGCAGCCCCACCTAATACTTACCTGAGCCCCCTCTCAATCCAGCGATGTTGCACAAGATACTCGGCTATCTGAGACTCTCCCTCCTCATAGGCTGAGACAGCAGCGAAGCGCCATTGGCTTGGGTGCCCCATAGCAAGCTGCTTACTGTGGGGGCACTGAACAGGAGGGGGGGGCAAAAGCACAACGAAGAGGGACCCGAGAAGAGGAGGATTGGGGCTTCTCTGTGCAAAACCATTACACAGGGCAGGTAAGTATATGTTTTTTGTAAAAAAAAAAAAAAAAGACACTATTTAATGAAAAAAATAAAAATAAGAAAAAGCATATCCAATAAAAATTAACAAATATCAAATGTTTTCATAAAATTTTGGCCAAAATGTATTCGGCTACATGTAAAAAAAATCCCAATAAGTGTAAACAGTATTTATTTGGTTTGTGTGAACCTTTTAACGTCTACAAACTAAACTGGATTTTTTTTTTATATACACTAGTAATGGTGATAATCAGTGACTTTAATTGGACTGCGATGCGGTGGGCAATCTGACACTTACTGACGCTGGGGGTGGGGGGGGGGGACTGACTAAAGCCCAGTATAGTACACACTAGCATGTGAGCAGCACATGTGACTATATTCACACATGTGGTCGTATACACAGTGGTAAATGGACAGCCCACTCCCTCCCTCCTCCATGTCCACTAACCAGTTAAACACAATGGGGGTGGGATATTACATGTAGATTGATGGAGGCTTCACCTCCCTCTCATTCTAAAGCCTCGTACACACGGTCCGACTTCAAACAAACTTTTCTGTTGATTTTTGTCTGAAGGGAGTTGGCCGGGAACACCCATAGCATACACACGGCAGGACTTTTCTGCAAACTTCCCCAACATCACGTGGTTTTTCTGCTCTTTACCGCCACCCTTTGGTCAACTTCTGCCATTGTTGGTTGATTTGAACATTGGTTCTGGGCATGCGTGTTTGTACTTCGGACAAAAGTCCGATTGAATTCTGTACACATGGTCGGACTTTTGTTGCCGAAAAGTTTGTCCATTTGCAGAGCGAACTTTTGTCTGATGAAAAACGAAAAAGTTTGTCCGATGGAGCGTACACACGGTCGGATTTTTTTGAAAATTTGCTTATTTTGAAGTTTGTTGTCAAAAAGTCCGACCGTGTGTACGGGGCTATAGACACAGGTTGGAGGGGCGTGACGCAGCCTGTGACTGGCAGAAATCCGCCCACACTGTGTTAATAAAGATTTGATTACAAATATATATTTGTATGACAATTTAAAACAGTTTATTGATATTTATTTTAACTCTGTATTCCAAAAGCTGTTTGGATTTTTTTTTTTTTATTTCACTTTGGAGCATGTGACCAGCAGAGGACTAGAAGCTCCTCCTACTTATGTTTCCCTGCAGGAGAGAGCCGGGTCATGTGACAGCTGTAAATCCATTAGGAAAAATAAACTTTTTTTAATTAAAATAATTACAGTCCCATCATCCACATACAGAAATAGAATGGAGAATGTAAATTAAAAAGTGTGTGTTTAGTATCACTTAAAAAAATTAAAATTTGAATTATATATATATATATATATATATATATATATATATATACACACACACATACATACATTATATATACACACACACACACACACACACACACACACTCCCTTAAAAAAAAAAAAAAAAAAAAGCAAAAAGCAAACACCGTATATACTCGAGTATAAGCCGACCCGAATTTAAGCCGAGGCACCTAATTTTACCACAAAAAACTGGGAAAACTTATTGACTTGAGTATAAGCCTAGGGTGTGCCTCACTTTGCCTCACTGTGTCCATGCCTCACTGTGCCCATGCCTAGACTGACATTTAACATAGGAGTCTATAGAAGGGGTGCCCAGCTTTGAAAAATCGGTGCTCCCAGGCCATAGGTCCCCCGGACAACAAACTTTGCACACATGTAGATGAGAAATGGGGCTACATATGTGCCTAATTTCGGGTTCAGGGGACCTACGACCGGCCGCTCCCGGGTCCCCAAAGTCACCGGAGAAATTACTGTTTAACATGGGAGTCTATGGAAGGGGTGCCCGGCTTTGAAAAAAAAAAAAAAAAAAAAAAAAAAAAAAAAAATCGGTGCTCCCCGGCCGTAGGTTCCCAGGACAACAAACTTTGCACACATGTAGAGGAGAAATGGGGATACATGGGTGCCCAATTGCGGGTTGAGGGGACCTACGACCGGCCGGTACCGGGTCCCCAAAGTCACAAGAGAAATTATCGTTTAACATGGGAGTCTATGGAAGGGGTGCCCGGCTTTGAAAAATCGGTGCTTCCCGGCCGTAGGTCCCCCAGACTACAAACTTTGCACACATGTAGAGAATGGGGCTACATGTGTGCCAAGTTTGGGGTCAAGGGGACCTACGGCCGCCCGGTACTAGGTCCCCAAAAATTCAGGAGATCAGGCACAAAAAGGTGACTCGAGTATAAGCCGAGGGGGGCATTTTCAGCACAAAAAAATGTGCTGAAAAACTCGGCTTATACTCGAGTATATACGGTAATTTACTGGGGGATGTTTATTTGATTGGATAGCTTCACACAACAGGCACAATCTGCACCTTCACCTCTATGTGCAGCACAGTGACCAGAGTAATATACAACCAATAGGATCTTCATAGCCCCAGACTTACAGTAACCCCCCCAGGGCCTGAAATACTTCACCTCTCCCCTTCATCTCTGTGTTGCAACAAGCACATAACTTCAAATGTAATCCATTTCCTCCTCGAGCCGCGATCAACAACAGACTTCATGTAACACAAAAATCACCCTTTATACTTTTTCTATTAGTTGCGCCCCTTCCTGCTTTTAACCCCTTCATGTCCACAGCAAGCACTGCTTACCCCATGGGCCCATTTAAAGGAATAATAAAGTGGAACTTAATGTAAAAAAATTAAAAGTTGGCAAACAGGCAGGATTTTCTATCGCAGGAGAGGCATGCTTTGTCTCTTCTGCATTAAAAAGAGGAAGTAAACCCACTTGTAAAGAAAAAAAAAAAAAAAAAAAAAAAAGCACCACCTGCAAGACAAAGGCATAATATGAGCTAGTATGCATGGCATACTAGCTCATTATGTAAGAGCCGGTTCACACTACTGCGACTTGGGATCCGACTTGTGTCGCGCGACATGACAAATTACATTCAAGTGAATGAGAGCCGTCTTAATGTACACTACTGCAGTCGCTCCGACTTCAGAAAAGGTTCCTAGGCGACTTCTAGGCGACTTCTAGGCGACTTGTACCCATAGATTTCAATGGAAGTCGCCTCCAAAGTCGGATCCACTGTCTTAACTGAAGCAACTTTACAGGAAGAGAAAATAGTTTTCTCAGGCAAACCCCTCCCTCCCACAGAGCCGATTATTGTTTGATTGGCCACTGGCAAAGTCGCCTGTCTTGGAGGCGACTTGAAGTTGCCTTGTAAAGTCGCGCTGGAAGTCGTGTTGCCCCAGTGTGAACCGGCTCTTATACCCACCCGAGATCGAAGCCCCCACAGCCGTCCTCGTTCACCGCTCGGGGCGACCGACATCTCTCCCAGCTGTTACTTCCGGGTATCACGGCTCCGGCGCTGTGATTGGCCGAAGCTGCAATGACGTCACTCCCGCGCATTTGTGCGCCGGAGCCGCCAGTCACGGCACGGCCTCCATTAGGAACGGAAGGATCGCCGTTGTTAAAGTGCGCCTACGCCGTTGTCTACGGGGCATGCGCCGTAGACATCGGCGCCCGTGATTTTGGTAAATATTTCCTAAACCGTGGAGGTTTAGGAGATATTTCTTGCACCCACAGGAAAGCCTTAATCTAGGCTTACCTGCAGGTTAAAGTGGTTGTAACTCCAGACATGAAATACAAACAAAGCTTATCCCTCTATAGTGTGTGCTTGTCTCAATCCAGAGCACTAAAGCCTCGTACACACGATCGGACTTCCACCAGACACAGCCGTGGAATTTTGTCCGAAGGGGCGTTGGCCGTGAACTTGTTCTGCATACAAAACAGCAAAACGTTATCAGCCAACAAATACGAAACAATGTGGTTTTTCAGCTCTTTAGCGCCACCCTTTGGGCAACTTCTGCGAATGTTGTGCTATGGTTAGCATTGCTTCTGAGCATGCGTGTTTGTACTTTGGATTTTTTTTCCCGACGGACGTCTGGACATATGATCGGATAATCCGACATCACACATTTGTTGTCAGAAAATTTTAAAAGTATGCGATCCAATATTTGTTGTCGAAAAATCCAACAACATTTGTCTGATGGAGCGTACAAACGGTCTGATTTTTCGACAAAACCCTTCCATCACACAATTCCCACCGGAAAATCCGATCAGTTACTTCTGTCAAGCTTTCCTGACACCAAGAGAAAAATAGTGACAGGGAAGGGAGCTCCAGCACACAGCCTGTGATTGACAACCTCAGCTCTGTTCCTGTGTGAAGGGTTGTGTCCCTTCCCTCCAATCAGCTGTCAGAGCTCTGCTCACTGAGCTCTGCAGAGTAACTTAAAGCAGAGTTCCACCTCAGGAAAAGAAGAATTAAAAGTCAGCAGCTACAAATACTGCAGCTGATGACTTTTAATATATGGACACTTACCTGTCCTGGGAGCCCACGATGTCCTCACCCGAAGCCGACCCGTCCCTCGGCTCTGGGTGCAGGCGCCGGCATCCTTACCAAGGGAAACAGGAAGCGAAGCCTTGCGGCTTCACAGCCCGTTTCCTACAGCGCATGCACGAGTCGCGATGCGCGTTCTGAATGGTCCCTGCTGTCTTCTGGGACCTGTGTGTCTCCCAGAAGGTAGCGGGGGCGGAGGGGGTCGGACATTGCGTTGTTTGCCGCACGATCTTTCCCCGGAAGTGGGAGCAGATACTTGGATTTGACAGGCCGCAGCGTGTCCCTGGAGCCGATGCGCGTGCCTGATGACCGCCAAGTAGGAACAACGATCTCTCTCCTCCTCTAGTCAGTCACATTCCCCCCACAGTTAGAGCGAGCACACACACACACGAGGGAACACATTTAACCCCTTGATCGCCCCCTAGTGTTAACCCCTTCCCTGCCAGTGACATTTATACAGTAATACAGTAATCAGTGGCTATTTATAGCACTGATCGCTGTATAAATGTCAATGGTCCCAAAAAATGTCAAAAGTGTCCGATCTGTCCGCCTCAATGTCGCAGTCCCGATTAAAAAAATAAATCACAGATCGCCACCATTACTAGTAAAAAAAATTATAAATAAAAATGCCATAAATCTATCTCCTGTTTTGTAAACGCTATAACTTTTGCGCAAACCAATCAATATACGCTTATTGCGTTTTTTGTTTTTTTTTACCAAAAATATGTAGAAGAATACATATCGGCCTAAACTGAATTTTTTTTTTTTTTATGAATTTTTTTGGGATATTATAGCAAAAAGTACAAAATATATATATATTTTTTTTTCAAAATTGTCGCTCTTTGTTTATAGCGCAAAAAAAAAAAAGCTCTATTTGTGGGGAAAAAAAGGACATCAATTTTATTTTGGGTACAGCAGCGTACGACCGCGCAATTGGCAGTTAAAGCGCCGCAATGCCGAATCGCAAAAAATGGCCTGGTCATTAAGGGGGAAAATCTTCCCGGGGCTGAAGTGGTTAAGCTCTCCGCCACAACTTACATAGCAGCACTTGTTCCATCTCTGTGTATCACCTGAGGCCAGACACTTCCCTGGGTATATGGAAGGGTTTACAGACACATTAAAGTGGATGTAAAGCCCCTCTCATCCTTTCTAAACTACTGCCATAGTGCTGATCTATAAGGATATAGATGCCTCCTGCATGTATCCTTATCTGTCAAATGTCTCCCCTCTGTCTGTTATAAGAACTGAAAAACTGCAGATTCTGTGGGTGGGTCTGTTGTCTGGAGCTCGGTGGGTGGAGTCGTGATGTCAGTAGACTCCCCGCCCACCTCTACACTCCCCTTGTCAACATGCATTTTCTCCTGTGTATTCCTTCTGCTATGATCACTAACATCCAGTCAAAATCCAGAAAAGTAACCACATGACTTCAGAAAAGGAGTGGGGGTGGGAATAAAAAAAATAAAAATAAATAAAGCTAGTGCACGAGATATGTAACCTGTCACTCAAAGCAAGGGGGCGGAACGGACAAAGGTTTTTCTCTGTTTGTCCGTTTTATCTCACTGAACAATAAAAGAGGATTGCTCAGAGCTGGATTAACTCTTTGTGGCAAGACCTGGCACAATTGATAGGAAATCTTATACTCTACATTGTGACAGCAACAAAAAAAAAAAAACAATTTCGGGTTTACATCCACTTTAAAAAGTTACTTATCTGCCCCTGTATGCCCCAGCGCGCACGCACAGCTCAGCAATGCCAAAGCTGACTGCGCATGCAGTGGGGAGCTCCAGCATGCCGCATCCCTGGACTGAAGGCGAACATAGTTCCACTTTAAAATAAAAAAAAAGAAAGGCGCTGCCCCTTTAAATCAAGCCAATATGCGTATGCCAATAGTATGTTGTATTAGCATACACAGGTTAGGTTGATTTAAAGTGGCAGCACCTTTTATTTTTTATTAATTTTGACTATCACTATAGTGCGGTTGACACTAATAAAAAGGGGCAGCAGCCTTATATTGATGACACTAATGGAGTTAGCTGATGCCCTTATATTCATTTGCTTTAATTCCACTTTAAACCAACAGTTTTTTTTTTTATGTGATGTAATAAAATCCAAAAATACAATAACAATAAGAAAAACATTTTCTTAAAGTGGAGCTCCGGTGACCAATCTTTTTTTTTTTTTTACTGTCATTTAGACACTTTCCCTGTCCTAACGTAATACTCACAATTTTGGTGTTTTTAATCAGCTGCTGTCCGTTTTCGTATGGAAGAAGAATTTATAAAATGATCTCCCGGCCGTTTCCATCTTCCTTGTGGGCATGTGAAGCCCACAAGCATTGTTTTCCGGGATACGGTGACTGCTGAAACTCCCAGCATTCACCGCTCGCTCCCGCGCATGCTCTGTCGTTTACGGCGAGCAGCGCCGTAAACTATAGGGTTGCCATCACAACGGGCGGCGGAGTATCGTCACATTCGGACACCCATCTCATTTGGCTACTGAAGTGACGTTCCGTCGCCGCCATCTTGCTACGCCCCGCACTCCTTCATAGTAACGATACACTGAGAAGAGGGTAGGCGGACATCTTGTTACACCCACCGGAGTTTTGCATTCCACAGTTATTTTCGACAGGAAACGGAGCTTATCTGCTTAAATACAGTATTTGGAAATCTGACGGACTGGTTACATGTTAAATGTGAAAATCAGAGGTGTTCTGTCACATTAGCAAACATGTAAGGTCAGCAGGTTTGCTGCTGCTGCTTTTAAAATTTAACATCTAAAAACAGTCCGTCGGATTTCCAAATACTGTATTTAAGCATATAAGCTCCGTTTCCTGTTAAAAATAACTGTGAAATGCAAAACTCTGGTGGGTGTAAGAAGATGTCCGCAGGGCTGGGGAAAAAAAAAAATTGATTTTTAATCTTGAGTTGAGAGGTCAAATTGATTTGAAATTTTCAGCAAATCGCTTTTTTCGATTTTTTTTTTTCCACCAGGACCGGCGCTGACACCGCACCGGTCCTGAGGAGCTGCGGGCAGGAGTTTTTAGGCGAGGCCACGGCTTCGGCCTAGTCCGCGAGGCCAGACGCCGCGGACTTAGGTTGACCATGTGTCCCGGATTGCCTGGGACAGTCCTGCATTTTGCAGGTCTGTCCCGGGCAGCTCCATTCCAGGACAATACAGTTTCCCGGAATGAAACTGACACAACCACCCCCCGGGGCATACTGATGCCCCCAAAAAAGGCCGCCACATCACCGCTTTACTCACTGACAGTACTTGCCCTGTCCGGGAATGCCTGGAGGAGCACAATCCCCGCCCCCTGCTTGTGATTGGAGAAATCATAAATCCCGCCTCGTGTCCAATCACTGTGCTATGATTCGCTACAGCACAAGCTGATTTTTGGGAAGGGAGGGTGTCCCTGAATGGTAGTTTGGAAATGTGGTCGCCCTACGCGGACTAGGCCGAAGCCACGGCCTCGCCTAAAATCCCCTGCCTGCAGCTTCCCAGGACCGGCTCTGACACCGCACCGGTCCTGAGGAGCTGCGGGCAGGAGTTTTTAGGCGAGTCCACGGCTTCGGCTGAGTCCGCGAGGCCGGACGCCGCAGACTAGGCCGAAGCCGCGGCCTCGCCTAAAGACTCCTGCCCGCAGCTCCTCAGGACCGGCACGGTGTCCATCAAAAAAAAAAAATTTATTCGAATCGTGAATAACGTTTTTTTTTTTTTTTTTTTTTTTAAATTGTAGATTTTTTGGGGGGAGAAAATCACCCAGCTCTAGATGTCCGCTTACCCCCTTCTCGTAGTTTCATTACTATGGAGGAGTGCGGGGTGTAGCAAGATGGTGGCGATGGAACGTCACTTCCGTAAGCAAATGAGATGGGTAGCCGAATGTGACGATACAGCCGCAGGCCTCCGCAATGACTCCTGGGAACAATGACACAAGCTCCCAGGAGACATTGCAGCTGAAAGGAAATGACGGAACACCCGCAGAATACCCGCCCATATCCGCAGAATACACAGACAGGAAACAGAGGGGAACACCAGCTAAACACAGGTACCGTACAAAAAAAAAAAAAAAAATTCAGTTTTTAACTTCATACATTGCTGCAGTATGTTTAAGCTAATGTTGTAAAATAGGACGGAGCGCCGCTTCAATGTGTCAAAAAGCCCTAGAGGCCTGGCCCAGATCACTCACTAAATTTCTGGCCAGGGGGTGGTGACTGAGCACATCATCTTATCGCCCTCTGTGCAACTACATGTCCCATCATCCCAGCTGTCACACCCCTCCCTCCCCTACACCTGACCTTAGGAGCTGCAATCATGATGATGATGATGATGATGATGGAGGAGGATAAAAAAAAAAAAAAAAAAAAAAAGGAGGAAAAAAAAAAAAAGGATTTTGGATGTACAGTTGCACTTGCAGTCACATGCTCTTTTCTTCCCATTTTGGATATAACTAAGGATGGGCTCAGGCGTGTGCAGAGCCCTCCAGGAAGTCGGCACTGCACTGCGCTAATCACAGGCAGTGTGACCTTCCCCCGATCTCTGCAGCCACGGATCGGGACAATGTCTCACTGCCTGCGATTAGCGCCGAGCAGTGCCATCTTCCTGGCGGGCTCTGCGCATTGCGGGTTCCGAACACGCCTGAGCTCATCCTTAGATATATGACAAAAAACCATGAAAAACACATATCAGACTAGCCCCCCCCCCCCCATCTGTGCCACATTGGGGAGATTTCCTTTGACTTCCTTTTCTCTAGACACAACAGGAAGTGAGAGAAAATATCTCCTTAAGTAAAGGAAATCTTCCCTGATGAAGAGAAGAACTGCAGTCTGCTCACATAATTTGTATTAAAACATCTTTTCCATTCTGAAGCTTCCCTCCAACCAATTTGCATATTATTTTATATATACTGGGATTCTGTACTTGCCAAATATGCTGCAGAAATCTCTCTCCACTGAGTCTGGCTGCAGCCATTTTAACTGTGGGCAGCTGAAGCTGCTGCCTGTTCACTTCCTGGATTTACACAGAGGCACACCTCCAGCTCTCATTGGCCCTTGTATGATTCGTCCCCCCTCCCTTCCTGGCAAAACCTCATGAGAGTGAGAGAGAGAGAGCGAGAGAGCGAGAGAGCGAGCTGTGCATGATGTCATAATCCTAGAGACTAATGACCAGACAAGAAAAAGGAAGTGGGCTGTATAAGGGATTTACTGGCAGAAAAAATTAAATAAAAATTACTATACAAAGTTAAAACAACAATAATAAGGGCAGAAGATTTAATAGATGGAAAGATGAAAAAATGACTGAAGGTTCCGCTTTAACCCCTTCCCACCTGCCCTGGTGTCCTCTTTATAAGGTTAACGCCTGGAGGGTGATCATGTGACCACTGTGAATAGCTGTCACATGATCGAAAGGCGGTCCCGCTGGCTACCGATGTCTTTTCGGTACTGAGAGAGCCAAAGGCCGGGGACAAAAACTTGAGAAAACAAACACTGAATGTTCCCTTTCCGATCCAATTCCAATGGAGGGTGACAGATTTAAAAAAGAAAAAAAGAAGGGCTGAAAAATACTACAAATGTCTCTTCCTAGAACAAGGACTGTTTAGTACAGATGTTTTATTTTTATGAGAGATTATATATGTAGCGACCTCACCCCTCTCACTCACGGCTTGTCTGTCTCGTCTAGGGGTTAACACCGGGGGGAGGGATGAGATACACCACGGCCCATGTCCTCCAAGGTGTAGAGGTGAAGGCCAGAACTATCGGGCCTGTGTAGGTGTCCCAGAGTCCAATCCTCTCCTCGGATTGACTCCCCTTTGCTCCTAGTAACCAGAGTTCCACACACTGAAAGGGTCCAACTCGTATTTATTCTTCCCAATAAATAGTCATACAGCACAGACAGGTTGAGACCCATATAACACTTCAGTCTTTGTGGGGAGTAGGCCAAGGCACAATTATTTTACATAGAGCTAACCACTGTGGTGTCACCAATGGCGAATAGTCACTGCCACTGACTATATAGAACAGACCATGGATTACCTTCGCTAACGTAGCCCCTATCAGGGGAAGGACATCCGTCCAAGACAGTTACCGTAGGCCTCTCCGTCACCAGCGATGCTGCGCTGGACTCTCCGGAGAAGTTCCGCTCACCGGCCTCCTCGTCTCAGACACGGGCACCCAAGGAGTTAGGGCCCCCTCGGATTCCTCCACCCTCGCGGAACTCAGTCGAAGGTACTGAGCTCCAGGCTTCCGCCATAGTACCTCACGCCAGGCTAAAAGGTGCCTGAGATGGACTCCATCTCTGCTCCGGCCAGGTCAAGGGCACCTAGGCCCGAAACTCCGGAATGCCAGCACCCAGGCTGAAGGTGCCTGTGTGCGGCCGCGTCCTCCGACTCCGAACCCTGAGGTCAGGGCGTCCTTTTATCATCTCCTCTCCCTTTGCGTCACAGCGTGTTCCCCGCCCCGCTGTACCAGCGCCAGGAAAAGACAAAAAGGCAAGCAGTGAGTGTTCAGCTCTAGCCCAGGGCGACAGCGCCATCTGTAGGCCGCAGGGAACCTCACACCACCAGAGTCCTCCAAGAACCACAAAAGATTCTCAGATTCCCTGACAATCAATGCATCTGGGTTACACTACCACCCAGATGCCTCCCCTAAATTCAAACACCCGCCACACACACAGTGGGGCAAAAAAGTATTTAGTCAGCCACCAATTGTGCAAGTTCTCCCACTTAAAAAGATGAGAGAGGCCTGTAATTGTCATCATAGGTAAACCTCAAGTATGAGAGACAGAATGTGGAAACAAATCCAGACAATCACATTGTCTGATTTGGAAAGATTTTTTTTTGCAAATTATGGTGGAAAATAAGTATTTGGTGAATATCAAAAGTTCATCTCAATACTTTGTTATATATCCTTTGTTGGCAATGACAGAGGTCAGACGTTTTCTGTAAGTCTTCACAAGGTTGTCACACACTGTTGCTGGTATGTTGGCCCATTCCTCCATGCAGATCTCCTCTAGAGCAGTGATGTTTTGGGGCTGTCGCTGGGCAAAACGGACTTTCAACTCCCTCCAAAGGTTTTCTATGGGGTTGAGATCTGGAGACTGGCTAGGCCACTCCAGGACCTTGAAATGCTTCTTACGAAGCCACTCCTTCATTGCTCGGGTGGTGTGTTTGGGATCATTGTCATGCTGAAAGACCCAGCCACGTTTCATCTTCAATGCCCTTGCTGATGGGAGGAGGTTTGCACTCAAAATCTCACGATACATAGCCCCATTCATTCTTTCATGTACATGGATCAGTCGTCCTGTTCCCTTTGCAGAGAAACAGCCACAAAGCATGATGTTGTCACCCCCATGCTTCACAGTAGGTATGGTGTTCTTTGGTTGCAACTCAGCATTCTCTCTCCTCAAAACACGACGAGTTGTGTTTCCACCAAACAGTTCTACTTTGGTTTCATCTGACCATATGACATTCTCCAAATCCTCTTCTGGATCATCCAAATGCTCTCTAGCAAACCTCAGATGGGCCCGGACATGTAATGGTTTAAGCAGGGGGACACGTCTGGCACTGCAGGATCTGAGTCCCTGGCGGCGTAGTGTGTTACTTATGGTAGTCTTTGTTACGTTGGTACCAGCTCTCTGCAGGTCATTCACTAGGTCCCCCCGTGTGGTTCTGGGATTTTTGCTCACCGTTCTTGTGATCATTTTGACCCCACGGGGTGAGATCTTGCGTGGAGCCCCAGATCGAGGGAGATTATCAGTGGTCTTGTATGTCTTCCATTTTCTAATTATTGCTCCCACAGTTGATTTCTTCACACCAAGCTGCTTGCCTATTGCAGATTCAGTCTTCCCAGCCTGGTGCAGGTCTACAATTTTGTTTCTGGTGTCCTTCGACAGCTCTTTGGTCTTCACCATATTGGAGTTTGCAGTGTGACTGTTTGAGGTTGTGGACAGGTGTCTTTTATACTGATAACAAGTTCAAACAGGTGCCATTAATACAGGTATTGAGTGGAGGACAGAGGGGCCTCTTAAAGAAGAAGATACAGGTCTGTGAGAGACAGAAATCTTGCTTGTTTGTAGGTGACCAAATACTTATTTTCCACCATAATTTGCAAAAAAAATTCCTTCCAAATCAGACAACGTGATGGTCTGGATTTGTTTCCACATTTTGTCTCTCATAGTTGAGGTTTACCTATGATGACAATTACAGGCCTCTCTCATCTTTTTAAGTGGGAGAACTTGCACAATTGGTGGCTGACTAAATACTTTTTTGCTCCACTATCCATCTATCAATTTTTTATTTATTTTTTGACAAATATATATAAAACTCAAAAAGATAGAAATACTTGCATATAGAGACATAGAATATAGAAATGTATAGACATTTTATGAGTGGACCCCTACTTGTATACAATTAATATATTTTATACAACACTAAAATTAGAGAGCTAGGTAGACACACATGACCTTAGTCCTTAGGACACAACTAATCACAAATTGGGGTAAAGGACCAATTACAGCGGCCCTTTACCATGTGATCAGCTGTGTCCAATTACAGCTGATCACATGTAAACAGACTTTATGATTATCGACAGACCTTTCCTCACACGCCGTCTCTGTGTTAGGAAAGGAGAGCCAATAACCGGCAAGTCTTTCAGTACACCGATAATCAGGGCACGGATCATCAGCGCAGCCTCATCGGCACCCATCAGCGCAGCCTAATGAGCGCAGCCTCATCGGCGCCCATCAGCACATCCCAATGAGCGCAGCCTAATGAGCGCAGCCTCATCAGCGCCCATCAGCGCAGCCTCATCGGCGCCCATCAGCGCATCCCAATGAGCGCAGCCTCATCAGCACCCATCAGCGCAGCCTAATGAGCACAGCCTCATCAGCACCCATCAGCGCAGCCTAATGAGCCCAGCCTCATCAGCACCCATCAGCGCAGCCTAATGAGCCCAGCCTCATCAGCACCCATCAGCGCAGCCTAATGAGCCCAGCCTCATCAGCACCCATTAGCGCAGCCTAATGAACGCAGCCTCATCAGCACCCATCAGCGCAGCCTAATGAGCGCAGCCTCATCAGCACCCATCAGCGCAGCCTAATGAGCCCAGCCTCATCAGCACCCATCAGCGCAGCCTAATGAGCCCAGCCTCATCAGCACCCATCAGCGCAGCCTCATGAGCCCAGCCTCATCGGCACCCATCAGCGCAGCCTCATGAGCCCAGCCTCATCGGCGCCCATCAGCGCAGCCTCATGAGCCCAGCCTCATCGGCGCCCATCAGCGCAGCCGAAAAATTACTTATTTGCACAATTTTATAACAGAAACTTTTTTATAAAAACATTTTGCTTCTTTCAAAAATGTTCTGTCCTTTTTTGCTTGTTTAGAAAAAAAAAAAAAACCAAGTGGGGATTAAATACCACCAAAAAAAGCTCCATCGGCCGCAATTTTTTTTAAATAAAAATGTAAATTAAAAAAAAGGTGACATATGTACAGTGTTGCATGACTGTGCAACTAGGGATGAGCTCCGGCGTGTTCACACAGTCCACGGGCAGATCCCACCGGGACGGCGCTGCGCTAATCACAGACAGGGAGACATGTCCCGATCTCTGCAGCCGAGCAACAGGACATGTCTCCCTGCCTATGATTAGCGCAGCGCAGTGCCAACTTCCTGGCGGGATCTGCCCGTGGACTGTGCGAACACGCCGGAGCTCATCCCTATGTGCAACTGCCATCCAAAGTACTACAGCACTGAAGGCTGAAAATTGGCCTGGGCAGGAAGGGGGGGGTGAAAGTGCCGGGTAGGCAAGTGGTTCATAAAAGACACTAACCCCCCACTCAGAACTATATTATAGACATTTAATAAGCAGAGTTCTAAAAAAAATTAAAAAAAATAAATAAAAAATATTATGAAATAAATAAATATATATATATATATATATATATATATATATATATATATATATATATATATATATATAAAAAAATAGCGATAGATATATATATAAAAAATTGTATTACACACACATACAGGTAGACTACTATATATATATATATATAGTAGTCTACCTGTATGTGTGTGTAATACAATTTTTTATATATATATATATATATATATAAAAAAATGTATATAATTTGTTTTATTAACTAGTGTATACACACAGTCCTCTCTCCCCCCAGATCTGTAATATTATCTATGTTAGATCATAAAACAATACAGTGAATGTTATATATAATAAATAAATCAATATATATATATATACACACTGTATATAGAGGACACACACATATCCCCTCCCCCCCACTCAGAGCTGTATTGCTATTGGTCCACCTGGGTTCCTCCAGCTGCAGAAGGACTACAACTCCCAGAATCCCCCCCTCCTCCCCCTAGCTGAGCCTTGTAGTCCCCCCAAGCTGTGCCTGTTGCCATGCCTGCCAGGTCACTATCACCCTGCTGATCTAGCTGTACTCCCCCTCCCCCCCGGGGGCCCCCCACCTCCTCACCTGTTGGTCGCACTGCGGACAGGACTTGGTGGCCATCTTCACTTTCTTGGCTCTGGCCACAGACATGCTCCTTCCCGCTGTGCGCGCCGCCACCCCCCCACCACCAGCCGCGGCTCGCTCCCCCGCTTTGCTTACACGTTCATACCGCAGCAGAAGAGAGCCTCGGGAGCGCGCATCCGCACGTCACTCCCAAACGCCCACCCCGAGGAGGACACGCCCATTGTTGACTGCTTTGAGCGTAGGCATTGGCTGAGCCGGAGCTAGGGCGGGGAAATGTAGGCGTGGCTCTTGTGCTGTCAGCTCCCCCTGATTGGTGGGCGGGGGAGGAGTTAGGTGTATCAGGGTCAAGTTCTTGCAAGGTAAATATCAGAATATTGCACTGGAACTGTATAGAATAAAGGTTCACAGTGCGTGTTTTTTAATATTTATTACTATTATTATTATTTTTTTAACCACTTGCCTACCCGGGCAGCTTTGTAATTTTTCACATACATGTTACAATCAGCATTTTTTGCTAAAAAAATATTTAGAACCCCCAAACATGATATATTTTCTGAAAGCAGAGGCCCCGGAGAATAAAATGGTGGTTGTTGCAATTTTTTTTATGTTTGCACAACATTTGTTCAGTTATTTAACAAACACAATATTTTTAACTTTCTGCTATAAAACATATCAAATAAAAAAAAATTAAAAAAATCGAATTTCTTCATCAATTTAGGCCAATATGTATTCTGCTACATATTTTTGGTAAAAAAAATTAAAAAAAAAATCGCAATGAGCGTATATTGATTGGTTTGCGTAAAATGTATATGTAGCGCTACCCCCAGTTAAGAGAGCCGCTGATATTGATTTGGGCCCTGTAGTGCACTGCTGTCAACCCCCGGCAATCGGCTCTAACCTCCCGTGGCACAGCTGGTGATAGAGGGATAGGACCGCGTGACCGCAACTGTTGGTGACGCAGTCCTATAACAAACATACACAGAATATACTTTAAAACTCCTATTAAAGTAAGCGGAACTGACACCAAATGTACTTTACCCAGATATTTTACTGAGGCTAATGGGCAAGTAATAAACAACAGTATAACAAGTTGCAGATCCCTGCAATAAACAGTAATAAAGATAAACAGAGTAATCAGAATAATAAAGTATTGCTATGCAACTCTAGCGCTGCCCTTTTACAGCTACTTCCCCTCATGGGTAGACTAACACCCAGCAATGTCTACCTATGCAGTCAGGCCTGACTGATCTAAATGGAAGTTCAGTGAAACAATATTCGCTAGCAATCTCTCGGTGGTGCACTTGAAGAACAACTTTGTAATCCCAACAAATAGTAAAGATAAAGGTATCTGTCTTTAAACAGCTCTCACCACCCGGGCAAGTCAAAGTCCGTTTCCTCCATCGATTCGTCTAGGAACAGGAATCCACCGACATCCAAGTCTTCAATCCTTCTGGTGTACTGCAGCAAGGAGGATTAGATGTCTCTAAGGCTCTGCTAGGCTGGCAGAGGGCTCTTTGGAAAGGAGCACACGGCCCAGGCTTCAGGCCTTGTGCACACAGCAGTTCAGCACAGACATCCTCTTGCTAGGAGAGGGGTGTCCAAAAAAAGACCGACCAAAACTCCGCCTCCCCTTTATAAAGTCTCCCCCAGCAGTCTCTGTTCTGGAGCAATGCACCCTGGGTGCTGCAAGATGTACTGGGAGATGTAGTCTCTCTCTCCTCTGCTTTCACTTCCATAATGTCTCTTTACTTCCTCCCGACTCACCTCTCACCTGGAACTTCTTGTCTCTCTGCATTAAAGGGGAACACCCCGCTACATATAGCATCTACAAACTATGGGATATTTTTATGGAATTTTTTTATTAATTTTTTTTACAAGTAATGGCGGCGATTAGCGTTTTTTGCAAAGTCCAGAACAATGAGCGAACAGAAAGAGAGGCCGCTCAGGTGAGGCTATCTTCACATGAGATAGTACTCACAAACACCCCGGGTTCAGGCAATGCATATGCAACGCAAAAGAAAATAAATTCCTTCAGGACAGCCGCACACATAGCCAATTGATTAAACACTAGTACAGTGTGAAACGCGTCAACTTGACCAGGTGTGCTGTGACTTGTAGTACCTGTGGTGGATTTACAATAAAGGCAATTTTATTTGGAGTGCGGCTGTCCAGAAGGAATTTATTTTCTTTTGATCAGCGTTTTTTAGCGGGACTGCGACATTGCGTCGGACAAACCGGACACTAAGTGACACTTTTTTGAGGACCCGTGACACCAATACAGTGATCAGTGCTAAAAATATACATTGTCACTGTACTAATGGCACTGGCAGGGAAGGGGTTAACATCAGGAACGATCAAAGGGATAAGTGTGTCCCTAGGTAGTGCTTACTAACTGTGTGGGGGATGGTTTGACTGGGCTTAGCAGGAACACAAGATCTCTATCTTCTCCCCTGTCAGAACGGTGATCTGCCTTGTTTACATAGGCGGATCGTCGTTCTGCCTCTTCCGGGAACGATTGCGGGTGGCCGGTGGACATTGGGTCTGCCGGACCCGCTGATTGGCTCCCCCTCTAGCCAATCAGCGCGCGATCGCGCCTTCAGCGGTGCGCGCCCCCCGCCCCAGAGCTACTGCAGGGAACGACCTACAGGTAAGTTGTTTCACGCCGCCCTGCCGCAGTGAATGTGCGGAAGGAGGTTCGGAACCGGTTAATGTAAAACTTGAAAGACGGTGGTAGGAGAGAGGGTTAGAAGATCACTTACAGACTCCTTGGATCCAGAAAAAGTACAGCTTCACAGTACCAGAACCTTTACGCCAACCCAGTGATACTGCAAACATGTTTCAGATTGTAGAACAAGATCCCGCTTCACAGTGCCAGAACCTTTAAGCTGATCCGGCAACACTGTAAGCACGTTTTAGGTATAGGTGCATTCTCCAAACGAGTCACCAGGCCCTCCATAGAGTCCAGCCTTCATCCTGGCTCTCTACAGCAAGGGTCCTCCCCTGGATATTCTCAATTAGGCTTGACTTCTTCCACGCCGGGCAAGACAACCTAAGGACAACCTCAGGATTAGTAGGCCCCAGCCAGGCTTCTGGGCCTACTTGCAGAGCTCACTTCAGCAGCACATGCCCGGGCCAAGAGGTCCTGAGGCAAGAGAGAGAGAGCACATGGCCCCATCCAAATATATACTTACTCCCAGAAGACACCAGTGGTCAAGAACCTCCTACTGGGCTGCCTGGAAGAAGAATAAATATGTATAACTCAGTCTAGTTGTACTTCTCATACTGGCCTGTGGTACCAGTAACACCTACTGGCGACAGTGAGAAATGCACAACTCAATTGAGATTAGGGAAAGACCAGATAAACGGTTCAATCACTGTCTGAGCTGTCTACAGCCCAGCCAAAGACTAAATTGACATGATTGCCCCAGTTTAGGACCAGGGGGCTACATACATCATTAATTTGACTGTAAATAACAGGGTTATGGCAGCAGCTAGGTATCTTTATTTACAGCAGGTGACAGGCTTTCCAATAAAAGTGGTCCCAGCAGCGCATTCTTCGCAGGATCACTTTTAGGGCCCTTTTACACGAGCGGATTCCGTGATGATCCGCCCCGTGAACATCCGCTTGCTCAGCGGGGATAGCTCAGTTGATCCACACTGTGCAGGGACCGCCCTGTCAGATCTCCGCTCTCCTCTATGGGGGGATCGGATGAACACAGACCGTCTGTCCGTGTTCATCTGACAAAAATAGGATTTTCCTCCTTCTGCAGAAACAGAGCATAGCGGACACTGATGAGATCGGGTGTCAGCGGATGTTTATCCGCTAACACCCGCTATCCAATAGGGATACACGTATGTCCCTTTTTCATCCGTATACGGATGGATGAAAAAGCGGACATACGGTCCGCATGTGTGAAAGGGCCCTTATAGGCAGAGGGAGAGGTGCCCCCCTTCCCGGTGTCCAAACAAAATAACTCACTGCTCCAGGTGAGACAGGAAGCCTAATGATATCACGGATGCCTGCCTCGGCTCGCCTCCGCATACGATTAACCCCGAAGAAATGGCAGCACTCCAAGATCCATCAAAATTCTTGTTTAAAGCGAAGTTCCACCCTAAGGTGAAACTTCCGCTCATCGGATTCCTCCCCCCCTCCGGTGCCACAATTGGCACCTTTCGGGGGGGGGAGGGGGGGATACCTGTCAAAGACAGGTATCCTTTCCCACTTCCTGGAGTCCGGCTGCGGCCGTGACGCGGCCGTGACGTCACCGCGGGGCTCCCTCCTCCTCCTCCCCTGGCCGCTGGGCTAATAGGAGAGAGGAGTGGGCCTCGCGCATGCGCAGTAGGGTTTCCAGCGTGAAGCCAAAAGGCTTCACTGCCGAGTTCCCTTACCCGCAATGGCGACGGCAGCACCCGACAGCTGATGTGAAACATCAGCTGCGGTGCCGACATCGAGGGACTCCAGGACAGGTAAGTCTCCATTTATTAAAAGCCAGCAGCTGCAGTATGTGTAGCTGCTGGCTTTTAATTTTTTGTTTTCTTACCTGGGGTTGCCTGGAACACCCCTTTAATGAACGAACATCCCAAGTGTTACAGACAGTTCAAATGGTAGACGCGTTTCACACAAAGATGTGCTTATTCATCCAGGTTTACTGAAGCAGTCGGTAAACCCAGAAAGGATTCATTCCGTTCCATGGCTGGGCAGGAAGTCAAGTAATGGCAAGATGGCCCTCACTCTGCTCTATGCCCTTGGAGGACCAGAGCGAAGTCTGACCTCACTTCCCCCACTCAGTCTTGGAGAGATGATTTTCTTTTCTTCTTATAGCAAAAATGCCTTCTTTTTTTTTTTTTTTTTGCTTTTAAGTGTAAAGAAGAGATTTGGGGTCTTTTTGGTCCCAGATTCTCTCAATAAAGAAGACCTGTCATCCTTATTTCTATTAAACGGGATGTTTACATTCCTTGGATGTGGGTGAGGAAGGAGCTCCAGGTGAAAGGAGATGAGGAGGTGATGGGTTATGGAAGGAATGTAGAGATGATAGGTAGGGATGTGGGTGACATAGGAGCTCCAGATGATGAGCCATGAGGGAGGAAGGTTCATGGAAGGTGAATGGAGATGATAGATGTGGGTGAGGAAAGAGTTTTCTGTGACGGACCATAAAGGGTGAAGGTTAAAGTGGAAGTCCATGCAAAATCTAAAATCCCTGCATCCATAGACACCAGGGATCTAACATTAACCTCTCTATCCCTGTAAAGAAAAAATGAGTATACATTCCTTTTTGGAAGCCGGTCTGACCCGCTCCGACCCGATCTCCAGCGCCGGAAGCTCTGCAGAGGACACAGAGGACAACAGCTATGAAACGGGAAGTGACGTCACCCATAGAGTTACTATGGGGCTTCTGTTGTCCTCCATCTCTTCTGCACCTGCCTACGCAGGTAAGCCACGGCTGACAGCTCAGCCTGGGATCCGGTTCGGAGCAGGTATGTATACTCGTTTTTTCTTTACAGGGATAGAGAGGTTAGTGTTAGATCCCTGGCATAGGCGTGCACTTGTGGGTTTACCCAATCTTGTTTTTTTGTACAATTCTCCTTTAAGGGGGCGTGGCAATGGGTGTGTCCTAAGCCTGCATACTTTTGCCGATAGGTGTCCCTCATTCCCATCTCAAAAGTTGGGAGGTCTGCATGAGGGGTTATGGTTTCTCGTATACAGAAGGCAGGTGATAGGTGTGGATGTGGGTGAGGAAGGAGCTCCACGTGAAGGACCATGAGGGCTTATAGGATATGGAAGGTGAAGGGAGATAATAGTTTGCGATTGTGGATGAAGAAGAAGCTTCAGGTGAAGGACCATGAAGGATGATGGTTTATGGAAGGTGAAGGGAAATGATAGACGGGGATGTGGAAGGAGCTCCAGGTGAAGGACCATGAAGGATGATGGTTTATGGAAGGTGAAGGTAAATGATAGACGGGGATGTGGAAAGAGCTCCAGGTGAAGGACCATGAAGGATGATGATTCATGGAAGGTGAAGGGAAATGATAGACGGGATGTGGAAGGAGCTCCAGGTGAAGGACCATGAAGGATGATGGTTTATGGAAGGTGAAGGGAAATGATAGACGGGGACGTGGAAGGAGCTCCAGGTGAAGGACCATGAAGGATGATGGTTTTTGGAAGGTGAAGGGAAATGATAGACGGGGATGTGGAAGGAGCTCCAGGTGAAGGACCATGAATGATGATGGTTTATGGAAGGTGAAGGGAAATGATAGACGGGGATGTGGAAGGAGCTCCAGGTGAAGGACCATGAATGATGATGGTTTATGGAAGTTGAAGGAAAAGGATGTGGAAGGAGCTCCAGGTGAAGGACCATGAAGGATGATAGTTCATTGAAAATGAAGGGAAATGATAGACGGGGATGTGGAAGGAGCTCCAGGTGAAGGACCATGAAGGATGATGATTCATGGAAGGTGAAGGGAAATGATAGACGGGATGTGGAAGGAGCTCCAGGTGAAGGACCATGAAGGATGATGGTTTATGGAAGGTGAAGGGAAATGATAGACGGGGACGTGGAAGGAGCTCCAGGTGAAGGACCATGAAGGATGATGGTTTTTGGAAGGTGAAGGGAAATGATAGACGGGGATGTGGAAGGAGCTCCAGGTGAAGGACCATGAATGATGATGGTTTATGGAAGGTGAAGGGAAATGATAGACGGGGATGTGGAAGGAGCTCCAGGTGAAGGACCATGAATGATGATGGTTAATGGAAGGTGAAGGGAAATGATAGACGGGGATGTGGAAGGAGCTCCAGGTGAAGGACCATGAAGGATGATGGTTCATGGAAGGTGAAGGGAAATGATAGACGGGGATGTGGAAGGAGCTCCAGGTGAAGGACCATGAAGGATGATGGTTTATGGAAGGTGAAGGGAAATGATAGACGGGGATGTGGAAGGAGCTCCAGGTGAAGGACCATGAATGATGATGGTTAATGGAAGGTGAAGGGAAATGATAGACGGGGATGTGGAAGGAGCTCCAGGTGAAGGACCATGAAGGATGATGGTTCATGGAAGGTGAAGGGAAATGATAGACGGGGATGTGGAAGGAGCTCCAGGTGAAGGACCATGAAGGATGATGGTTCATTGAAGGTGAAGGGAAATGATAGACGGGGATGTGGAAGGAGCTCCAGGTGAAGGACCATGAAGGATGATGGTTCATTGAAGGTGAAGGGAAATGATAGACAGGGATGTGGAAGGAGCTCCAGGTGAAGGACCATGAAGGATGATGATTCATGGAAGGTGAAGGGAAATGATAGACGGGGATGTGGAAGGAGCTCCAGGTGAAGGACCATGAAGGATGATGGTTTATGGAAGGTGAAGGGAAATGATAGACGGGGATGTGGAAGGAGCTCCAGGTGAAGGACCATGAAGGATGATGGTTTATGGAAGGTGAAGGGAAATGATAGACGGGGATGTGGAAGGAGCTCCAGGTGAAGGACCATGAAGGATGATGGTTCATGGAAGGTGAAGGGAAATGATAGACGGGGATGTGGATAAGGCAACAGAACCATGAGGGATGAATATTAATGGAAGGTGGATGGTGATGGTAGGTGGGGATGTGGGTGAGGAAGGAGCTCCATGTAGAGGGCCATCAGGACGATGTTTAACAGATGAGTGGACAGGGAGGAGTCGGGGTTGGTTGGCAGCCATGTCCTGGCGTTGGGTGTAATCTGTGTACTGCATTTATACAATGGGGGAGGGTAGGGTTGCCACCTCACCCCTTTAAACCCCCAAAAAAATATTAATTACACAGGTTCTGTGGCTAATTAACCACTTAAGGACCGCCTCCTGTATATATAAGTCGGCAGAATGGCACGGACAGGCATAGGCACGTACAGGTACGTCCCCTTTAAGATGCCGCCGTGTGGTCGCTGGCGGCGCGCTCGCGACCCTGCCGATTTCTCCGCGAGCCCGACCGTGGGTCCCGCGGACTCGATCTCTGCGGGGAAACCCGCGGTCGTCTCACGGAGAGATAGAGCGGGGAGATGCTTATGTAAACAAGCATCTCCCCGCTCTGCCTAGTGACAATGACAGTGATCACTGTCTTGTCACACACAGCCCATCCCCCCTACAGTTAGAAGCACTCATCAGGGAACACCTAACCCCTACAGCGCCACCTACTGGTTAACCCAGGCATGTCCAAAGTCTGGCCCGTGGGCCAATTGCGGCCCCCATTATTGTTTAATGTGGCCCCCCTGGTAATTTGGATATATGTATATATATATATATCTTTTGTGGATCTGTCAGATTACATACAGGAGAATCTCCTGTTTACTCAGCAGCATCTGTAATAGGAAGTCTCGTCTCATGGGCTGCCATTGGACGACTCCTCTGTCTATCATAGGAGGCGGGACATTTTATTAAAGAGGCTGCCGTGTAAACAGGAGATGCTCCTGTATGTAATCTGTTGGCACTCGTCCCGCCCCCCTCCGAGGCTGCAGATGGGCATCGATCAGGCTGCACTGATGGCAATGGAGAGGCTGCATTCATGGAAATGGTGAGTCTGCATTCATGGCAATGGTGAGGCTGCAGATGCGCACTGATTAGGCTGCATTGGTGGGCACTGACCATTATTTTGCTTCACAGTTCTTTATTTAAAATGTTATTTTTTTCCAGAAACTTCCCTCCTAAATTTAAGGTGTGTGTTATACGCCGATAAATACGATATATCCAAATAACACGCCCACGCTCATCCTTAGTCCTGAGCGACGCTCAGGGATTCGTTGGGGCCACAAAAGATATATATATATATATATATATATATATATATATATATATATATATATATCCAAATAACACGCCTGAGCTCCTCTCTTCACTACACACAGCCACAAAGGCAAGAGAATTCTTGTTGGGCAGTGTGTTAGTGCTCGGGCGAACACACTTAGCCCGAATTTTATTGGTTCAAAGAATGTCAGGCAAAATGGTCGGCCCTTACGCATGTTCACTTCATCAAATCTGGCCCTCTTTAAAAAAAAAGTTTGGACATCCCTGGGTTAACCCCTTCACTGCCAGTGTCATTTTCACAGTAATCAGTGCATTTTTATAGCACTGATCGCTGTAAAAATGACAATGGTCCCAAAAATGTGTCCGATGTGTCCGCCATAATGTCGCAGTCACGATAAAAATCGCTGATCGCCGCAAAATGCCATAAAACTACCCCCTATTTTGTAGACGCTTTAACTTTTGCGTAAACCAATCAATAAAGGCTTATTGCGTTTTTTTTTTTTTTACCAAAAATATATAGAAGAATACATATCGGCCCAAACTGAGGAAAAAAATCGTTTTTTTATATATTTTTGGGGGATATTTATTATAGCAAAAAGTCAAAAATATTGTATTTTTTGTTATTTTTGTTTTTAGCGCAAAAAATAAAAATTGCAGAGGTGATCAAATATCACCAAAAGAAAGCTGTATTTGTAGGAAAAAAAGGACGTCAATTTTGTTTGGGAGCCACGTCGCACGACCGCGCAATTGTCAGTTAAAGCGACGCAGTGCCGAATCGCAAAAAGGGGCCTGGTCCTTTAGCAACAAAATGGTCCGGGGCTTAAGTGTTTAAAGTGGTAATTAAACTCACTTGGTGCCTTATCAGCCTTAGAACCTGTGTAATACATATGTGTTTGGGTTTAAAGGGATGAGCTGTATTAGGCAGTCTATATAAAGTCATCACATGCAGAGTTAGTACAGGCTGTATTTCTGTGGGTTTGGGTGGGAGGACTCTGATTTACACCTTTATTAGTTCTTTGGTACTGATTATCATGACATGTTGTGTATGTCAGAGATCTCCTCAGTCCTCACAGAAAGCTGCCAGCATGAGCATCACACGCTGAGCTCTTCCCGCCAATTCCTGTCGGGCGAGCATTGCATGCCGGGGATTCCTCGCGCTCCAACCCTCTTTAGCGGTCCCCGCGCGCTCCCTACTCCTGACTCCGCCCACCATAGAACGGAGCCCGGCCCCTCCTTCTGACTCCACCCACAAACAAAGCTTAGCCCTGCCCCTCTTCTGACACCGCCTACAAACAGAACGGTGCCCTGCCCCTTCTCCTGATTCCGCCCACCACAAAGCTGCGCCTTGCCCCTCCTTCGCCTGACTCCGCCCACCATAGAGCGGTGGTCCCCGGGTGACATGAGGGGTCCAGTGAGGTCGGTGCTCCGCAGCGGGCTGAGGAGGGTGAGGGATGCCGGGGCCCCCAGGAGGGCGAAGAGTAGTGTGGTGGCGGAGGCCCCCGCGGTGCGGAGCCGGATCCTCACTCTGGAGTCTATGAACCCCAATGTGCGGGCGGTGGAGTACGCTGTGAGGGGACCGATCGTCACCAAGGCCGGGGAGATCGAGAGAGAGCTACAGAAGGTGAGGACTACAGCTCCCAGCGTGACCGGGGGGGGACCACAGCTCCCAGCGTGACCGGGGGGGACTACTACTCCCAGTGTGACCGGGGGGGGGACTACAACTCCCAGCGTGACCGGGGGGGGGACTACAACTCCCAGCGTGACCGGGGGGGACTACAACTCCCAGCGTGACCGGGGGGAGGACTACAACTCCCAGCGTGACCGGGGGGAGGACTACAGCTCCCAGCGTGACCGGGGGGAGGACTACAGCTCCCAGCGTGACCGGGGGGAGGACTACAGCTCCCAGCGTGACCGGGGGGAGGACTACAGCTCCCAGCGTGACCGGGGGGAGGACTACAGCTCCCAGCGTGACCGGGGGGAGGACTACAGCTCCCAGCGTGACCGGGGGGAGGACTACAGCTCCCAGCGTGACCGGGGGGAGGACTACAGCTCCCAGCGTGACCGGGGGGAGGACTACAGCTCCCAGCGTGACCGGGGGGAGGACTACAGCTCCCAGCGTGACCGGGGGGAGGACTACAGCTCCCAGCGTGACCGGGGGGAGGACTACAGCTCCCAGCGTGACCGGGGGGAGGACTACAGCTCCCAGCGTGACCGGGGGGAGGACTACAGCTCCCAGCGTGACCGGGGGGAGGACTACAGCTCCCAGCGTGACCGGGGGGAGGACTACAGCTCCCAGCGTGACCGGGGGGAGGACTACAGCTCCCAGCGTGACCGGGGGGAGGACTACAGCTCCCAGCGTGACCGGGGGGAGGACTGCAGCTCCCAGCGTGACCGGGGGGAGGACTGCAACTCCCAGCGTGACCGGGGGGAGGACTGCAGCTCCCAGCGTGACCGGGGGGAGGACTGCAACTCCCAGCGTGACCGGGGGGAGGACTGCAACTCCCAGCGTGACCGGGGGGAGGACTGCAACTCCCAGCGTGACCGGGGGGAGGACTGCAACTCCCAGCGTGACCGGGGGGAGGACTGCAACTCCCAGCGTGACCGGGGGGAGGACTGCAACTCCCAGCGTGACCGGGGGGAGGACTGCAACTCCCAGCGTGACCGGGGGGAGGACTGCAACTCCCAGCGTGACCGGGGGGAGGACTGCAACTCCCAGCGTGACCGGGGGGAGGACTGCAACTCCCAGCGTGACCGGGGGGAGGACTGCAACTCCCAGCGTGACCGGGGGGAGGACTGCAGCTCCCAGCGTGACCGGGGGGAGGACTGCAGCTCCCAGCGTGACCGGGGGGAGGACTACAGCTCCCAGCGTGACCGGGGGGAGGACTACAGCTCCCAGCGTGACCGGGGGGAGGACTACAGCTCCCAGCGTGACCGGGGGGAGGACTGCAGCTCCCAGCGTGACCGGGGGGAGGACTGCAGCTCCCAGCGTGACCGGGGGGAGGACTGCAGCTCCCAGCGTGACCGGGGGGAGGACTGCAGCTCCCAGCGTGACCGGGGGGAGGACTGCAGCTCCCAGCGTGACCGGGGGGAGGACTGCAGCTCCCAGCGTGACCGGGGGGAGGACTGCAGCTCCCAGCGTGACCGGGGGGAGGACTGCAGCTCCCAGCGTGACCGGGGGGAGGACTGCAGCTCCCAGCGTGACCGGGGGGAGGACTGCAGCTCCCAGCGTGACCGGGGGGAGGACTGCAGCTCCCAGCGTGACCGGGGGGAGGACTGCAGCTCCCAGCGTGACCGGGGGGAGGACTGCAGCTCCCAGCGTGACCGGGGGGAGGACTGCAGCTCCCAGCGTGACCGGGGGGAGGACTGCAGCTCCCAGCGTGACCGGGGGGAGGACTGCAGCTCCCAGCGTGACCGGGGGGAGGACTGCAGCTCCCAGCGTGACCGGGGGGAGGACTGCAGCTCCCAGCGTGACCGGGGGACTCCCAGAGGACTACAACTCCCAGCATGACTGTAATGATGGTGGGACTACAACTCCCAGCATGACCGGGGGACTACAACACAGGGAGCTCTGACTCAACTCGGGTGCCCCCATAGCAAGCTGCTTGCTGTGGGGACACTCCATAGGAGGGAGGGGCCAGGAGCACTGAAAAGGGACCAGAGAAGGGGAGGATCGGGCAAATCCATTTCACAGAGCAGGTAAGTATTACATGTTTGTTATTTTTATAGAAAAAAAAAAGAGACTTTACAATCACTTTAATTTTAGGGCACACAAATGCAATATATTTTACCCAAACACTGAGTAATGTAACCGATGAGGTTGCATCGAGTAAATAGATACCAAACATGTCAAGCCTTACCATTGTGCACAATGACGATGAAGATCAGTATCCCGGTGTGTTGGCTTTGTGAATGAAGCCTCCTGTGTGTTTCCAGCTGTCATAGGAAAGTTATACCTCACCCAGCAACCTGTGGGTGAGGTATAGCGGTCAGGGGGCTACTACCACAGCTGCTGGATGGTTATGCTGGAACTTGTGGTTTCACGGCTCATACATGCCTTTTACCAGGCGGAGCTGTGCCGTCTCATAATCGGCCCAAGATTCCGGCACATCGCTGAGACTTGTAGTTCCACCAGTAGAAGAACCGATCTGTTCAGTTGTGATTAGCGGATGGCGTGGAATCTCTCCGGTCCCCGTTACATCCTGGTGACCCGGCCTGCCACCTGTCGTTAAGGCTGGTGACCCGGCCTGCCACCTGTCGTTAAGGCTGGTGACCCGGCATTCCTCTGCAGGTTTTATGACGACCGCATTCTGCTCACACAACCATTTTTCTATTTATTCTGCTGGTCACAATTCTTTCTTCACACAGGACCGCATTCCCTGCATTGCATGTTGTCTGAATTGCTCCATCTCACTTTCTGCACGGTTAGGATTATATCGCCTTTTTTATCTAGCGTTATACCGGTGCTGACACAGTGAGGGGGAAAAAAGTATTTGACCCCCTGCTGATTTTGTCCATTTGCCCACCGACAGAAACGATCAGTCTATAATTTTAATGGTCAGTTTATTATAACATTAGTTGGAAGAAAAAGGATTACTGCGCTAATGTGAAAATAAATTGAAAACTAGTTGTGCTATTAACACCTAGGCTGCGACAAATAAAATATGTGAAACCATACCGGAAATATCAAAGTGCAAGAATTATCGCGCCCAATATAAATGAAAAAGAATAAAATTATTCTAATGTAAATTAATTAAAAATTGCAAAAACTCGTAACCGTAAATGAAATGAACATCCACAATGGTGTCTTGGTCCACAACCACCCTAAGCGAGCTCAAGGTGATGTAGGAATCAAACAATCGCTGATTGATAAGTGATAACCATAAAGTCACAATAGAATAATATGCAATACTGTGATAAAAAAAGTCCCTTTTAAAAAACGTAATCTTTAAACACCAAAAAGAAAAAACAGAAAAAAAGGGGGGGGGGGGTTAAAAGACAAAAAATTGTCCAATAGGGTTAATGCTTCACAGAGGAGAGATGAAGACCTCTTTAAAGATGTTGAAACAGAAGAAGTGTCCCAGAAAAGTCCACATAGGCCAAAAGGAAATCGCATCCACCACGGTGAGAACGGTTAGAAGATGGTTACTTTACCAGAAGTGTTGGACCTCCTCTGTGGCAAGGTCTAGAGAGCCTGCAGATATCACCCTTTGCGGGGTACAGATGTTGGTTCCAGAGATCCCAGAAATCCAAAAAAAAAAGGTGTCACCAAACCGCAATCCTGGCGCTAACTCCTAGCACACAGTTTTTTCATCCACTGAAATCGTGGTCACTTCCGCTGACACAAAGCAAACCTCCAAGGTTGGATGCAGGCACATAAAGGAAAGAGAAAGGGACTCGGGTAGTGTATTACCTCCAGATAAATTTATTCCAGACTTGCGAGGCATACAAAATAAAAAATGTAAAATTTGAAATTGCCGGCATAAAATAGTAATGGTGTTCGCCCGTGCTAGCGGGGTCACGTGGTAGTGACGTCAGTGCGCTGCACCGCCCTGACTAGTTTCGTTTCCTGTAAACGTTATCAAATGTTTATTATGAGGGACAGAATAACCTATCCAAAAAAAGTTATCAATTGATTTGCATTTTAGGCGGCACTGATAGGTGGCACTGGTAGATGGCACTGATGAAGTACTGACAGGTGTTACTGATGGGGCACTGATGGGCGATTTAGGTGGGCACTGACTGGCAGCTGTGGTGGGCACCTCTGACGACGGCTGCTCTGATGATGATGATAATAATAATTATCAGCACAAACCCCCCCCCCCCCCCCGACAGGGGAGAGCTGCCGATTGGCTCTTCCTGTCGTGGCGAACAGAGGTAAAGCCGATTACCGGCACTTCCTGATTCACGCTGTCATTGGTCACAGCTGATCACGTGGTAAAGAGCCTTCGTCAGAGGCTATTTACCACGATCAGAGATGCAGAGTGACACACCACACTACCGATCGCCGCACTGTGCGCCCCCCGCGGGCGCACGCTGGCTTGTTATCCTGAAAGACGTCCTATGACGTCCAGTCAGGATAACTTCCATACCGGGCCTATTCTGACACTTCTCTCCTACATGTAAAAATCATAATTTTTTTGCTAGAAAATGACTCAGAACCCCCAAACATTATATATGGGTTTTTTTTTAGCAGACACCCTAGTGAATAAAATGGCGGTCATTGCAACTTTTTATCTCGCACGGTATTTGCGCAAATACATTTTCAAACGCCTTTTGGGGGGGGGGGATAGTTTCTTGAATTAAAAAATAACAAAATGGTAAAGTTAGCCTGATTTTTTATTTTTTTTGTATAATATGAAAGATGATGTTACGCAGAGTAAATGGATACCCAACATGTCACGCTTTAAAATTGCGCACACTCATGGAATGGTGCCAAACTTCGGTACTTAAAAATCTCCATAGGCGAGGCTTTAATTTATTTTACAGGTTACCAGTTTAGAGTTACAGAAGAGGTCTAGTGCTAGAATTGTTGCTCATGCACTAACTCACGCGGCGATGCCGCACATGTGTGGTTTGAACGGCGTTTACATATGTGGGCGGGACTTTGTGTGTTTTTCGCTTCGGAGCACGAGTTACCGTGGATGGGTGTTTTTAATTTTTATTTTTTTTAATCTTATTTTTTTATCACTTTTATTCCTATTACAAGGAATGTAAACATCCCTTGTAATAGGAATGTGTGTGACAGGTCCTCTTTATGGAGAGATGCGGGGGCAATAAGACCCCACATCTCTCCTCCAGGCTGTAACAAAAATCGAGGCTTTGTTTACATCCGGGGGGCCTGGACATGACGTCATAACGTCGCGCCGGGGCCTCCAACCGTCAGAGATGACTGGTGACCACCCGGTCACCGGAAATCTCTATGGTTGTCATCTGGCGACGGCCGATTCTTTCTCCGGGTCCCCGATTTGGCACGGGAGAGCCCGGAGAAGCACCGGATGGCGGCGGGAGGGGGGACGTCACCTGTAAGAATGATCAAGCGGTGGAACTGCTGCTATGATCGTTCTTGCTGAGCACAGAATCGCCGGCTGAAAATAATGATATCTGAATGATGCCTGTAGCTGCACCCATCATTCAGATATCACCCCTCGAACTTCAAGGACGTCATATGATGTACTTCGGGCGGGAAGTGGTTAAACTCTGACAGCAAATATTGTCTAAATCCATTCCTCATGTGTATTCTTCCTGAATCTCGGTGTGCTTTGTGTATTTCTTCCAGATCTGTGCAATAATCCAGTGTGAGACTTCCTGTAATAAAGACCGCTCACTGCTAATCTTTCTCCTTGTGCAGGGTGGCTGGTCTTGTCTCCGCCCCCTCCTGTAGTTTTCTTTAGGCAGCCTGTAGTGGGTGGAGCCTAGTGGGCCCCTCCCACATCTCTGCTCCCTTTCCTCGTGCAGCTTGGTTGGTCTGGTTTCTGCCCCTCTTGTAGTTTTCAGCAGGCAACCTGTAGTGGGTGGAGCCTGCTGGGCCCCTCCTACAGCTCTGTGCTCTCTCTCCTTGTGCAGGGTGACTGGTCTTGTCTCTGACCCCTTCTGTAGTTTTCTGCAGTGGGTGGAGCCTGCTGGGCCCCTCCCACTGCATCGGCTACTGTATGTACAGCACATTGATGATGTCACTGCTACTTTAAAGAGGTAATATCCAGGATTGCAAAGGCATGTGATGCACACAGAGGATTTCTCTCCTTTCTGGCTATTGAGGAATACATATAAATGAGTTTTTGTGCCCGGAGTTCTGCTTGGAATATGATGTTTCCTAGAAAGTGAAGTGAATATTTGTATAGAAAAGAAATGCAGATCACTTCCTGTACTCTTATTTGTGATCTCTGCAGGATGCTCTGAGCTAATCGGATTCCATCCATTCTCCTCCATGCTGGATTGCTCTCTGCGGAGTGCTTACATTGTGCTTCTCTAATAGAGTTGCTTACATTGCATTCCTGCAGTCATTGAATTTTCAGCCTTTGCTAGCCCTGCATTCCTGCGGTTTAGTATTTCCATCCTTCCAAGGTAAGTTTTTTTTTTTTTTTTTTTTTTTTTTTTTGCTCCGTATTCAGCAGACTGGCCTTTGTAGATAATGGGTCTTTGGAATACATTGGGTGAGGAAGTTGACCAATGTAAGTGGCCTGCCGATATTAAAATTCCAGTGCCAACACCGAAAATTGAAGATGCAGTTGGCCGAAAACCGAAATGGACAGTTTTTTTTTTATTTTTTTATTTAATTACTGTGGCTGTTGTTTTTGCATTGAAGTCAATGGGACGTGACTTTGCGTACAGCCAATGGGACGCAATTTTGCATTGTAGTCAATGGGACATATATACACACCTATCTCTCTATCTCTAATCTCTATGCAAAAAAAAATCGCGATTCTCATTTTGGCCAGAATCGTGCAGCTCTAAGCTCAGGTGAGGACCCCGCAGGATTCGTGGACAGGTAAGTGTCCTAATACTAAAAGTCGTCGGCTACAGTATTTGTAGCTGCTGACTGTTCGTTTTTTTCTGAAGGAGCCTGGAGGTTTGCTTTAACCACTTGCCGACCACCATGTATGTATGCAGAATGGCACGGCTGCGCAAAGGGACGTACCTGTACGTCCGTTTGAATTTGCGGGCGTGCCCCGCAGACTCTGTCCGCCGGGTGCCCGCGATCGTCTCACAGAGCACCAGAACGGGGAGATGCCTATGTAAACAAGGCATTTCCCTGTTCTGCCTAGTGACAGGACAGTGATCTACTGCTCCCCGTCATCGGGAGCGGTGATCACTGTCGTGTCACTTGTAGCCCAGCCCCCACACAGTTAGAATCACTCCCTAGGACACACTTAACCACTTCCTCCCCCCCCCCCCCCCCCTAGTGGTTAACCCCTTCACTGCCAGTGTCATTTACACAGTAATACAGCACTGATCGCTGTATAAATCACAATGGTTCCAAAATGGCGTCAAAAGTGTCCGATGTGTTCGCCATAATGTTGCAGTCACGATAAAAATTGCAGATCGCTGCCATTACTAGTAAAAGCCTTTTTTTTTTTTTGTAGACGCTATAACTTTTGCGCAAACCAATCAATATACGCTTATTTTTTTTTTTTTTTCCAATAATATGTAGAAGAATACATATCGGCCTAAACTGAGGAAAAAAATAGTTTTTTTTATTTATTTTTTGGGGATATTTATTATAGCAAAAAGTAAAAAATATTGCTTTTTTTTTTTTTTTTTTTTATAGCGCAAAAAATAAAAACCACAGAGATGATCAAATACCACCAAAAGAAAGCTCTATTTGTGGCAAAACAATTTTGTTTGGGTGCAACGTCGTACGACCGGGCAATTGTCAGTTAAAGTGACGCAGTGCAGAATCGCAAAAAATGGCCTGGTCATTGGACAACCAAATCCTCCGGGGCTGAAGTGGTTAACATACAAAGTTTTCATCCTTGACTCTGGAGAGTTTCTGATGGGTTGTCATCACACAGGTGAGGCCAGAATGTCTTCTCATGTTGATGATTTCATTCTGCATTAGACAAGGTTGATGGATTTTTACCTCTGGGCAAAACGCACCGTCTTTCCTGTTTACTGTATCTGCTTTCTGTGAGAGGGGGGGGGGGGGGAGATGGGATCGTGAAGGTGCTAGTGTTAAGCTCACCCAACTTTGAAGCTGCTCCGCTCAGCGCAGCTTGCAAACGACTTCTTTAATAGAAGTCAATACAAGCCGCTCTGAAGTCACCCCCAACCTTTTTCTAAGTCGGAGCGATTTGACTCGTTCTGTACAGCAGAGCTCAGACTGGGTGAGAGAATCAGTGCAAGGAGTCAATGGGGTTGATTTACTAAAACCGGAGAGTGCAAAATCTGGTGCAGCTGTGCATGGTAGCCAATCGGCTTCTAACTTCAGCTTATTCAATTAAAGTGCTATTAAAGCCTTGTTTTTTTTTTTTTGTTTTTTACCACTTACCGACCGCCGCACGACTATCTACGTCGGCACTTTGAAGAGGGATATCTCGGTAATGGCAGCAGCTACTGCCATAACCGAGGTATCCATCTCTTCAGGCGGCGGTTCGGTTAATAATGGTGGTCTCTGCGGCGGATTCGCCGCAAGATCACTGTTAGCGGCGGGAGAGGGGCCCTCTCTCCCACGCCCTACGGTGCTTACTGGAGCCACCGGTAGCGGCGGAGGCGATCGTGTCCTGTCACGCCAGTGGTATGGATACAAGTGAGGGCAAGATGACCCCCACCCATCTCCATACTGTAGCATGGCAGAAGCAACGTCAAAACGTCACTTCCGTCCATAGCTCTTAAAGGGACATTTTATTTTTTGTCTAAATATGAGATTTGAGGTCCTTTTTTGATCTCATATTTAAGAGGTCCTGTCATGCATTTTTTTTTTTTTTTTTTTTTTTCTATTACAAGGGATGTTTACAATAAAAGTGACCCAAATTTTTTTTTTTTTTTTTTAAACGGTGTAAAAATAAATAAAATCAAACACAATTAATAAGAAAAAAAAACTAAGTTTTAAAACGCCCCGTCCTGCCGAGCTTGCACGTAGAAGCGAACGCATACGTGAGCAACGCCCGCATATGAAAACGGTGTTCAAATCACACATGTGAGGTATCGCCGTGATTGTTGGGGTGAGAGCAATAATTCTAGTCTTAGACCTCCTCTGTAACTCTAAACATGCAACCTGTAGAATTTTTGTAAACGTTGCCTATGGAGATTTTTTAAGGGTAAGGCTGGGTTCACACTTGTGTGTTGCGAATTCCAGCTCTCTTTTTCTCTTCGAAGAGAGAACAGAGCTGTTCAGCGTTTCATCTGCATTGTAGCTGCGGATTTGCTGACCTGGGAGAGGGAAGTATAGTGAGCAGGGAGAGAATTCCTGTTCAGAACGGAACACATCTGCGAATCCATAGCGTTCCCATAGAAGATAATGTGCAGACAATTCGCATTGCAGAGAAAACACACATGGTTTTTTGGGCAATGCGCAGTGTGAATGCATCGCACATTTGTGAACCAGCCTCATTAAAATAAATGTATTTTAAAATGTTATGCGAATTGGATGTGGTGTAAGCCGCAACCAATTCGCATAGGTGTGAACGGGGCCTAAAAGTTTGATGCCATTCCACGAGCGGGCGCAATTTTGAAGCGTGACATATTGGGTATCAATTTACTTGGCGTTACATTATCTTTCACAATATAAAAAAAAAAAATTGGGCTTACTTTAGTGTTGTCTTATTTTTTACTTCAAAAAAGGGCGCTTGTAAGACCGCTGCGCAAATACGGTGTGACAAAGTATTGCAATGACCGCCATTTTATTCTCTAGGGTGTTTAGAAAAAAAATAATAAATATATATATATATATATATATATATATATAACACCAAGTCTGAAAAAAGAGGCTCGGGGCTGAAGTGGATAACAAACATGTTATACTTACCTGCTCTCTGAAAAGGTTTTGCACAGAGCAGTCCAGATCCTCCTCATCTCGGGTCCCCCACCGGCGCTCCTGCCCCCAGAGCAAGCAGCTCATCTCTATGAAAGAACCATGCAGACGCCAGGTTTGCGGGAGGGATCTACTGATATTATTTTTTCAGTGCCGATACGATACCGATATTTCAGCCACCTCTCCTGCCGATGGCTGACTTTTTTTGCTGATATTTTGTACATTTAAAAAAAAAATTATATCACTGTAAATGTGTCACTGTAAATCCCTTGTGACAGTAATGGGCATGTGAGAGGTACTCTTTATGGAGAGATGTGGGGTCTTTTGGACTCCAAACCCTTCCACTGCACTTCAAAGTATTCAAAACCTCAAGATCGGCTTTTTTTTTTTTTTTTTTTTTTTTTTTTTAATACTTTATTTTTAAAAACAGGCGCCTTTTAGGATGCCAGTAATTCGGGAAGTGATGTCATGACATTGCTTCCGGATTACTAGATCCGAGACCCAAAACGAAGCATCGGCTTTGTTCGGGTCTTCGGCCAGCCAGCGGATGTACCGGCTGGTTGCTCAGGCCTCCTGGTGGGACGGGAGAGCCCGGGCGAGCGGCGGGATGGGGGTGGGTGTGTCCCCTCTTGCTGCTTGTATTAACAGCTGAGCGGCTGCTAAGCCCCATCGGTTGTTATTACAATAAAGCCGACCGTCCGCCCTAAAGAACGGTACCCGGGTAATGTATTGCAGCTGCAGCTACACCGGTAAAACCCCTTGAAGCAATATCTGTCAGTTTTTTTTTTTTTTTTTTTTTTTTACCGACACTTCTAAAATCGGTTGGTTCCCTAGTTCCCGGTGCTACCGATCGGTATTCATTAGCCCGGGGGGGGGGGGGGGCAGGCACCTCTTCCGCTGCTTTTAAAGTGATCTTGCGGAGACTCTGCCGCTGGGATCACTTTTCTCCAAAAGCTGGCAGCCTAAGGGGGGGAAAAAACAAAACTGGGTTATGACCTCTAGCTGCAGCCATAGCCCCGGTATTTAATGTCGAACGAATGACGTATATTTACAGTTAGGCGGTTGGCAAGTGCTTTTTGATGCCCAGTGTGCATGAGGCCTAAATAGGCAATGCAGCCACTCCCTTTGAAAAGAACTGGACTGTTTATCAGTTGTACCAGAAGAGCGATCGTCTGTATTTCCTGTCCTCGTTTGATTATAAAGCGTGAAGGACTCCAATGTATCTGGAAGCATCGGAGACCATTTATCATGTTTTTGTGCTCGTGTCTCATAAGGAAGAAAATGTCATGCTGCCATGGCAACCTACAGTTAACCGTCCGCACTTTAGATCTAAACCCCTATCACTAAAATCTCATATAAGCTTTAAGTGCCGGTTCACACCAGAGGGCTCTGCGAGATCGCATGTGATTCTCAGTGCAGTGCAAATCGCATGCAATATCCATGCAATGCGACTTCAGCCATGCAGATTGTATGGCTAATATCGCATCACATTCCAACTAACTCGCACAGGACACTTTTTTTTTTAATTTATTTATTTTTTTTGGCCCGCACCAGAATCCGATTCATGTCCGAACAGTCCGTTCGCATTGCAATATGTGAGCTGAAATTGGGGTGTCATTAACAATGTATTGACACTCCCAGCAGTTTGCATATGGCAGTGTAAACTGCTGTGCAATGCGGGAACCCTGGAATGTTTAACCCCTTCCCAGCCAGTGCCATTAGTACAGTGAACGTCCATATTTTTAGTGACCATCACTGTAAACTGCGTACACACGACTGTTTTTCCTGTCATGCAAAAAAAAACAATGTTTTTCTCTCCGTGATTCGTCGTGATTCCTTGCATACACATGTTCAGGGAAAAAAACGCTTGACCAAAGCTCGGTGACGTCCAACGTGTACGACGGCACTATGAAGGGGACTTTCCATTCGAATGGCGCCACCCTTTGGGCTACTTTTGCTGATCCTCATGTTAGTAAAAGTTTGGTGAGAGACGATTCGCGCTTCTCAGTCCGTTACAGCGTGACGAATGTGCTATCTCCATTTCAAACGCTAGTTTTACCAGAACGAGCGCTCCCGTCTTATACTTGATTAGGAGCATGCGCATTTTTATTTTTTTCCCTCGGAAAAGCATACACACGAGCAGTTTTCACGACGAGAAAAAGAACGACGGGAAAAACGACGAGAAAAAATTGAGCAGGTTCTAATTTTTTTTGCGGGCAGTTTTCTCGTCGGGGGGAAAACTGCTATGGAGCGTACACACGACCGGTTTTCACGACCAATCTAAAACATGGCAGTTTTCTCATCATGAATAACGGTTGTGTGTACGGGGCATTAGAGTCACTGGTTCTCAAAAAAGTGTCAGTGTCCAAATATCCGCCGCAATATCGCATTCCCGCTATAAGTTGCCACCATTACTAGTAAATAAAAATTCCAGTATCTATATCAGGGATATGCAATTAGCGGACCTCCCAGCTGTTGCCAAACTACAAGTCCCATGAGGCATAGCGAGACTCTGACAGCATCAAGCATGACACCCAGAGGCAGAGGCATGATGGGACTTGTAGTTTGGCAACAGCTGGAGGTCCGCTAATTGCATATATATCCCTGATCTATACCATAGTTTGTAGACACTATAACTTTTGTGTAGAGATGAACCGAAATTTCAGCCATTTATTTTTTCCTTTTTTATATAAAAACTTTTTTTTTTTTTAAATAATTGATTTATATCTACCCTGGTGCACCTCTACTTTTGCAAAACTCAACCAATATACGCTTATTGGGATTTTTTTTTTTTTTATCCAAAAATATGTAGCAGAAAACAATTTGACCTAAATTTAAGAAATTGCGGATTATTATTATTATTTTTTTCCCCCCAAATGTATTTTATTAAGATTTTCACATAGATTATGATGACATACATAACAAAAAGGGGGGGGGGGGGGTTATATAAACCATGTCATACATTTTGGAATGTAAAAGGTAGACTTTTTTTGTAATATATTTTTTGCCTTCTCTGAATATCAATCAAAAAAAATCCGCTCCGTGAATATCTGCTTGCTCAGCAGAGATTGCTCCGTTGATCCCCGCTGAGTCGGCGGATGATTTGTCTGTCTCTGCACGCTGTGCAGAAATGGACCGATCGGATCGCCTCTTACCTCTATGGGGGGATCGGATGAAAACGGGCCATCTGTCCGTTTTCATCCGATCCGCAGACAGATGGGGAAAAGTAGGATTTTCCTCCGTCATGCTAAACGGACCATAGCGGAGACTGATGTCGTCAGCGGATGTTCATCCGCTGACATCCGCTATCCCATAGGGATACATGTATGTCCGTTTTTCATCTGAAAACGGACATACGGAACATCCGTGTGAAAGGGGCCTTAGGCCGGGTTCACACTTGTGTGGTGCGAATTTCAGCTCTGTTATCTCTGCAAGGAGATAAGAGAGCTGTTCAGCGTTTTTTTTTCCGCTGGAACATGCAAACTTGCTGACTTGGGAGAGGGGGGGGGGGGCAAAGTGTAGCGAGCATTGAAAAAAGTCCTGTTCAGAACGGAAGACATCTGCGAATCAGATGTGTGGCCATAGAAGATAATGGACCTGAATTTTCACCTGAGCCGCACCGCAATGTCTAGAAAACGCACACGGTTTTTTGGTAATGCGCAGTGCGAATGCATCGTACATATGTGAACCAGCCTCATTGAAAATAATGTATTTTTTAATGTTATGCGAATTGGATGCGGTGTAAGCCACAACCAATTCGCATAGGTGTGAACCCGGCTTTAAAGACTAGATATATGGTGGGGGAGTGCGTTTTTCTCTTCCTTCTGGCACCCAGTATTGGATCAGACTGTGTGTGGGCGGGGATTGTTTACTTTTTTTTTTTTTTTTTTTTTTTTTTTTTTTTTTTTTTTTTTTATAGCTGAAAATAAATTGGGTGGGGGGGGGGGGTTTCCCTAAATTGTCCTACCTTCTTCTTCCTTCTTCTTCTACCCATAAAATAAACGCAGAGATAATCAACTATCACCAAATGCTCTATTTGTGGGGGGAAAAAAGGACATGATTGTCAGTTAAAGTAACGAAGTGCCGTACTGCAAAAAAAGGGCCCGGTCATGAAGGGGGGATAAATCTTCCGGAGGGGAAGTGGTTAACAAAATAAAGTCATTCTGTTGGGTTTGAATTTCTGTAGATTGAGGTAAATTTGGTCACCATAGCGCTTGTAGATATCAATTTTCTAATTGATCAACCTGCGTAATGAATAGATTTCAGATGTGATTATAGAGGAGATAATACATTGCACCATTGTTTAGTAAAGCCTGTTGTTGGAACATACGCACCTTATTTGTTATGTAATTGCTTCCTGTATCTATGGAAATGAATGGTGTGAAATAATTGTCTTTTATCTTTCTCGTTCTTACTATACAATTATTGAGGCCGTGATCCTCCGAGATCTGCACTGATATGAGGGAACGGACACTAAACATTAAGCACTGATAGGTTGATTGAAAATGTGCTGAAGGAAGAACTTGGAGAGAGATCTGAATATAATTGTGTCATTTCTGGGGGGGGGGGGGGAAATCAACAATAGGGACATTGTACTGAATGCAGTTGCCATGGTAACCCCCGCGCCTGCGACCCAGCAGTGTGGCGGATACCGGATGCCCATGCAAAGTGTCCCCGCGCCAGCAGCGTGAGGGCGGCAGCAGTTAAATATGGAACTTCTGACACATTTTATGTCTATTATTAAAAGTAACTGCATAGAATTTAACTCTTTCTATTGCATTATTTAATGTGAAGTGCATCAGGAAAGTATTCACAGTGCTTCACTTTTTCCACACAGCCTTAGGGCCAGTTCACAGCATAGAAACGCAGTCCAGATGCATTTTTGATGCGTTTTTGGTGTGTTTTTTTGATTGCAGTCCAGTGCATTTATCCCCCTAATGTTTTTGTTAACATTAAAGCGGAGTTCCACCTAAACATGGAACTTCCACTTTTTGGAATCCTCTCCCGCCCCCCTCCTGTGTGACATTTGGCACCTTTTCAGGGGGGGGCGGGGAGCAGATGCCTGTCTAATACAGGTATTTTGCTCCCACTTCCGGGCATAGATTGCCGAGCCACCCGCGGCGATCTACGCCACGTCCGGTGCCTTCTCTGTCCCCCTGCACTGGAACGCATCACATAGTAGCCCATTATGTGTCACTTACCTGAAACCGAAGCCTGCGATGTCCCTGATTTTCCTTGCTGGCTGGAAGCGTCCATTCTTCACCCCTCTTCCTTCCGGGACCGCAAACTCCGGTTCTCTGACTGGCGGGAGCCACCAGTCACGGCATGACACCCTCTAGAAACAGCGTGCCCTTTCTAAAGTGCGCATGCACCGAATACACCGGCGCATGCGCGTTAGACATCGCCGTTTGGGGATTTGTAACTATCTCCTAAACCTCCACGGTTTAGGAGATATTTCCAGCACCTACAAGTAAGCCTTAATCTAGGCTTACCTGTAGGTGAAAGTGGCCTGTAAGGGTTTACAACCACTTTAAGTGTGTTCAGTTGTGTTCCAGTGCAGAAAAAATCAAGCTTCTTCTTTCTTCTTTCTTCTTCTTTCTTCTTTCTTCTTTCTTCTTTTTTCTTTTTTCTTTTTTCTTTTTTCTTGAACTGCAAGCACTGGTGTGAACAATGCCATTGGAAATCATATAACCTACTTTCCATGCGTTTTTGAGGCAGGAAAAAAAAAAACGCACTGGACTGCATGTGGTATGAACTGGCCCTTATTCCAAAATGGATTAAATTCATTATTTTCCTCAAATTCTACTAACAATTCCCCATAATGACAACGTGAAAGAAGTTTGTTTGAAATCTTTGCAAATTTTATTAAAAAATAAATGATGAAATGCGTTAGAGCAGTCCTTCAGGTGCAGGTTGCTGTTGTGGCGATCTGTGCAGTAATCCTGGATGGCTGTGATGTCATCGGTATGCGGCGGCTCTTTCTTTCCTCCCAATCATTTCCGTACTTCACAATTGTTTAAACCCCTTTCCTCATGTTCCAGGCCTCTGGTTTATTTTTAATTTTTTTTTCCTGTAGGGGATTAAGAAGCCTTTCGATGAGGTCATAAAAGCCAACATTGGTGACGCCCATGCTATGGGACAGCAGCCAATCACATTTCTGCGACAGGTAACAAATACATTTTGTCTTTTGTCAGTATGTGAATCATTTGCATTATAGGGATGTTTATTTTTCTGTTAAAGGGCCCATCCAAATGGAAGGTCAATTACCTGTTCGTTCTTAAAGCGGAGCTCTGCCGTAAAAAAAATAAAAAATATTTCTCTTATCATCCATGGACTGACACGGTGTCTCTTTACACTTTACACGTGGGTTATGTCCCTGCTTGCAGGAGAATACCTAGGCAGAATGTGAGATGTTATACATACATACATTCTAAAAGCCAGAGCTGAACAGCCCCACCCAGGGGGCGGTCCCTCCGGACATAACCCTCCCACTACAGTCAGCAGACTTCAGTTTTTTTCTGCCTAGCAGAAGGAGAAGACGTGGCTCTCTCAGGAGCCAGTCTCCTGACCTATTTTTATTCCTTTTCTGGAATTCTTTATTTTATTTTTGAGAATCTTCTATCAACTGTCGGCTGGGCAACAGGTTGGGTACAAGATATCCTCGTAGTCTTCCCTGTCCGACCATCGAGCGTGCTGATCCTCGCCTTGTGTGCGTGAGACTCAGTTCACGACAGGCCCCATGACTCCAGAGGTGGCCGGGTTTGCTTTCATGCTCCCACGGTCCTCTCAAGACTGAACAGTTCCTGACTGACTGTATCTTTTGCGGTGGACCAGGCCGACAGCTACTCAGTACTGCACTGTGGTAGTCCTGTCAGAAACACACCAGTGGGTCCCTCAGGGGACGGGCAAGTAGTCTCTCCTGCCTGCAGGTAAGTACAAAAGGCTGTGTGTTTCTCTGTGGGGGATTTTCCCTGTCTCCCCCTGTATTTCATTGTCACTCTCTGTCACCATTGCTGGCGCTGTGCTGTGCTGTGTGGGGTGCCTGGGGGTCACACTGTTCTTGGAGGGGCTCATGCTGGTTTGCAGATATGCTTGGGGCCTTTTTTTTTGTGTGTTTTGGGGCCTGAGCGCCAAATGGCGCTGTGTGTGTGTGCTGTTTTTTCACTTTAGCTGCGTCATGGCGGCCATCTTGCCGCGGATCGCCTCAGTGAAGTGCGGCGGCCATTTTCTTGTAGCCCGCGCGCTCTTCAGCACTAGTTTTGGCCTCTAGCGCTGCTGTAACAGCGCGAATCTCCTCACAATCACCTCACAGCTCACCAGCGCTGACACAGCGCGGTACAGACAGCGGAACTGAGCGGTCCCTGGTCCGGTTTGGTGAGTCCCCTGGGCTCCCCCTCCTCAGTCAGCACAGCCTGTGGGTGGACTTTTTATCTGAGGAGTCTCAGAAGGGGACAATATGGAGTCTCTGTCACCAGCTTCCCCTAAATGTCAGTGGACAACAGGCAGTGCTTCAGCACCTGCGGTCCCTAGGGACCAGTTGTGGGCAGTCCTGGAATCATTTCTGACCAGGATGGGAGCTGTGTGCAAGCGCAAGGGAGCAAAAGAGCACCCTCTCCCCACTTTAATACATGAGGGCAGTGCGCTGATTCAGATATGGGCCTAGCCACTACCGCTCAGGACCCTAGTTCTGAATGTATTGGATGGTTTTGAACAGGACATTCCTTATGAGGGAAAACTCCAGTTCTTAGTCAGTAAACGACAGGGCGCTTGTTAGTGTACTCATGACTGCGGTGAGGGACACTCTCAGGCTAAAATGCTGCGGATGCAGAACCTCAGGCGGATACAGTCTCCTTGGGTTCTTTTAAGGCCAGGCCTTCTAAAGAGGTTTTTCCATATGTACTTTCTTTGACCAGCTCATTGATAAGGTCTGGGAAAAGCCGCAGAAGAATTTTTTTATGGTCCCGCGGCGTTTGTCTATCAGATACCCCTTGAAGATGCCCTACTTAAAAAGTGGGCTTCTCCCCCAGGGTCGACCCTCCAGTCGCCCGGTTGAACAAGGCCATCACTCTCCCGATGGAGGGGACTCCTGCATTTGAGGACCCCACTGACAGGAGGTCAGAAGTGGCGAGCAGAGCCATGTTTGCCTTGTTGGGATCCGCCTTACGGCCTGTGGTAGCGGCGACCCTTGTGTCTTAAACACTTACAGGTTGGGCAAAAATGTTGCACCTTGCTGTACAGGAGCATAATCTTCCTCCAGACACAGTTGCTCTGGCCCACCAACTGGTTCAGGGCCTGGTTTCTGTGTGCGACGCCACGTTGGACGCGGCCCCTTTAATATCCAGGGCCTCTGTCTCGGCGGTGGTATTGCGTCGTCTTATCTGGTTGAAGTGCTGGTCTGCTGACCTAGCCTTGGGAAGCTCCTGACGGATCTACCATTTAAAGGTGGTAGACCTTTCGGTGCTGCTCTGGATGACATCGTCATGGATGTCATGGGAGGTAAAAGCACTCTTCTTCCTTAGACTAGCAAGGGTGAGGAGGCCCGCCGCAAACAGGGGCCTTCCTTTCCAACAAAACGGGGTTTTTCCGTCAGTCAGAGTCCACGGGTAGGCCCTCTCAGACTGACGGCAGTGTGGCTGGTGGGCACAAGTGCCCCTGGATGCGTAAGCCAAACAAGCGGCTCCCAAGCCCGCCTCTGCGTGAAGTCTTGCCTCCGCCTGACTCTGGGGTGGGGGGACGACTTCGCAAGTCACGAATCGGTGGTCCTCCCGAATCTCCGACTGGTGAGTGTGCGAGGTGGTCACCTCAGGATAGTATTCCGATCCTGGCCCCCAGACAGATTCTTTCCCGCGAATCTTCCTCTCCTTCCTACCTGTCGGGCAGCCCTCTTGGGGGCTGTACAGGATTTGATCAGGTCCGGAGTGATTGTGCCGGTTCCGTCACAGGAGAGTTTTCAGGGATTCTACTCGAATCTGTTTGTCGTCCCAAAAATAGGACGTGGTTCGACCTATCCTGGACCTCAAGGCCCTGAATGCCTTTCGTTCGAGGAGGTGCAGAAATTCTGCATGGAATCCATTCGCACGGGGATCGCTACACTCCACATAAGGGATTTTCTTCTGGCGTCCTTGGACTTCAAGGACGCCTACTTGCATGTTCCGATCTGCGCAAGTCACCAGAAGTTTCTGCGCTTGCGATCAGCGAAGTCCACTATCGATTGTGGCTCTTCCTTTCGGCCTAGCCTCGGCACCAAGGGTGTTCACCAAGGTGCCTGCTCCGGTTCTAGCCTTCTGTTACAGCGAGGTATTGCTGTCGTGGGCTATCTGGACGATCTTCTGCTAAGAGCAGAAAGTGGCTCAGACTTAGAGGAAAGGTGACTATCGTCAATTAGACCCTCAGGGACTTCGGGTGGTTCCTGAACATTCAGGAGTCAGTCCTGGTCCCGACTCAGTGTCTGGAGTATCTAGTTCTGATTCTGGACTCCTTGGAGGCAAAGGTATCCTACCTCTGGAGAAGTTGCTGACACTTCAGTCTGCGGTGCGGGTGCTGACATCCCGAAAATGGTTGTCAATCCGTGAGAGTCCCGGGACTCGTGGTGGCCTCCTTCGCGGCCGTTCCGTATGCCCAATCACACACCAGGGCATTGCAGAAGGCGATCTTGTCCACCTGGGACAAATCCCCGTTGTCCTTGGATCTTCAGATCCAGGTGATTCACCTGGTCAGGGCACCCCTGACATGGTGGTTGAGATCCTCGGCTCTTCGGTCCAGAAAGTCGTTCCCCTCCCATCCAATGGACGGTACTCACGACGGACACCAGCCTGACGGGCTGGGGTGGAGTCTGGGGAGTCCTGTCGGCTCAAGGCCTTGGACTCCGGACGAGCCCGTTTACCAATCGCTGTTCTGGAAATACGGGCCATCGGACTGTGTCTCTCCTCAGGTCGGAGAGAGTACGAGGTCGCTCCATCAGGAGCCAGTCGGACAACGCCACGGCGGTGGCGTCTGTAAACCATCAAGGGGGGACTCGGAGCTCAGCTGCGGCTTCCGAGGTAGTCCGTATCCTGAAGTGGGCCGGAAGAAACGTGCCGGCTGTGTAGGCCATTTACATTCTGGGCATAGACAATGGGCAGGCGGACTACCTGAGTCGCCAATCGCCAGACGCCGGACCAAGAAGAGTGGTCCTTGCATATTTCAACTCCTTTGCCGAGGGTGGGGCATGCCGGATGTGGACCTGATGGCCTCTCGACTCAATCGCAAGGGTCGAGGTTGTGGCCAGATCCAGGGATCCTTGGGCGATGCCTCGGATGCGTTGGTGGCCCCATAGGGTCCTTATCGCCTGATATAAACTCCGGTGATCCTAATTGTTCCGGATTGGCCTCAGCATCACTGGTACGCTGATCTGGTACGTCTCGTCGCAGACGTTCCCTGGCGGTTGCCGATGAGGGAGGACCTTCAGTCTCAAGGTCCTATGTTTCATCCGGCTTACAGTCTCTGGCTTTAACGGCAGGGCTGTTGAAAGCCAGGTGTTGAGGGACCGAGGTCTCTCGGACTCGGTCATTTTGACCATGTTAAGGACACGAAGTCTTCCCCCAGGCAGATCTATCACCGTGCCTGGAAAGCTTATTTCGCCATATGCGAAGCGCTGGACTGGCGTCCTCGGACGTATTCCGTCCCCAGAATCCTGCGTCCTCTGCAGTGTGGAGTGACCCAAAAGCTTGCTTTTGAGTACCATCAAGGATCAGATTTCGGCCTTGGCCGTCTTCTTTCAGCGACCTCTAGCGGGTCATTTCTTGGTTAGCACCTTGTGTTGGGGGTTCGCCATGTGCTCCCTCCTGTCAAGCCTCCTCTCCCACTGTGGGATCTGAATTTGGTGCTCTCGGTCCTCCAGGAACCTCCTTTTGGGAATATCCGGGATATTCCCCTCTTGTCTCGTCTCAGAAGGTGGCCTTTTAGTGGCAATCACTTCTGTTTGACGGGTGTCTGAGTTGGCGGCTTTGTCCTGCAAGTCGTCATATTTAGTCATCCATAAGGATAAGGCGGTGTTGCATCCGCGACCTTCCTTTTTGCCAAAGGTGGTGTCGACCTTTCACCTACATGAGGACATTGTCCTCCCATCCTTGTGTCCTCACCCATCGCATCCCAGAGTTTGCGCTGCACATATTGGATGTGGTACGAGCCTTACGGGTGTACCTGTCTGCTACTGCTTCTATTCGGAAGTCCGACTCACTGTTTGTGACAGTCTCTGGTCCATAACAGGGCCAAACGGTTTCGTCTGCCATCATTTCTAGGGGAATCAGACAAACCGTCATTCAAGCCTATGCTCTCAAAGGGCGGGCGCCTCCCTTTCCGGTTACGGCGCATTCCACCAGGGCAATTGGTGCTTCCTGGGTTTTCCGACATCAAGCGTCGGTTGCATAAGTGTGCAAGGCGGCGACCTGGTCGTCTGTTCATGCATTTTAAGTTTTATAAGGTTAATGTGGCTGCATCTTCGAATGCTTCCTTTGGCCGCAGGGTGCTGCAGGCCGCTGTTTAAAGTTGCGACTCCTCCGTTGAGGAGCTCTGCCTTCTTGGAGTGAAGTTTTTGGTTTTTCCATTTATACTGCTCCCATCCCTCTTGACACTGCTTTGGGACATCCCACGTGTAAAGAGACACCGTGTCAGTCCATGGATGGTAAGAGAAAATAGGATTTTTTTTTTTTGTACTCACCGTAAAATCCTTTTCTCTGACATCCATGGACTGACACGGCACCCACCCTTCCTTTTTAAGTTTGTACTGCTTTGTTACGAACTGAAGTCTGCTGACTGTAGTGGGAGGGTTATGTCCGGAGGGACCGCCCCCTGGGTGGGGCTGTTCAGCTCTGGCTTTTAGAATTGTATGTATAACATCTCACATTCTGCCTAGGTCTTCTCCTGCAAGCAGGGACATAACCACGTGTAAAGAGACACTGTGTCAGTCCATGGATGTCAGAGAAATGGATTTTAAGGTGAGTACAAAAAATATATATATATATATATATATATATATATATATATCTTTATATATATGCCAGCATCTACAAATACTGCAGCTGCTGTCTTTTAATATTAGGACACTTACCTGTCCTGGAGTCCAGCGACGTCGGCAGCCAAAGACGTGCAATCGCTCGTCTCTCAGCTGCCCCCACCGCCATCCTTGGTGAGGGAATCAGGAAGTGAAGCGTTCCGGCTTCACTTCCCGTTCCCTATTGCACATGCGCGAGTCGTGCTGCACGTCTTTCATTGGTCCCCGCTGTGTTCTGGGAGCCGTGTGTTTCCCAGAACACAACGGGGGGGACCGGGAAGTGAAGCGCTACCCGCAGTGTGTATTCCCAGAAGTGGGTGCAAATACCTGTCTTAGACAGGTATCTGCACCCCCTCTCCCCCTGAAAGGTGCCAATTGTGGCACCGGAGGGGGGGAGGAATCCGATGAGCAGAAGTTCCACTTTAGGGTGGAGCTCCACTTATTATAACTGTACTCCTGGTATAATCCATTACTAAATTTGGAGAGTAGACCCCCTTAACATGAGAATAAAAGTTGAATAGAACTGAGAAGTCAAAGCACACCTATAGTAGGTACACACAGATCAAAGTGACCTTATAGCTGCATAGTGTATGCCTACCCATGTAACCCCTGCACAGCACTTCGATCAGCCGCCACAACCCCTTTCCGCGGTCACCTGTAATAACCTCCTGCGCATCCTGAAATTTCAAATATAATGACAAATGCATGCCTTCCTTCCCATCCCTGCAATGCAGTGTCAGAATGACCTATTATTGCTACAGGGCTAAAAATTTCAAGTCCGGAGCAACTAGTCAGGCCTTAAAGGGGTTGTAAAGGTTCGTTTTTTTATTTTCTAAATAGGTTCCTTTTAAGCTAGTGCATTGTTGGTTCACTTACCTTTTTTCCTTAGATTTACCTTCTAAATGTTTTTTTTCTTTGTCTGAATTTCTCACTTCCTGTTCCTCCTCAGTAAGCTGTTCAGTAAGCTGTTCTGGCTGACTCCACACCACTCAGATGATGGTGTGAAGTTTAGTGGGGAGGAACAGGAAGTGAGAAATTCAGACAAAGAAAAAAAACATTTAGAAGGTAAATCAAAGGAAAAGGTAAGTGAACCAACAATGCACTAAAGGAATCTATTTAGAAAATAAAAAACAAACCTTTACAACCCCTTTTTTAAGGGTTACTCTCCACCGGTTGCCCCACCCAACCCCTACCCCGCCCCTAATTCCACCCCTAAACACGCCCTCATCAATTATCTCATGAAATGACACTTAAATGTTTTAGGCAGAATTAAGTTACAAAAATAAATATTAACAGCAACTTTATCAGTGCCCACCCATTGCGGCCTGACCTGTGCCCATCAATGGATCGTGAGCAGTGCCCAGGATTAGGGTCAGTGCCAGGATTAAGGGCAACTGGGTGGCACACTTAGAAGTACCCTGGGACAGGGGAATGTTTCATACTCTGCAACTGCTAGGTCACTTTGCCTTGTGAAAAATGGCAAACAGGGCTGCTTCAGGCAAATGCACGTTGGCCTAGTTTTAAGATGTCAGTGAATGGTTCAACCTGTCTGGATCTACATTAGATGTAAATATCAGGTTTGGAATGATCTATTTATTACCTTGTAGTGGATAAAGCTCTGCAATCCCCCTCCTATTTTTTATTTATTTTTTGTGTGTAATGAGTATTGTCCTTCCATGGCCTTTCAATAAATAACCAGGTATTGCTTTTGCTGCTATTTGCAGGTGGTAGCACTGTGCACCTATCCTGATCTCCTGGACAGCCCACGTTTCCCAGCAGATGCCAAGAGCAGAGCCAGCAGAATCCTGCAGTCATGCGGAGGATACAGCCTTGGTGAGATGCAGTAAATGATAAGCCTTAGTATTCAGACTAAACTGCCTTGTTTAAAAATATATTGAATGTTGTCAGACGGAATAAAATCTCATTTGGCGCTCCGCAGAGAAGGAAGACATAAATCATCGGACGTGTGGGCCTGTGTGCCAGTCACTAAAACCCTCCGACTTGGCTCAGCCTGCAGCCTCTGTACAGCACCAGCATGTTAATGAAGAGATGCAAAGAGGAAATTGTTAATATTTATCTTGCCTAGATAATGGGTGATAATAAACCAGAACTAAACTCTCTCTAAGTCAACATGAACTATTAAAGTGGTTGTAAACCCCAAATAAAAAAAAAACCCTGCAAGACAGGCATGAGCTAGTATGACTGGCATACTAGCTCGTTATGCATTACCTACCTTAGATCGAAGCCGTCCTCGTCTCCACCTCCAGGCACAGATATCTCTCCCGGAGGTTACTTCCGAGTATCTCCGCTCCGGCGCTGTGATTGGCCGGAGCGGTGAAGACGTCACTCCGCGCATGCGCACATGAGCTATCCAAGCCGGCATTACCCATTCACAAAACCATCATTCTCAGTGCGCCTGCGCCGTTTTCTACGGCGCGCATGTGCCGTAGACATCGGTTCATTCTTTTTGGCAAATATCTCATAACCGTGTAAGTTTAGGAGATATTGCAAACACCTACAGGTAAGCCTTAATCTAGGCTTACCTGTAGGTAAAACTTGTCAGAGGGTTTATTTCCATTTTAATCCCTCTGCTGCTAGCATTAGTAAATAGATAGGAAATATTATATTTACTTGTGTTAACCTCTTGCCGACCAGCCGCCGTCGTTATATGGCAACAGGTTGGCACACCTGCGCAAACTGCCGTAGATGTACATCGGGCGCTTTAAGAGGAATAGGGGGCGCGTGCGACCGGCGGCCGCGATGTCCGCCAGGCCACCCCCTGATTGCTCCATAGAGAGCCAGAACGGGGATCTGTGTATTTAAACAAGTAGATCCCCATTCTGACAGGGGAGTAGAGAGATCTGCTGTTCCTAGTGATCAGGCACAGCGATCTCTCTCCTCCTCCAGTCAGTACACTGCCCCCACAGATGGAAACGCCTCCTCTGGAACACAATTAACCCCTTGATTGCCCCCCTAGTGTTAACCTCTTTCCTGCCAGTGACATTTATACAGTAATCGGTGGCTATTTTTTAGCTCCGATCGCTGTATAAATGTCACTGGTTCCAAAAAAGTGTCCGATCTGTCCGCCGCAATGTCGCATTCCCGCAACAAAACGCTAATCACCACCATTACTAGTAAAAAAAAAAAAAAAAAAATTCCATAAATCTATCCCCTATTTTGTAGACGCTGTAACTTTTGCGCAAACCAATCAATATACACTTATTGCATTTTTTTTTTTTGTTTTGTTTTAACAAAAATATGTAGAAGAATGCATATTGGCCTAAACTGATGAAGACATTTTTTATTTATTTTTTTGCTATAATATTCCCCCCCCCCCTTCTTTTTTTTTTTTTTTTTTTTCCAAATAGCTCTATTTGTGGGACGAAGAAGGACATAAATTGTATTTGGGTAAAGCGACGCAGTGCCGTATCGCAAAAAAATGGCCTGGTCATTAAGGGGGGGGGGGTAAACTTCTTTTTTTTTTTTCTTTACTTTGCTGCTCAGCACAGATCAGCGGAGAGATCCCCTGCTGAGCGGGTGGGTCCGCTGGCAGACTACGTCAGTGTGAAAGGGGCCTAAAGGATAAGTTCACCTTTTGAAACATGTTACATGTTCCAGCTCCTTCCGCCAGTTCCCCCCATCCTCCTTTTCAGAGTGACAGTGGGTGGGGAATCTTCTCCCTGCACTTGCTGTCACTGAAAAGAGCGTGGCTGCGTCATTAGTTTCCAGTGGAGGAATGAACTACAAGTACCGTCGGTCACCCCTGATGCGCGCTCTCCTAGTTCATTGACAAGCCCTGCAGCTTTTCGACAGACAAACCCATATGCAGGTACGGGCAGAAAGCTGCAGAAGCCTGACATTGCACCCCTGATCATGGGTGTAATTCTCTTTTTAGGATCCTGCAGAAAAAAAATAATAAATGCACATTTTTATTTTTCTGCAAAAAGGTGAACTTTAAGAAACTTGTGCAGTTGTGGACAGCATGTTGTTTTCTGCGAGTCTGTAAGTGCTTGTGGTTTTGTTGCATATGATTCATTATAATGCACAGCTTTGTTTTCATTTCCTGCCGTGTGTTCTACTACCGTGGTTGTGATCTTGTTTAACTGCACAGTAATAGGGATGGGTGCAGTTAACATAAAACACAATACACTGAAAATGCCTCGGATTTTTGTCTGGGTGTGTACTCACATGTAGAACAACTTTAGGTTTTGTCATTTATTTGGTTATTTTTAGGTTTTTATCATGTAGGGTAAGGGCCCTTTCACACCAAACGCAGTGGGATGCATTTTGAACTGCACTCCAACTGCATAGACTGCCCAAAATCAAGGTAATCCTATGGGCATAGTTCATATCACTGCAGTGGATTGACATTAAAAAGTAGAGCGTGGTGCATTTTTCTGCAGCGCAAATGCAGGGAACTCGCTACAAATGCACTGAGAGGTCGCCATGCTAACGAAACGATGTTAGTACAGCGATCTCCTCCGCTGAGCAATTGTGTTCTGACAGAGGACTGCCCCTCCCTTGGCCCACACTGATCAGTGCTTGCAGCCATTGGCTGGGAGTGCTGATCGGATGCTGGTTTTCCAGCATGCTCGGTCGACGGAATCTGGTCAGGCTGCTGTACACACTGGCCAAATGTCAGCCGCTTTCTGTTGAGCCGGCCAATATTTGGCCCGTGTATACCAGCCGTATGGCCCGTAAACATGATCGGGAATTGTGTGATGACAGGCTGTTGTCAGGAAATCTGTCCGTTTGTACGCTCCATCGGACAATTGTCGGATTTTCCACCAACAAATGTTGGATAGCATGCTTTAAAATTTTCCGACAACAAATGTGTGATGTCGGATTATCCGATCGTGTGTACAGAAGTCCTTCGGGGAAAAAATCCAAAGTACAAACACGCATGCTCAGAAGCAATGCTCACCATAGCACAATAGCAGAAGTTGCCCAAAGGGTGGTGCTAAAGAGCTGAAAAACCACGTCGTTTCTTGTTTGTTGGCCGACAATTCTTTGCCGTTTTTGTATTCAATACAAGTTCACGGCCAACGCCCTTCGGACAAAAATCCTTCGCTTTGTCCGATGTAAATCCGATCGTGTGTACCAGGCTTAAGGCTGACTAAGCGCTAACATTTGCGCGAAACGCGTCTACATTTTTGTCCCCAGCTCCACTTGTCATATGAAGCTTCAATAAAAGGATTATTGGAAGTGCAGCCCTCCGGAATAATTTCCTGATGTTACACAGCATGCGAGCTGGGCTAGCATCTGACCGTGTGTGGGGATTAACCAGAGACTCACTCGCATGGCTTTTGTGCACTGCGTTGTGTATTTTTGCACATACCGTATTTGCCGGCGGATAAGGCAACTGGGCGTATAAGACGACCCCCTAATTTTTCCAGCTAAAATGTTAGTTTTGGTATATACTCACCGTATAAGACGACCCCCTTCCGATGCACCTCACTGTGCCATTGCATGCCTCACCTCACTGTGTGCCATTGCATGCCTCACTTCGACGATCTCCATACCTTATCCCTGACATGCAGAGTCAGTCAGACTGCGAGCGTCCATTGTTCAAAAGCTGCGCCTCCTCCTCGTGCTGTTCCGTGATAGGCGGAACACTCGGTTTCCCAGGAGAGCCTCTCTTCAGTGTTCCGCCTATCAGGGATGTCTTCTCATCCTCCGACGAGAGGACGTCCGTGATAGGCGGAACACTGAACAGAGGCTCTGCTGGGAAACTGAGTGTTTCGCCTATCACGGAACAGCACGAGGAGGAGGCGCGGCTTTTGAACAATGGATGCCCGCAGTCTGACTCTGCATCCGTCGTATAAGATGACCCCCGATTTTTGAGGCATATTTTAAGTATAAAAGGTCGTCTTATACGCCGGAAAATACGGTATACATGCATTTACGTGCATTTCTATGCATTTGCATTGCAGAAAAATGCAGCTTGCTGTTCTTTCACTGCACTACAATAGTGTGAACTATGCCTATAGGATAACTTGCATTTTTAACTGCAGTCCAACTGCATAGACAGTCCAAAACCCAGGTTATCCTATAAGCATAGTTCACACTATTGCAGTGCAATGAAAAAAGTACAGAAAACTGCATTTTCTGCACTACAAATGCGTGTAAATGCACGAAAACGCACTGCAATACAGTGCACATAAAAGTCAAAGCAAGAAAGAAAGAAGACGGTAGTGACCTCAAAGTAAATGAACCAAGCCTTATTCTGGTTCCCCATAGAAAAAACACAACAACTTACTGCAAATACATCAGTGCTGCTACTGTGCTTCCTATATGGTTTTAAGATGCATTTGTCTGCTTTTGTCACACTTCTAAAAATACCTCTAAGCCCCCGGGTCACACCGGTGTGACTTGTCATGCAATTTGATCGTTTCAAAAAACCGCATGACAAGTTGCACCCTATCGTCTGCAATGGAAGCGGTCAAATAGGCGTGACTCCGACTCCATTAGAGTCGCACTGATTTTCAAAGTAGTTCTTGCACTACTTTTTGCAAGTTCAGCTAAGACTTGTATAGACGTCTGTGCATGAGTTCACACAGAGATCTTCCAAGTAGCACCTGAAGTACCTGGAGGATCAGCATAGCAGCCAGTTTTTTTTCAGAAGGAAAGCTCAGCAATTGCAGGGTCCTCCTCCTTCTTTTTTTTTTTTTTCTTTTATGACAGGTTAGCTTTAAGCAGTCTGGGAATTTGGGAGAGTTTGTGTGTTTTTTTGTGTTTCTAGGATACCAGACTGACATCTGGGATTAGCACCGTGCTGATAGCTGGGATCTCGTGCAATACCATGCTAACACCCGGGATTCCACACGGCATTAATACTTGGAAGTCCCACAACATGGTACATGAGCACTTCAAGGGCAAACAGACTTGTGTTTTTATCATTATTTTTTTTAAAGGCATTATCCCTGCAACTTGTGTTTTTAACCGGCATAAGATGTACCGTATTTTTTGCTCCATAAGACGCACCTGACCATAAGACACGCCTAGGTTTTAGAGAAGGGAAAACAAGAAAAAAATATGTATTCTGAATCAAATGGTGTACTAAAATAATTTTCCAGTGCCCATGAAATGCAGTCTGACCAGTGCCAAAGTAATGCAGACTTACCATTGCCATAAATGCAGTCTGACCAGTGCCAAAAAAATACAGAGTGACCATTGTCACAAACGCAGCCTTGCCTGTTATCCCCATCTGCCTGACAGAAGACAGAGCAGCCCGAGTGGCTGAATGCTCTGTTTTCTGTCTCGGGAACAGTGTTTTAGGCCCAGCCGGGAGATCGCCCCGGCACCCACGCTCTCCTGCCTCTCTTCCGGTGGTGGCGATGTAAGCGGCGGATATATATATATTCAAAAAAAAGAGACAATGACTCCAGTAGCATTTGAACGATTTCTTTTACTTCAAAAGAGCATAGCATAGCCACTGTACAGTTCCGAGCATCCCTGGTCTTCCTCAGGCTTACAGGCTCAGTGTGGTTTTTTTTGAATGTTGAAAATAATAGTGGGAGTTGGGAGCCCACCTTGACGTTTCTCCACTCCATTCCAAGGATTAGAGGGAAGTAGCTTGATTATATATATATATATATATATAATTTCGCACCATAAGACGCAGAGACGTTTTCCCTCGAATTTCTGGGGGGAAAAGTGCATCTTATGGTACGTTGATCCTGTAGTACCACGGTGTGATTTGTTACTCTGTACGCACAGCCTATATTAGACTCCTTTCACACTGGGGCCGCCCGTGCACGTTAGTGGTAAAGCGCTACTTCTTTTAGCGCTGTTTGGCCGCTAGCAGGGCGCTTTTAACCACAAAAAAGGTGTTAACTCCTGTGTTACGGCGCTTCCAAATTGCTTTTCAGGTGCTTCAGAAGCACTGCCCATTCATTGCAATGGGCAGGGGCGTTTTGGGAGCGCTGTATTTGGCGTTCCCAAAGATCCTGCTTGCAGGACTTTTTCTAACGTCCTGCAAGCGCACTGCCCGGGTGTGAAAGCACCCATTGCAATGAATGGGAGGCAGTTTTCCGGCACGTTACAGGCGCTATTTCTAGTGCTAAAACGCCTGAAAATTGCCTCAGCGTGAAAGGGGTTGTAAAGTAATTTTTCACATTGCCGTGTCAGAAGTTTTGTGTTCAAATGTGAGGCATGGCACGTTGCACTGAACGGGGTAATGCATGGCCACTGTCTGTGGTCTTAGAGCTGACACTTCCTGTGAGGAAACCTATCCCACAACGGGGCTTTATAAATTTGCTTTGAATCCAGGAGCCAGCTAAAAAAAAAAAAAGTTAGGAGCCAGCTTTTGCTAACCACTTGCCTACCCGGCACTTTCACCCCCTTCCTGCCCAGGCCAATTTTCAGCCTTTAGTGCTGTTGCACTTTGACAATTGTGTCGTCATGCAACACTGTACCCAAATGAAAGTTTGATTCTTTTTTTTTCTCGGTTTTCTTTTGGTCGTATTTTAAAGGGCTTGTAAACCCTTGTGTTTTTTCACCTTAATGCATCCTATGCATTAAGATGAAAAAAACTTCTGTCACTGACCGTCCCCCCACATTTTTCGCACCTGAGCCCCGTAATTCCCACGCTGGAGATGCGCTCTTACCCATTGTCTCGGCTCTTGATTGGATAGATAGCCATTGGCTCCCGCTGCTGTCAATCAAATCCAATGACGGCGGGGCCGAGTCTTGCATTCTGCATCTATGGACACAAATGCTGGACTCGGGAGCGCTCCCGCAAGGTAACCCCCTGGAAGAGCACTTCTCCTAGGGGGGTTATACGATGCGGGGAGGAGCCACGAGTGGGACCCCAGAAGTCAAGGATCGGGGGCGCTTTGTGCAAAATGGGCTGCACAGTGAAGTTAAGTATGACATGTTTGTTTAAAAAAAAAAAAAAACAAAGCTTTACAATCACTTTAATCACTGCTGGGATTTTTATTGTTTGATAAACAAGCTAAAATTTTGAAAAAAAAAAAAAAAAACGTGTTCATATATTTGGTAGTATAAAAAAATTGAAAACCATCTATCATTTTCCTTCCACTTCACAATTATGTGCCACTTTGTGTTGGTCTATCACATAAAATCCCAATAAAATACATTTACATTTTTGTTTGTAAGATGACAAAATGTGGAAAATTTCAAGGGGTATAAATACTTTTTCAAGGCACTGTGTATGGAAATGTTTAAACCACTTTAACAGAAGAGCTGTGACTGTCACTGGTCCATTCATTACCCGAAGGAGAATGTTTGGTATTTTCTTGGTTTGTAAAGCCTAAATATTACTGTTTTTCATGCTAAGGTTTTTTCTTTTCTCATTCAGGATCCTACAGCACCAGCCAAGGTGTGGCCTGTATCCGGGAAGACGTTGCTCGGTATATAGAGAAGCGGGATGGGGGGATCCCTGCGGACCCTGACAATATTTGTCTGACCACTGGAGCAAGTGAAGGCGTAGCTGTGCGTACATTTTATTTCACAGTTTTCTTTTTTTTTTTTTTTTTTCTTTTCATACATTTAACCACTTGACCTCCGAAAGATTTTACCCCCTTTGTAAACCAGGCCATTTTTTTTTTTTTTTTTTTTTTTTTTTGCTATTTAGCACTGCACTACTTTAACTGATAATAGCGTGGTCTTGAAACACTTTACCTAAATTTTAATTTATATAGTTTTTTTTTTTTTTTTTTTTTTCCCCACAAATAGAGCTTTCTTTTGGTGGTATTTGATCACCTGTGCAGATATTTTTATTTTTTGCGCTATGAACAAAAGAGCGAAATTTTTTTTTTTTGGGGGGGGGGGGGGGTATCTATTTTTTACTTTCTGCTATAAAACACATCCAATAAAATACATTTTAAAAAATCGAATTTCTTCATAAATTTAGGCCTATATGTGTTCGGTCACATATTTTTGGTAAAAAGAAATCCCAATACCATGTGATATTTTTATGGAAATAAAAATACTATTGATGGCGGCGAACAGCGCTTTTTGGCGGGATTGCGGCAGACAAATCGGACACCTTACTAACACTTTTTTTTTTTTTTTACACTTTATTTTTTTTGGGGAATCCGTGACACTAATGCAGTGATCAGTGCTAAAAATATGCACGGTCACTGTACTGATGACACTGGCAGGGAAGGGGTTAACATCGGGGGTGATTAAATGGTTAAGTGTGTCCCTAGGGAGTGCTTGCAAACTGTGTGGGGGATGGTCTGACTGTATGAAGACGGAGATCGGTGTTCCTGCTTGGCAGGAACACAAGAAACTCCATCTTCTTCCCTGTCAGAACAGCGATCTGCCTTATTTACATAGGCAGATTGCCGTTCTGCCTCTCTGGAGAACGATCGTGGGTGTCCGGTGGACATCGGGCCAGACACGCTGATTGACTCCCACTCTGTTCAGTCGGCGCGTTTGCACCCCAAGTGTCTATTGCACGAAATGACATACAGGTACATCATTTTGCACAATAGAGCCGACCTGCCGCAGTATATCTCCGGTAGGCGGCCAGCAAGTGGTTCTAAAAGGCCAGCTCCTGCCAGTGGTAAGGGGTTGTTGTTGTGGTGGTGGTTGTTTTGTTTTTTAAAGACGGAAGATCAAACTGATCCAAAACCAACACAGTTCCCATTAAAGAGCAACTGCAGATGCCAATTAAATCATTCAGTGAACTGATTGTCCGGGGAGCTCTGTTTGAAATTTGTAAATCCACTTTAAATGTAAACTAATCGTACCCATCCGGTGTGCCATGATTGAACCTGTATGTTTAGGGTGGCTTTGTTTTTTTTTGTTTTTCCTACCTTTCAGAGCATCTTGAAGATCCTTGTGTCGGGGGAGGGGAAGTCCCGCACCGGAGTCATGATTCCCATCCCGCAGTATCCGCTCTACTCGGCGGCCATATCCGAGTTTGATGCAGCTCAGGTGAATTACTACCTGGATGAGGACAACTGCTGGGCTTTGGATGTCAATGAACTGAGGAGATCTTTGTACCAGGCCAGAGCGTACTGCAACCCCAAAGTGCTGTGCATCATTAATCCGGGAAACCCGACAGGTAAGCTCAGTGACCCGCCGCGTCCAATGACAAGGCTATAAATTATGACTTCTATGAAGAATAAAATGTAAAGGTTAACCCTATGGTCTGCCCTACTAGCCCTACTGTATATGTTGCTTTCTTTTTATCATGCATTTTTTCAGGCTAGTTACATGATCCGTTGGGTCTTCTTCCTTTTCACGTCCTCTGCGGCCCAGGGGATCCTATGCTGATGCAGAGGGAGGTGATGTCAGCACTACTAATACACTGCGAATGAAGGGTGCTATAGTGACTCCCCCCTATGATGCCCATTCATTCATTCATAGTTTATTCTTGACATTGGGCATCATTCACCCAGAGGACTGAGGGCACCTTGTGGTGAAAGAGCTGTACTGCATAGCACTGCTTTAGATTAATGTGGTTGTAAACCCTTATAAAAATTTTTTTTTTTTTTTAAACTACCTGTAAGAGAAAGGCATAATGAGCTAATATGACTAGCATAATAGCTCATTATGCATCACTTACCTTAGATCGGGGCCCCCGAAGCCGTCCTCGTCTCCCTCTTCAGCCGCAGCCATCTCTGCGGCGATAGCCGGAAGGCTACTTCCGGGTATTGCCGCTCCAGCCATCACATTCGGCTACGCCCAGCGATTGCTGGGAAGTAGCCAAATTTGTGAATGGGATTAACCCCATGAATGCGCCATTGTCTACGGCGCGCATGCGCCGTAGACAGCGGCGCCTGTCATTTAACTAAATATCTCCTAAACCGTGTAGGTTTAGGAGATATTTCTTGCACCTACAGGTAAGCCTTAATATAGGCTTACCTGTAGGTGCAAGTTGAAAAAGTGGGTTTACAACCACTTTAAAGTGTGTGTGTGTGTGTGTGTTTGTTTGTTTGTTTGTTTGGTTTTTTTTTTTTGTAGTCTGTCCCATTTATATTGTTCTTTAAAAAGTGCCCAGAGTTGGGCTTTAAGGTGATTGTAAACCTAGTTACACCACTTAGGCCTCATGCCCACGGGCGTTTTTTCAGCCGCGTTTTTGAGCGTTTTTTACAGCTTAAAAACGCCTGTCCATGTTAGTCTATAGCTTCATGCCCACCTAGGCGTTTTTGAGCTGTAAAGAGCATAGGCGTTTGTAAGCTGTAAAAAAAACCCAGGGCCAGTGCGTTCCTCAGCGCCAGAATTTGGCAGGAAAAAACGCGAGCGTCCAAAAACGCGCACTAACGCGCAAAAAACGCGCACTAACGCGTGGTCGCGTTTTTAGCTCCGACGTTTTTTTTTTTTTCAAAAAAAAAAAAAAAAAAAATATTTACAATAACATGCAAAAAACGCAGCTGTAAAAACGCCAGTGGGCATGAGGCCTTATACCTACAGGTAAGCCTTTAATAAGGCTTGCCTGTAGGTATTGTAAATACTTACTTACTTTTACTTGGAGGTTTTGTGCGCATTTGCGCTTTTAGATGAGTGATAGGAATCCCCTTTCTTACAGGAGCGCCAGATTACTTGTCACTTTTGTAGATCGATATTATCGCAATTCTCTACCTGTTCAATGAACTAGACCCCTAATGGCCCACCAAAATCTCCCCCCCCCCCCCCCTCCCCACAGGGTTGGAAAAAAAATAAAGTAAATGTAAAAAAACACTGACACTATCCAAAAAAAGAAAGCATTGTAAAAATAACAAATATATAAATTGTAAAAAAAAATAAACTGACACAGTCCACACCTTATCAGTGCTACTGTCACATGAAAATAAAAAAAGCATCAGTAATCTGTATCGGCGAGTGCTTAAAATGTATCGGTACTTGTTAGAAAAGTGGCATCGGAGCAACCCTAATAACTGGCCCTTCCCTGCTGCTTTTGTTTCTTGCTACTTGCTCTTTCTTCATGCTACTGGGAGCCTCCACTCCTCTCCAAGCAAGCTGGCTGCACTAGATTTCTCATTTAGCGTTATACTACTTGTATATCCCTTTTTTTTTTTTTTTTTTTTTTTTTTTTTGTACACTAATATTGTAACCCCCACAATGAAGATTGCTACAATAATGTGTAACATATATGTATACTGTGTGTGTATTGTTGGACAGAACCGGCTCAGTACCTGCAATGTCAGTATTTTTCTCTTTCATTTCCAGGGCAGGTCCAGAGCAAACACTGTATAGAGGAAGTCATTCACTTTGCCTGGGAAGAAGGTCTTTTCCTATTGGCAGATGAGGTAACACAGGATAATTCACAAAGGGGAAATATTTTTTCCATATCTTCTTTCAGGCTACTTTCACATGTGCTAAAAAAAATGTGGTGGAAAAATAACTTTGTGGCCAATAAATCTTATGGAACTTTTAATACTGGTCAGTTGCGGGTCCATTTTGATTTTCCAAGTCCTGCAAGCTGCACTTTTGGTGCAGTGTAAAAAAAAAAAAAAAAAAAAAAAAGTGTGCCAAAACTGCATCTCCTCATTGAAATTAGTTGAAAACGTATCAAAATTGCACCCACAGTTGTGTTTTGAGTCGCATGTTCTTTTTTCACAGGTGCAAAATGCTCCGGAACCACAGAAAAAAAGTTTTTTACTGCGTTTTTGCAACAGAGCAGTGTAATATTCGCCTTGGGCCCATGGGGTGGATTTCGCTCTGATCAGCAGGGGATCAGTTCACAGATGGAGCAGAATGGGCGGATATCCGATCAGTTCTTACAGAGTGGCCATGGACAGAGCCCGCTCTGCTCTATGAGCGGCAGAGTCCATTTACATTTGACTGCCCTCCGATCCAATCCACCTAGACCAGTGATGGCGAACCTCTTCTTCTTTTTTTTTTCTTTTTTTTTTTTTTTGAGCCCGAGTGCCCAAACTGCAACACAAAACTACTTATTTTTTTTCAAAGTGCCAACACTGCAACTAAACCTGAATACTAAGGTTTTAGTTTAGAAAAAAACTTGTACAGTTGTCCAAACTATGGGGACAGATCCGTGTGTGTGGTGTGTGTGTGTTTTTTTTTTTTTTTTAAGTGGACTGGATCGGATCAAAGGTAAGCGGGTGTAAATGTATACAAGTCTGTTTACACCCACCAGTCCATAGGGGTTAATGAACTCTTTAATCAGGTCTGCATGGAAAACTGACAGGCGGACCGGATCAGACGTGTGGAAGGGCTTACTGTATGTACTCGAGTATAAGCCGACCTGAATATAAGCCGAGGCACCTAATTTTACCACAAAAAACTGGGAAAATTTATTGACTTGAGTATAAGCCTAGTGTGTCCATCTGCATGCCTCACTGTGCCCAATCTCCCTACCTGATCTGCGCTGTGTGACTAGACTGACGTTTAACATGGGAGTCTATGGAAGGGGTGCCCGGCTTTGAAAAATCGGTGCTCCCCGGCCGTAGATTCCTCCCTCCTGGACAACAAACTTTGCACACTTGTAGAGGAAGAGTGGGGCTACATGTGTGCTAAGTTTGGGGTCCAGGGGACCTATGGCTGGCCGGGATCAGGCGCACAAATTTGAAGATGGACACAGACTCGAGTATGAGCCGAGGGGGGCATTTTCAGCACAAAAAAATGTGCTGAAAAACTCGGCTTATATACTCGAGTATATACGGTAATCACAATAATTTTTTGCATCAGCTTCTTTATTAATTTTTTTAATAAACAATAAATAAAAAAATTGGTGTATAATGGTATAAAATTTCATTTTTTCTGAATTAAATGAATAATATGAAGCAGTGGCGGCTGGTGCTCAAATTTCTTTCTCGTACATCACGGGACACAGAGCGACATAGTCATTACTAATGGGTTATATAGTTACCGTCAGGTGCTGGCACTGGCAACTTCCAAAACCGGAAGTACCCTCCCCTATATAAGCCCCTCCCATCCGGGAGCACCTCAGTTTTTTGCCAGTGTCTAAGGTGTTGGCCAAGAAGAAACATGTGTTTTTCACTGAGCTTGCGTACAGGTTCTTTTGGGCCTCAGTAAGCTATTCCGGATCCGACCAAAAAAGCTTCATAGCTAAACGGTCGGTACCCGGGCCTTGCAAAGAAGAGCAAGGTTCTGCCTGTAATGCTTCTCTTAGGAGAGCTGGACCCTGGGATCCAGAGCTCTGGTCATACCCACGACCAAGATGTTTTCTGTGCAGGGTGCTATACAGGTCCAGGGGAGTGGAATCCTTGGGAACCCGGTCCCTGAAGGTTTGATTACAATGCCTGCCGTGATAGGTGAAGTTTGGGCTTTTGTGGACCAAACAAAGTCCTGCGGCGAGGAACAGGTAAGTGGGGGCCCCCAGGAACTTGGTTCTATTGGGGGACCCCCAAGCCTAATTTGTCTTTCTGTCTGTTACCTAATGGTATTCCCGCAAGATTCTGTGCATGCCTGTAACTACTAAAAAAATGTAATAATTTTTAATGGTGGTCAAGAAAAAAAAAAAAAAAAATTTTTTTATATATATTTAGTATATTAGACTGCGGTACCTGTGTTTGTCCACTAGAGGCCGCTGTGGAATGTTTTCTTGTCATGTGGACTAGTTTCTTCTCAGAGAGCAAAGTCCAGGCAGTTGGTGAGTTCTCCTATAGGAAACTGCTTCCTCTGCCATGTTGCAGTGCTCGTCCATCCCCCGGCCTGCGGCAAAGAGGGGCCCTGGCTCCTGTCCCTGGTTTCCATGTTTGAAATTAGCGCCGAGGGCACACGTGGCCGCGCGCGTGCGCGTGCACGCGCCTCTATATATAGAGGTGAGCCGGGAAAGGGGGCGGAGCCTGGGGGATGACGCTCTGTGCGTGCCGCAGCGCTTCTGCGCATGTGCGGGCGTCCCAGCAGGTTTTAAAAAGCCACAATATTGTAGTAAGCTGGCTATGAAGTACAGAGACAGAGCTGGCAACATTTAAAGGCATACAGCAAGCGGTTGATACAGGCATCCCCTAGAAAGGCACATTAGTAGACACCAACTGTTTATTATAGCAGCATTTATGCTAGACTATTATCAGTAACTGGTGTATTTCGGCTGGAATACCTCAGCTTTGTGGCTTAGGAATATGCCGTCTAAAAACTCCGGGACTAGAAATTCCAGGAGGAATAGGGGGTCTCCATCGGGCTCTGAGGATCTTGGGCATGCTTTGGCTGCACCAGTCTCCCCTGAAGAATCGGAGGTTAGTGACCGTAGGGCACCCCCAGGAGTACCTGGTACTGTGGCTGTCCTCAGTTCACCTGCTCCTGTGTATGTAACAGAGGAGGTTTTTTCCTCAGCTCTGGGAGGACTGGAAGAGAGATTGTCAGCATTAATCGCTGCTTCCCTGTCACAGGAGAAAAGCGCTCGATCTCCGTCTCCTCCCTCAGAGTGCCTGTTAACAGAGCAACAGTCCCATACAGAGGTCGACCTACCTGAGGGGGATCAGGATGAGGTTGATGAGGTTGATTCGGTTGTAGAGGAATCAACAGTGGAAGAGCCGTTCTCAGCATCACATGCTGAGAGGTTATGGGTTCAGTCCCTGACTAATATGGTCCGATCAGCATTTAAAATGCCACTTGCGGAGCCATCCTCCACTTCTGTCTCCTCGTTGGGGTCGCTAAAAGCTCCCCAGACTGTTTGTTCCTTTCCGATCCATCCTTTACTGGAGGGGCTCATTTACCAGGATTGGGAGCATCCTGACAAAATATTTACTCCCCCCAAGAGATTTCCGGTGGTCTATCCCATGGAGGATAGGTTCATCAGAAAATGGAAGGTCCCTACAGTGGACGCAGCCATCTCTTGTGTGAATAAATCACTGACATGTCCGGTGGAAAATGTCCAAATGTTCAAGGACCCAATAGATAAAAAATTGGAGTCATTATTGAAATCTGCTTTTTCTACAGCAGGATTGGTGACACAACCAGCAGTGGCAGCTATAGGGGTCTGCCAAGCAGTGAAGGATCAGTTGAAACAGGTCTTAAGAGACTTGCCGGATCAGCAGGCTCTTGCCCTAGCTGATCTACCTAGAGCCTTATGCTTTGCGGTGGACGCTATAAAGGATTCAATCCATCAGGCCTCCCGCCTTACGCTGTCTGTAGTACATATGCGCAGGCTTCTATGGCTCAAAAACTGGTCTGCTGAAGCTCCCTGTAAAAAATTGCTGGTCAGCTTCCCATTTCATGGGGAGCGCTTATTCGGGGAAGACCTGGACAAGTATATCCAGAGAATTTCCAGCGGTAAAAGTACACTTTTGCCGGTTAAAAATAGAGTTAGAGGTCCCTCTTTTAAGAGGCCGGCTTCTCCAGTCCCTAGGACATCGGCTGTGAAACAGTTCCGACGGCCTCCCCGGTCAAATCCCGGAGGTAAAAATCAGGGACAGTTGCAGGGTAACAAGAAGCCCTGGAGCAGGAGAGGTACAAAACCTCCCCCAAAGTCAAATGCATGAAGGGTTGCCCCCACCCAATCGGGTGGGGGGAAGACTTCAGTTGTTCACAGAAACCTGGCGGGACACGATCCGAGACAGATGGGTGCTCTCCGCAGTAAATCTGGGATACAAATTGGAGTTAAAAAACTCCCCTCCTTCCCGCTTTATAAGGTCAAACGTGCCAAGGGATCCCCAGAAGAGAGGATCCCTCCTGTTGGCACTGGAACAATTATTGCTTCAAGCAGTAATTATAGAGGTTCCCCTGGAAGAATGGGGGTTCGGGTTTTACTCAAACCTCTTTACAGTTCCGAAGCCAAACGGGGACGTGAGGCCCATATTAAATCTAAAAGGGCTAAACAAATTCCTACATATCAGGACTTTCCGGATGGAGTCGATCCGATCGGTAGCCACTGCCCTACAAGGGGAGGAATGGTTAGCCTCGATCGACATCAAAGATGCTTATTTGCACATCCCCATCTTTCCAGCCCACCAAAAATTTCTACGCTTTGCGGTTCAAGGGCGCCATTTTCAGTTCAGAGCCTTACCCTTCGGTCTGGCCACAGCACCAAGAGTGTTCACAAAAATTCTGGCCCCATTATTGGCCAATCTAAGAACACGAGGTGTAACGATAATGGCATATCTAGACGACTTGTTGCTGATAGACCACTCAGTGGAAAAACTAGAAGTGGTTGTTCACGAGACAATCAAGTATCTGGAATATCACGGTTGGATTATCAACCAAGACAAGTCAGCCCTAAAACCAGTCAAAAGTCTGGAATACTTGGGGCTAAGGCTGGATTCAGACCAGAGAAAGATTTTCTTGCCTCAAGAAAAGGGGTCGTCTTTGAGAGATTTGATCCACTTAGTGGGTTCAAAAAGACAGCCATCCATACGCCTGTGCATGAGGCTGCTGGGAAAAATGGTGGCATCATTCGAAGCAGTACCCTACGGTCAATTCCATTCAAGGAAGTTGCAAAGGGCCATACTGTCAGCCTGGAACAAAAAAGTTCAGGCTCTGGACTTACCAATGTCCTTGTCCCCTTCCGTTCGCAGGAGCCTCCGCTGGTGGTTGGTTCCCCAGAATCTGGAAAGAGGGAAATCCTTCAGTCCGATTTCCTGGAAGGTGGTCACTACAGATGCCAGCCTTATAGGCTGGGGAGCAGTACTGGAGCAATGGTCTCTCCAGGGCAGATGGTCGGATGCGGAAAAGGCCCTGCCCATCAATCTCTTAGAGATACGAGCAGCCCGGTATGCCCTAGTAGCATGGACATCCAAACTCCAAGGGTCCCCTGTCAGAGTTCAGTCAGACAATGCCACAACAGTGGCATATATCAATCGTCAGGGGGGCACCAGGTGTCGTGCAGCCCAAAGGGAAGTAAATTACATCCTGAGATGGGCAGAAAGATATGTCCCAGCCATATCTGCGGTATTCATTCCAGGGGTGGAGAATTGGAAGGCGGACTTTCTAAGTCGCCAACAATTATGCCCAGGGGAATGGTCCCTTCATCCCGAGGTTTTCCGGACAATATGTCAGCGGTGGGGAACACCGGATGTAGATCTGCTAGCATCCAGATTCAACACAAAAGTGGACAGGTTTGTCTCTTGGGCAAGGGATCCCCTAGCGTGCGGCTCGGATGCCCTAGTGTTCCCTTGGGATCAGTTCAAGCTGATATATGCATTCCCACCGCCACAATTGTTACCTCGATTACTCCGCAGAATCAGGGTAGAAAAGAAACCAGTGATTCTGGTGGCTCCAGCGTGGCCCCGAAGAGCATGGTACGCGGAGATTGTAAAAATGTCTGTGGGGAGTCCTTGGACCCTCCCACATCGTCCGGACCTGCTTTCGCAGGGACCGATATACCACCCTTCCTTACCAGCCCTAGGTTTGACGGCCTGGCTATTGAAGCCCACATTCTAAAAGAGGGCTCTCTAATGCTGTGGTATCTACCATGATCAATGCCAGGAAGCCGGTATCCAGGCAGATCTACTATAGAATCTGGAAGGCGTACATCGCCTGGTGTGAAGCCAAGAAATGGCATCCACGTAAATACGTAATAGGTAGGATTCTGGACTTCCTACAATGGGCTGTAGATAGGAAGCTTGCCTTGAGTACTATCAAGGGTCAGATTTCGGCCTTGTCAATATTTTTTCAAAGGCCCTTGGCTTCGCATTCACTAGTCAAAGCCTTTATACAAGGAGTGATGCGTATTAGTCCTCCGGTTAATATTCCCATATGTCCATGGGATCTAAACTTGGTTCTGTCGGTTCTACAGAAACAACCATTTGAACCATTACAGCATATTTCCTTGGGGCTTCTCACCAGGAAATTGATTTTTCTAGTAGCCATTTGTTCGGCTAAAAGAGTATCGGAATTAGCAGCTATGTCCTGTAAGGAGCCATATCTGGTTATCCATAAGGACAGAGTAGTGTTACGTCCTCATCCAGCCTTTCTTCCTAAGGTGGTATCGAGGTTTCATTTGAACCAAGATGTGGTTCTTCCTTCTTTTTTCCCCAAGCCTACTTCGGTAGAGGAAAAGTTATTGCATTCTTTGGATGTAGTAAGAGCAGTTAAAGCTTATCTAAAAGCCACTGCTTAGATTCGCAGAACGGATACTTTGTTTATTCTGCCGGAAGGCCCCAGAAAGGGTCAGGCAGCGTCAAAATCTACTTTAGCCAAGTGGATTCGACAGGTCATAATACAAGCCTATAGCTTGAGAAGTAGACCACCTCCGTTCAAAGTTAGAGCGCACTCCACGAGAGCAGTTGGAACTTCATGGGCAGTGCATCACCAGGCCTCCCTGGCTCAAGTCTGTAAGGCCGCAACATGGTCTTCGGTACACACGTTTACTAGGTTCTACCAGGTGGACGTTAGAAGTCAGGAGGATGTCGCCTTTGGGCGCAGTGTGTTGCAGGCCGCAAAAGATCCTCATGTCTGATAGCGCTCAGCTTATATATGGTGTATCCCCCCCCCTCATTTGGCATTGCTTTAGGACATCCCATTAGTAATGACTATGTCGCTCTGTGTCCCGTGATGTACGAGAAAGAAAATAGGATTTTTATAACAGCTTACCTGTAAAATCCTTTTCTTGGAGTACATCACGGGACACAGAGCTCCCGCCCCTCTTTGGGGACACTTATTGCTTTGCTACAAAACTGAGGTGCTCCCGGATGGGAGGGGCTTATATAGGGGAGGGTACTTCCGGTTTTGGAAGTTGCCAGTGCCAGCACCTGACGGTAACTATATAACCCATTAGTAATGACTATGTCGCTCTGTGTCCCGTGATGTACTCCAAGAAAAGGATTTTACAGGTAAGCTGTTATAAAAATCCTATTTTTTTGGGGGGGGGGCGCAAAAAAACTGAAAAAAAAAAAAATCATCAATTGCCGCCACTGTGCCCATTAAACGCAGCCACTGTGCCCAAACGCCACTAGTTTGTCCCCATATGCAGCCAGTTTCCCCCCCCCCCCCATATGCAGCCAGTTTCCCCCCCCCCCCCATATGCAGCCAGTTCCCCCCCCCCCCCCCCCATATGCAGCCAGTTTCCCCCCCCCCCATATGCAGCCAGTTTCCCCCCCCCCATATGCAGCCAGTTTCCCCCCCCCCCATATGCAGCCAGTTTCCCCCCCCCCCATATGCAGCCAGTTTCCCCCCCCCCATATGCAGCCAGTTTCCCCCCCCCCCATATGCAGCCAGTTTCCCCCCCCCCCATATGCAGCCAGTTTCCCCCCCCCCCATATGCAGCCAGTTTCCCCCCCCCCCCATATGCAGCCAGTTCCCCCCCCCCCCATATGCAGCCAGTTTCCCCCCCCCATATGCAGCCAGTTTCCCCCCCCCCCATATGCAGCCAGTTTCCCCCCCCCCCATATGCAGCCAGTTCCCCCCCCCCCATATGCAGCCAGTTTCCCCCCCCCCCCCCATATGCAGCCAGTTTCCCCCCCCCCCCCATATGCAGCCAGTTTCCCCCCCCCCCCCATATGCAGCCAGTTTCCCCCCCCCCCCCCATATGCAGCCAGTTTCCCCCCCCCCCCCCATATGCAGCCAGTTTCCCCCCCCCCATATGCAGCCAGTTTCCCCCCCCCCCCATATGCAGCCAGTTTCCCCCCCCCCCCATATGCAGCCAGTTTCCCCCCCCCCCCATATGCAGCCAGTTCCCCCCCCCCCCCCCCATATGCAGCCAGTTCCCCCCCCCCCCCCCCATATGCAGCCAGTTTCCCCCCCCCCCCATATGCAGCCAGTTTCCCCCCCCCCCCATATGCAGCCAGTTTCCCCCCCCCCCCATATGCAGCCAGTTTCCCCCCCCCCCCATATGCAGCCAGTTTCCCCCCCCCCCATATGCAGCCAGTTTCCCCCCCCCCCCATATGCAGCCAGTTTCCCCCCCCCCCCATATGCAGCCAGTTTCCCCCCCCCCCCATATGCAGCCAGTTTCCCCCCCCCCCCATATGCAGCCAGTTTCCCCCCCCCCCCATATGCAGCCAGTTTCCCCCCCCCCCCCATATGCAGCCAGTTTCCCCCCCCCCCCCCCATATGCAGCCAGTTTCCCCCCCCCCCCCCATATGCAGCCAGTTTCCCCCCCCCCCCCCATATGCAGCCAGTTTCCCCCCCCCCCCCCCATATGCAGCCAGTTTCCCCCCCCCCCCCCCATATGCAGCCAGTTCCCCCCCCCCCCCCATATGCAGCCAGTTCCCCCCCCCCCCCCATATGCAGCCAGTTCCCCCCCCCCCCCCATATGCAGCCAGTTTCCCCCCCCCCCATATGCAGCCAGTTCCCCCCCCCCCCCATATGCAGCCAGTTCCACCCCCCCCCCATATGCAGCCAGTTTCCCCCCCCCCCCCCCCATATGCAGCCAGTTTCCCCCCCCCCCATATGCAGCCAGTTTCCCCCCCCCCCCCCATATGCAGCCAGTTTCCCCCCCCCCCCCCCATATGCAGCCAGTTTCCCCCCCCCCCCCATATGCAGCCAGTTTCCCCCCCCCCCCATATGCAGCCAGTTTCCCCCCCCCCCCCATATGCAGCCAGTTTCCCCCCCCCCCATATGCAGCCAGTTTCCCCCCCCCCCATATGCAGCCAGTTTCCCCCCCCCCCATATGCAGCCAGTTTCCCCCCCCCCCCCATATGCAGCCAGTTTCCCCCCCCCCCATATGCAGCCAGTTTTCCCCCCCCCCCCCATATGCAGCCAGTTTTCCCCCCCCCCCCATATGCAGCCAGTTTTCCCCCCCCCCCATATGCAGCCAGTTTCCCCCCCCCCCCCATATGCAGCCAGTTTCCCCCCCCCCCCATATGCAGCCAGTTTCCCCCCCCCCCCATATGCAGCCAGTTTTCCTCCCCCCCCCCCATATGCAGCCAGTTCCCCCCCCCCCCATATGCAGCCAGTTCCCCCCCCCCCATATGCAGCCAGTTTCCCCCCCCCCCCCATATGCAGCCAGTTTCCCCCCCCCCCATATGCAGCCAGTTTCCCCCCCCCCCCCATATGCAGCCAGTTTCCCCCCCCCCCCCATATGCAGCCAGTTTCCCCCCCCCCCCCATATGCAGCCAGTTTCCCCCCCCCCCCCCCATATGCAGCCAGTTTCCCCCCCCCCCCCATATGCAGCCAGTTTCCCCCCCCCCCCCCCATATGCAGCCAGTTTCCCCCCCCCCCCATATGCAGCCAGTTCCCCCCCCCCCCCCATATGCAGCCAGTTCCCCCCCCCCCCCATATGCAGCCAGTTTCCCCCCCCCCCATATGCAGCCAGTTTCTCCCCCCCCCCCCCCCCATATGCAGCCAGTTACTTCCCCCCCCCCCCCCCCCCCATATGCAGCCAGTTACTCCCCCCCCCCCCATATGCAGCCAGTTACTCCCCCCCCCCCCCCATATGCAGCCAGTTACTCCCCCCCCCCCCCCCCATATGCAGCCAGTTTCTCCCCCCCAGCCCTGCACTTACCTTCCTCGAGTCAGCTCCGTCCTTCTCCCGCCCTCTGTCACTTCAGCCAATCAGGTTACCGGTAACCAGACCCGGTGAACCTGATTGGCCAGGGAACGCACCCCTGTGCGTCCTCTCATTAGGTATGTAGAAGCCGATTACAGCCCTCAGGCTGTAGTCGGGAAGCCTATCAGAGCCTGCTGGCTCCGATAGGCACTTCTAAAGGCCAATCAGACGCTGTGACTCAGATGGCCGGCGCTCAAGGGGCCGGCCGTCTGAATAGTGGGCGGCAGCAATACATAGGTTCATGCAATGCATGAACCTATGTATTGTGGTGAGTGACGGCCGGGCGCAGAAGCGAGCTGTAGCGGCGCTTCTGCGCCCACTATGGTCGCGCCGCCATGTGTAAAAAAAAAAAAAAAAAAAAAAAAAAAAAAAAAAAAAAAAATCTTAAAGGGCCCGTGTTTTTTTTTTTTTTTTTTTGGTGACCACGAGGGGGGGGGGGGGGGTGCCACTGATATGAAGGGTGTGCCTGGCATGATAAAACAAGAAAGTTGTCATCTCTACAATACATGCCAGTTTTTCACTAGGTGTTCTCTAAATATCAAAAGATTCCGGCGTTGGCAGATGTAAACACTGCTGTGTTTTTTGATCTCTGGCCTATTCAGCATAGACAGTAGGACTTATAGCCCCAGATCTCTCTATAAAGAGGACCTGTCATGCCCTATTTCTATTACAAGGGATGTTTACAATTTTTGTAATATTAATAAAAGTGATCAAAAAATTAAAGGGAAAGTGTAAAAATAAACTTTTTTTTTTTTTTTTTTTTTAAAGCACCCCCATCCCATCGTGCTCGCACGCAGAAGCGAACACGTACATAGGTTGTGCCTGCATATGTAAACGGCATTTAATCCACACATGTGAGGTATTGTTGCGATTGTTAGAGTGAGAGCAATAATTTTAGTACTAAACCTCCTCTGTAACTCTATTCTGGTAAACTGTAAAAGTTTTTAAAGTGTCGCCTATGGAGATTTTTAAGTACTGTAGTTTGGTGCCATTCCGCGAGTGTTTGCCATTTTAAAGCGTGACATGTTGGGTATCTATTTACTCGGCGTAACTTCATCTTTCAAAGAAAGGAAAGTCTTCTGGATAGCAGCACTCCGGTTAAAAAGCCTTGATTTCAAAAAAAAGGTTTAGGAAACCAAAACACACACACTGCAACACAATAAACTGATCACATCTGGCTAACGCGTTTCACACTATTGTAGTGCTTACTCATGCCATGAGTAAGCACTACAATAGTGTGAAACGCGTTAGCAGATGTGATCAGTTTATTGTGTTGCACAGTGTGTTTTGGTTTCCTAAACCTTTTTTTGAAATCAAGGCTTTTTAACCGGAGTGCTGCTATCCAGAAGATTTTCCTTTCTTTGATTGCATTTGCATTTGCTTGCACCCTTGGTTGCTGGGAGGAGGTAATTTCAAGAATTTCCACACCTGAGCGGCTTCCTTTCTCCCGTAACTTCATCTTTGACATTGAACAAAAAAAACCTGAGGTAAATATTGTGGGTTTTTTGTTTTTTGTTTTTGTTTTCAAAACAAATATCGTTAAAAAAATTGCTGCGCAAAATACCCTGTTACTAAAAAATTGCAACGGCCACCATTTTCTTCCCGAGGGTCTCTGCTAACAATATATAATGCTTGGGGGTTCTGAGTAATTTTTCTAGCAACAAAAAATGAGTTTTACATGTAGGAGACAAGTGTTAGAATTGGCCCAGTATGGAAGTTGTTAAAGGGTGTGTACTGAATGCCGTCTTGTAGAATTTCTCATGTCGTCTGTATTGTGCAGGTCTACCAGGACAATGTCTACTCCGACAGCTGTCAGTTCCATTCCTTCAAGAAAGTTCTATTTGAGATGGGACCAGAGTACAGCAATAATGTGGAGCTTGCCTCATTCCACTCTACCTCCAAGGGTTATACGGGAGAGTAAGTGTCCAGAATCCACTTCTTTAAGTCTGCCATTAGTTTACATATGGAGTATATACTCCTGTTCCTATCCCTTTTAAGCCCTGCCCCCTCTTTACACTTATCCACCACTAGAGGTCAGTGTAGAACTCATCGATCCTTCCTCTTTACAGCATGTCGTCATAGTGTGCATTAGAAGCTGTAGCAAGTCAGAGCCCGTCTCGTTTCCTGGCTGGAGGACGTCCTTGCACATCTAGCCCTTTCTTCCTCAGTGGATTTCAGTTCTTTCAATCATTGAGGCTCAGCATCATTGCTGAGGTGGTCTACTGAAGAAGATTGGTGCAGGGTGCTGCAATGTTTTCAGAAAGCCTCCTCACCACCTGATTTAGTCCTATAAATGCAACATTACCCTTCCGCAATGATGTACATTGCACCCAGTTGGGGGGGGGGGGGTTGTAGTGCGGCCCCATAGACCTAACCTCTATTAATGGCGTTTGGCACCCACCAGCAACACCCTCCAAAACTGACCTCCTGTGCAATCGGCAGTGGCATGTGTACAGCCATGAGCAGATGCATGTCGGTGGTAATGGGTTGGGTTTGGGTCAACTTCCCTGTTTTACTGCCCCCAGCTGCATGTGTGAATGAAGCCTTACAAATTAAGGAGAGAGTATGTGTAACAATGATTCCTAAGAAGCAGTGCATCTACCTCTCCTCCTTGTATTTCTATGACATCATGAATCATGTTTTAGCTGCAAGTTGTACTGATTTGTATTTATATTGCAGGCAATCAAGTTCCAGTGTATACTTGCAATTGACTAGTGCCCCCTACTGGTGAATGAGATTATAGACCATTGTGTTGAACAACTAATTTGAAGGGGGATTCCACCTGCGATTTTATTTTTTAAAAGTCAGCAGCTACAAACACTGTAGCTGCTGACTTTCAATAAGGACACTTGCCTGTCCTAGGCGCCTGCGATGTTGGGGGGGGGCCCCCTCCCCCCGGGGCTGATCCCTCGATCCTGGCAGGTCCCGGCGCTGCCATCCTCACTAAGGGAAACGGGCAGTGGAGCCTTGCGGCTTCACTACCCATTTCCTACTGCGCATGTGCGAGTCTTGCAGCGCTTTGTGAATGGGCGGCTGCTTTCTGAGATGCGCGCTGCCTTCTGGGAACAGTGTGTATCATTCCCCAGAAGACAACGCGAGAAGGATGTGGAAGAAGACCTGCCAAGGACTAGAAAGAGGCAGATTAGGAAGAAACCCCTAGCAACCGCACTTTCTGGTAAGTAAAACATTTGAAGAAAATACGATTATTGGGAACATTTTGGATATATATTGTGAGGGGGTTAGCTCGGCAGCGGGTGTGTGTGACCCCCGAGATGGGCTCCCCACACAAAAACAGGCCCAGCAAACGGTGGTTGTGGTTTTCAAAATCATAAAGGTGCGGTTTATTTTCTATTTACAGTGACAAAACACAGCAAAGCAAAAGAAACATAAACAAAATAAATCCTGGTCAACTTGACCTCTGACTAAACATACAGGTTTCCTAACTAACAACTGGGATCAGCCTAGTGCTGTCCTAGTCCCTAAGTCCCTGGTTTTAAATGTCCAAGCAAATAGCCACACAGGCTTTGTCTCACCGCACAGGGGTTCACTCTCCCTAGACAAGTCCACACAGGTCTGGTTCCAGGCATGAGCTAACATCTAATGAAGCTGGGAGTTCTTATAGAGGCCTAAATGAGCTGACAAGCTTCAGCTGGTCTCATCAACTCCCTGTCTGTACGACGCCCCACACTCTCCCTAGAGGTATGAGTCATCCATGAGCCCACTAGCCTTATACAACTCTCCACCTAGTTGTATAAGTCGGCGTAAAGCCTGAATCTGGGCGAAATATATCTACCCCCCTGGATGCAACCAGGTGACTTTACCTTCCTGCTGTCACATACCCCCCCCTCTTGTTTTAACCTCGGGGTTGGAACACCAGCAATCAGGCATTCATGTACTCGAGACAAAGCATCCACATTCCCCATTTGAACGCCAGGGCGATGCTTTACTGTGAAGTTGAATTCCTGGAGGGCCAGGAACCACCTATTCACTCTTCTATTTGTTTCTTTGTTTTGAGCCATCCACTTTAACGGAGCGTGATCCGTAACCATGTCAAAGTGCCTACCTAGCAGGTAGTACCGAAGGGAATCTAGAGCCCACTTCACTGCTAAACACTCCTTTTCAACGGTGGCGTAATTTACCTCATGGGACTTCAACTTCCTGCTGAGGTAAATGACTGGGTGCTCTTCCCCGTTCCAGACCTGGGACAATACTGCTCCTAACCCCACATCTGACGCATCACTTTGTACGACAAAGTCTTTAGAGAAGTCGGGTGAGTACAACACTGGCTGGCTACATAAGGCTTGTTTCAAGAATTGGAATGCTGCCTCAGCCTCGGGGGTCCATTTAATCATGACCGACCCTTTCCCCTTCGTCAGGTTGGTTAGGGGCACAGCCTTAGAAGCAAAGTGGGGAATGAATCGCCGATAATACCCAGCGATTCCCAGAAAGGCTCGTACCTGCTTCTTGCTGTTGGGACGTGGCCAACTCTGGATGGCCTCGACTTTGTTGAGTTGGGGTTTTATTACTCCCCTCCCAATGGTGTACCCAAGATATTTGGCCTCCTCCTGCCCAATGGTACACTTCTTGGGGTTAGCCGTAAACCCCGCTTCCCGAACAGAGTCCAGGACTGCTTGCACTTTTGGCAGATGTGAGGCCCAATCTGTGCTATGGACAATTATGTCATCCAGGTAAGCCGCAGCATACTTCCGATGGGGCCTCAGCATCTGGTCCATTTTCCGCTGGAATGTGGCCGGCGCATTCTTTAACCCGAACGGCATTCTTTTATATTGGAACGCCCCGTCTGGGGTTACAAATGCGGTTTTCTCTTTGGCCGACTTGGCCAGGGGGATTTGCCAATACCCTTTTGTGAGGTCAAGAGTCGTCATGTATCGGGCTGTTCCCAGCCGGTCGATCAACTCATCTATACGTGGCATGGGGTAGGTGTCAAATTTTGTAACTTTGTTCAACTGTCGAAAATCGTTACAAAATCGCCAGCTCCCATCCGGTTTAGGCACCAACACAATGGGACTAGACCAATCACTTTGGGACTCCTCTATCACCCCTAAGTTCAGCATTTTCTGTACTTCCTCCCGTATTGCCTCCCATCGGGCCTCTGGGATCCGATAGGGTTTTAACTTCACCCTTTCACCGGGCGGGGTAATGATGTCATGCTCTACCCCAGATGTTTGTCCCGGCAGCTCAGAGAATACCTCCTTGTTGCGAAGCACAAACTCCTTAACCTCCTGTTGTTGGGGTTGTGACAAGGTGGCTGCTATTCCAACCTCCGGAATCACGCAACCAGTTTGAGCTGGTGACCAAGTGTCTGCGACTAGGGACTCTCTATCCCTCCAGGCTTTCAACAGATTAACGTGATAGATCTGTTCGGGCTTTCGCCTTCCTGGTTGTCTGACCTTGTAATTCACTTCGCTCACTTTTTCCATTATCTCATAGGGGCCTTGCCATTTGGCAAGGAATTTACTTTCAACCGTAGGGACAAGTACCAGTATCCTATCCCCCGGGGAAAAGGTACGGGTCTTGGCTCCACGGTTGTACACTCTCTGCTGTGCTAACTGCGCTTGGGCCAAATGTTCCTTCACGATGGGCATTACCTGTGCAATTCGGTCTTGCATCAGGGCGACATGCTCAATCACACTCCTGTGGGGAGAACTCTCACTTTCCCAAGTTTCCTTGGCAATATCCAACAGCCCTCTTGGGTGTCTCCCATACAGTAACTCAAAGGGGGAGAATCCCGTAGAGGATTGGGGCACCTCCCTAATAGCAAACATCAGATAAGGAAGTAGACAGTCCCAATCCTTTCCATCTCTATCCACCACTTTCTTCAACATTTGTTTTAGGGTTTTGTTGAACCTTTCAACCAGCCCATCGGTTTGGGGGTGATACACAGATGTACGTAATTGCGTCACTTTGAACAATTTACACAGCTCCTTCATAACCCGGGACATAAAGGGTGTACCTTGGTCCGTAAGCAGTTCTTTACAAATACCCACCCGGCTAAACACAAGAGATAGCTCTTTGGCTATGGTTTTGGCCGAGGTATTTCGGAGAGGGATCGCTTCTGGATAACGGGTGGCATAGTCCATTATAACTAATATGTACTGGTGCCCCCTAGCGGACTTGATTATAGGACCTACCAAATCCATGGCGATCCTCTCAAACGGGACCTCAATGATGGGTAGAGGGACCAGCGGGCTACGGAAATGTGGCATCGGGGCCGACCTCTGACACACAGGGCAGGAGGAACAATAATTTTCTATGTCCTTCATCACCCCCGGCCAATAGAATCTCTGTAATACCCTCTCTCGGGTTTTCTCTGTCCCCAGATGACCTCCAAGAATGTGCCCATGGGCCAACTCCAACACCAACTTCCTGTAAGGTTTGGGCACCACAAGCTGCTCAACGGTTTCTTCTGCCCTTTTTGCCACCCGATACAGTAGGTCCTTCTCTACGCTGAAGTATGGGTAAGTGCAGGTATTATCTGGGTTCACTAACTCGCCATCTATTTTCACTACGTTTTCCCGTGCCTTTATTAGGGCGGGGTCTTTCAACTGTTCTGTGGCAAAGTTTTCCCTGTGAACCTCAAGATCAGAAAACTCCACAGACGGTAGGTTTTCGTCTGAGGAGGTGGGCTCCTCTCCAGTTTCTTGAGTCTCCCCTGCCAATACTGATAAGGGAAATTCTGGAGAGTCCTCACCACTCTCAGGGGAGTTCTGGCTATCACATTCCTGGTACATAGGGGCACCAGTGGGGGGCTCAGGATCATCCCACAGTTCCCAGAACTTCGGAAAATCCCTTCCCACAATGGCGTCATGCGGTAACTGAGATACTAAGCCCACTGGATGAGAGAGGGTACCTTTGGGGGTCTCGAAACACACTGTAGTCACTGGATACTCTCGGGTGTCCCCATGCACACAAATAACAGCTACCTTGCTATTCCCAGAGACCTCTGTTTTAACTAACTCAGCCTTTATCAGGGTCACAAGGCTACCTGAATCCAGCAATACCACAACATTTCTACCATTAACACACATTTTGCATAAATGTTTCTCAGTTCCTCGAATGGCAGTGCATGCGACTGTCGCACACAGCGACTGACGTCTGCCCGTCAGAAAGTCACACTGCATGGGTTCCTCCACAACCGGGCAATTGGCTGCAATATGTCCCGCTTGCCGGCAGCGGTAGCAAACGATCCTTCTTGCCGCCTCTTGAGCCGCTGATTTCCCAGGCTGTTCTCGCCAAACTTGGGGTAGAGCTCCCACCCTCTCACTCTCTCCACCCTCACCCCTTGGAATCCTCTTATCCGCCCCTGGGGATGGTCTGGTCTTAGGGTGGAAAGTCCGAGTGTCTCTGGAAGAGGCCGTCAGGTTCTCTGTAGCCAAGTATTTCTCCACACGATCCACAAGACCATCGGCCGTCTCTGGGTCTCCATGGCTTACCCACTTTTGGATGGCAGTAGGAAGAGCTCTCAAAAACCGATCCATTACAACACGTTCCACAATCTTTGGTGCGGACAAAGTCTCTGGCTGTAGCCACTTTCTGCTCAGGTGAATGAGATCATACATTTGAGACCTAGGGGGTTTTCCAAGCTGGAAAGTCCAGTTATGCACACGCTGAGCCCGGACAGCCTGGGTGACACCCAGCCTTGCCAATATTTCAGCTTTTAGCATCGCATAGTCTTTTTTGCTTGGTTAGGCTCTAGGTCATAGTAAGCTTTCTGCGATTCACCAGTTAACAGAGGAGCCACCAGTCCAGCCCACTGCTCCTCAGGCCACTTTTCTCTTTCAGTGGTCCTTTCAAATGTGGTCAAAAATACCTCTGGATCATCCTCTCCAGTCATTTTTGTCAATAAACGACTCACCCCAAAGGACGCGGTATTAGCGGGACGGCTTTCCTCACTGGTCTGCGGACGTTGCTGCATTACTGCTTCCATCTGTTGTTGTAGTCTCTGCTCTTGCTTCTGTAACAGGTCTATGAAGCGGGCCTCAGATTGCTGCTGGGCTTGTTGCTGAGCCTCCAGACTCTGTTGCAAAGTTGCGTTTGTCTGCTGCTGGGCTGCAAGGCTCTGTTGATGAGCTTGCTGCTGGGCTGCAAGGCTCTGTTGATGAGCTTGCTGCTGGGCTGCGAAGTTCTGTTGTTGAGCTGCAAGGCTCTTTTGCAAACCTGCATTTGTCTGCTGTTGATTGGCATTTGCTAGAGCCAGCTGCTTCAGTATCTCCTCCATGCTGGCTTAAAAAAAAACTGCCCGCATTCTCCACCAACTGTGAGGGGGTTAGCTCGGCAGCGGGTGTGTGTGACCCCCGAGATGGGCTCCCCACACAAAAACAGGCCCAGCAAACGGTGGTTGTGGTTTTCAAAATCATAAAGGTGCGGTTTATTTTCTATTTACAGTGACAAAACACAGCAAAGCAAAAGAAACATAAACAAAATAAATCCTGGTCAACTTGACCTCTGACTAAACATACAGGTTTCCTAACTAACAACTGGGATCAGCCTAGTGCTGTCCTAGTCCCTAAGTCCCTGGTTTTAAATGTCCAAGCAAATAGCCACACAGGCTTTGTCTCACCGCACAGGGGTTCACTCTCCCTAGACAGTCCACACAGGTCTGGGTCCAGGCATGAGCTAACATCTAATGAAGCTGGGAGTTCTTATAGAGGCCTAAATGAGCTGACAAGCTTCAGCTGGTCTCATCAACTCCCTGTCTGTACAACGCCCCACACTCTCCCTAGAGGTATGAGTCATCCATGAGCCCACTAGCCTTATACAACTCTCCACCTAGTTGTATAAGTCGGCGTAAAGCCTGAATCTGGGCGAAATATATCTACCCCCCTGGATGCAACCAGGTGACTTTACCTTCCTGCTGTCACAATATATATATATATATATATATATATATATATATATATATATATATATATATATATATATATATATATATATATATATATATATAAAAACACTTGACCTTCGGAAGATTTACCTCCATTTATGACCAGGCCATTTTTTGCAATACGGCACTGCGTTCCTTTTAACAGTTACGCGGTCGTGCGACACTGTGCATAAATAAAATGTATATCTTCTTTTTTTTTTTTTCACACAAATGGAGCATTTGGTGGTATTTAATCACCTCTTCTTTTTTTTTTTTTCTTTTTTTTTGTGCTATGAACAAAAAAAGAGCGACCATTTTGAAAACCAGCAATATTTTTTTTACTTTCTGCTTTAAAACAAATCCCATATAACAAAAAAAATGGAAAAAGTCAAATTTCTTCTTATATTTAGGCCGATCTGTATTCTGCTACGTTTTTGGTATATAAAAAAAAAAAATCCCAATGAGTGTATATCAGTTAAATATGGGATATTTTTATTTTTTACTAGTGGCAGTTCATTTCAATGGATACTGATGTATACAGCGCTCCCAAACTGTCCCCAAATATGCTGCTTGCAGGACTTTTCCTAACGTTCCGTAAGCAGTGTGAAAAGTCACACTGTAATGAATAGGAGGAGCTATTTCTAGCGCTAACAACTGAAAACCTCCTCAGTGTGAAAGGGGTCTAAGTAGTGTTGTGTGTTTTTTATTTTTTTTGGTTTTTTTTAGGTCTTGGATGGAGTGGGGAAAGAACCTCTGCCAGGCTTTTTTTTTTTTTTTTTTCTCTTTTGTAGTCTGGTCTAGTGTATGAATATCACATCATTTAATGTCCTGATGTCATGATGACCAAATAAAGAGAAATCTTATTGATGGCATGGACAGCAAAAAAAACTTAAAAAAAACTTTTACCTCGCCTTGATTGTATCCAAATATTAAAACTGAACGTTTTGGCTGGCATTTTTGAATTGCTAATCATATGTACTTATTCTTGTTGTATTTGTGCGATAATATAGGTGGTTGTAAATGTTTACAGTACGTGTTTTTCACATCTCTTAGATGCGGTTACAGAGGAGGTTACATGGAAGTGCTGAATCTGCACCCTGATATACTGGGCCAGCTGGTGAAGATGCTCTCTGTCCGCCTTTGCCCGCCAGTGTCGGGTCAGGCAGCGATGGACGTCGTAGTGAACCCGCCACAGCCCCATGAAGAGTCCTACGAGCAATTTATCAGGGTATGTTCAGCATGGGCAATTTTATTATTATTATTATTATTTATTATACAGGATCTATATAGCAACAGTTTACGCAGTGCTTTATAATGTAGGGGGGGGAGGGGTGGTACAATCACACCCTGTTCAAGTCAATTTCTGAAAAGTGTTGTGTCCTTTGTTCCTGGTGTAGAGTATTTTCCTTTTGTAAGAAAGTGGAGACCTTTTGGGTGCTCTATATGCATAGAGGTTGTCCCAATAAATCTCACCAAATTTGGGACTGATGCTTGGAAGAGGCTTCCACCTGCCCCGACGCAGAATAACTCTCTGTAACATGTTTTCATATCCTGGTACAGTGGAACCTTGGATTACGAGCATAAATCCGTTCCAGGAGAATGCTCGTAATCCAAAGTACTCGCATATCAAAGCAAGTTTACCCATTGAAGTCAATGGAAACAAAATAATTAGTTCCGCATTGACTTCAATGGCATGCAATACTGCATGCGGCCGGGGGGGTGGCCGAATAGGCCAGAGAAAATACTTTGTTCCCGAGATTTTCCGAAGTCAGCCGTGCTGTCCTCAGGCTTTTCCGAATAGTGACGTTCGGCTCTGGCGCCCCGCCCCCCCCTACTCAGGCCTAACGCGGTACTGCACACCGCTTTTGGCCTGAATCGTGCTCATTTTGCGAGACAACACTCGCAAGTAGAGTTCAAACGTTTTAAAAATACAGTGCTCCTATTGCGAAACGCTAGTTAACCGTGTTACTCGCAATCTGAGGTTCCACTGTATATAGCTATACACTGCTCTCCCTACGGGTGTTTCTAACTTATGCTCTCATGTTAATGCATGTGGTTTTTGTCATTTTATATCCACCGGTAAATGGTGTAACCATTATAAAAAAAAAAAAAGTGGAGACTTGTCCAGCTTTGCTTTTAGAATCTGAAAAATTGTATGTCCAATGGAGTTCTGTTTTTTAGTGTGTGTGTGTGTTATCAATAATGGCCTCATAAGCACCAATGATTTCTGTGTATTGTTTTCTCAGGAGAAAGAAGCTGTCCTCGGGAATCTCGCTCAGAAGGCCAGAGTGACGGAGGAATTATTTAATCAGGTTCCTGGCATTCAGTGTAACCCCCTGCAGGGTGCCATGTACGCCTTTCCCCGGATCTTCATCCCACCTCGAGCTGTAGAGAAGGCGAAGGTCAGTTCTGCCCTGTCACATGTTGCCAGAGTTACTGATTATTCACTATAGTAGTCCCCACTACTACAGCGATTGCCGCAGTCTTCCAGGTCCCAGGGGGGAGGCCTCTGTTATGCACAGGTGCCATTTTTAGAGAGCATCTCAATGAATACAAGACATTCTCTATTTGGACAAGGCGGAAATAGTGATTTTAATTTCTTTGGTTTTTGTTTTGCATGCATTGCTCTTCCATGTGCTCCTTACTTTGAAGGCCAATTATAGGTTGGGGCAGTAGCCAGTTGATTGTTACTGATGTAATATAGGTAAGGGGGCACACTGGACACCTTTGCTGACGTTTTCCGTGTTGTCCTGTGCGTCCTTGTGCCTTTTGAAGGAGGGATGGGCTACCTCCAAACACACCTGCCCTCTATCTATCCGTTAGAATGCATGTGCTTCTACTATGAAGGCTCTAATAGATTTACAAGAGTTAGGACTGCAGAAATATTGGGTTGCCTTGGAGCGGCTCTGCAGCTTATGCATGTATTTGCAAATGTGTGCAAACAAAACCCCTGTTTTTAACGCAAACTGTTAGAAAGGATAATTGGGTTGGTAGCAGATTGGATGGTGAGTTGAGCTGCCACTATTATTTGGTTTTGTTTTATAACGATGTCAATGCCTATTTTTTCGCCCTGTCCAATCAAATAACTCTTTGCATGCATTGAGTAAAATCCAAGGCCTCCTGTAAAATGGTGCCTGTGCCTAGCAAGTGACCCCTTGTTGTTCTATACAGCAGGCAGACACTTGTCTGGAGAATCGGAAGACCACAAGGATCACTATAGTAGCTTTGACTACTACAGTTGGGGAGATTTACTAGAACTGGTGCACACAGAATCTAGTGCAGCTCTGCATAGAAACCAATCAGCTTCCAGGTTTTATTGTCAAAGCTTAAAGGAGAAGTCCAGCCTGAGCTTTTTAGGCTGGGCTTCTCCTCTGGGTCACGGGAGTGCAATTCGTTTTGCACTCCTGTGACCCGTTTTCAGTGGAGAGCGGTCTGAAGTCCGCTCTCCGCTGAAGTCACTGCCATCAGTCGGGGCAGCGCCTCATCACGACTTCCAAGTCGGGATCCGCCAGCTGCCCTGATTGATGGCAGTCTCAGCGACGCGCTGAGACAGCCTCTCCTCGCCCCTCCACGGCTCAGCGCTCCAATGAGCGTGGAGAAGCAGAGAGGAAAGAGGCCGACTGACAGTCAGCAGCTTTCATCTCAGGGATCTGTGAGAACCGAGCTATTGGTGGTGTTCGGTGGCTCGGTTCTCAGTGCAGAGGCGCCGGGGGACAGATGGAGCATTGGTCTGATGCTCCATCCACCGAGGTAAGTATAAATAAAAAATAAAAATGTAACCCATACTCTCCCTTTTAATTGAAAAAGCTGAGGTTGGGGGGCGTGGCTTGCGGCTGATGGGATAAGACGCATAGCGTGAGAGCTCCGCCGATACCCTGCACATTTCTCCTGATAAAAGGTCACGGCGGCACCTGCTTCTTCCGCGATTGGCACTGGAAGGTCCCTCTCACTCTCCCCGGGACAGCGGTGTGCATTTAGTGCCTGTTCGGCGGCGGGCATGTCCCGCAGAAGTGCGAAAGACAACATGCACTCAGCAGAGCATGGAGGCCAAGATGGCGCCCTGAGCCAGCGCTCAGCAAAGGAGGCAGCCATGAGGATGTTCGGCGGTGCTCTGGGGAAGGGAGGCACACCTAAGATCACTTCCCAGCTTGTGGAAGCACCTGACATAGACCCTCCAGAAGAGGCAATGGAGCAGATATGGCCAGAGGATGAGGAACAGCCCTCCACAGGGGACACAGTGAGTACATCTGCCCCTGTCATGGCCCCCAGTGCTCACACAGATCAGGACAATCAATCCCCTGAACCAACATTGAGGGATATCTTTGTGGCAGTAACCTCCTGCAACACCTCAATTGCATCCCTAACCATTGAGATCAAAGGAGTGAAACTGGAACTGAATATGGTTATGCAGGATTTGCAGAAACTACGCGACCGCACAGCAGCACTGGAGGACAGGGTGAGCAATGTGGAGGATGATGTCGCACCCCTGCAGAGAGAGGTCCGCCATATGCAATCCGTTATAAACGGCCATACTGCGCGCCTAGAAGATATGGAGAACAGGCAAAGACGCAATAACGTTCGCGCGGTAGGCATACCAGAGCGAGCTGAGGGCAAAAATCCGGTGTCATTCATTGAGAACTGGCTTGTTAACACTTTTGGTAAAGAGTCCTTCTCACCGATGTTTGCGGTGGAACGCGCCCATAGAGTCCCACCAAGGCCACCTAAGCCTGGAGAACCTCCCAGACCGTTCCTGTTCAAAATGCTGAACTTTAAAGATCGCGACTCCATACTGAATCAAGCCAGGACCAAGGCCAACCTTATGAGAATGGACAATACCCGCATATCCTTTTACCCGGATTTTTCTGCTGAACTTCAGCGTCGCAGAGCCAAGTTTACTGAGGTTAAAAAGCGTCTCCGCAAATACGAAGTTGCATATGCCATGCTTTACCCGGCCAAGCTGAGAATCGCGGCTAATGGTGAAACGCAGTTCTTTGATAACCCTGCTAATGCATCAATGTGGCTGGACCGGATGGAGCACACGCTCAGGAAAGCACCAGCGCCTGCGGTCTGAAGAGGACCTGTCTTTATTCACTTTCAATAAGGAGAAGCGGATGTCATATTAGAAGCTGTGGACAAATTTTTTTTTTATTTTGTCTCCCTTTACACCTTTAATTTTCCTGCCAGGCGGAGGAAACGACGATTGTAACTTGCGCTACTCTTTAACACGTTGGATTCGCAAGTTCCTCTGAATCGGAGTTGTACTGAGACGTTGGGCCCCCCCCCCCCTATATTTGTCCTGCGAGGACACGTTTACTCTTTTGTTTGGCCCTTCTTTCGTTTTTTCTGTCCGTCAAGTTCTCTTACAGTCTACTGGATGCACGGACAAACCCTTTCTAATTTTTCCCCTTGTTTTTTGTTTTTTTTCGTTTGTTGCTCCATGTTACGGGGCATTTTTTTCCTTTTTGCTCATACAATTGGCTGTTGTAAGCCGTACAAACAGTTCATTCATTTTTTGCACTATCTTACCAACCAGAAATGTAAATAAGTGGATGAGGCCACTGTACTTATACCTATGTTTTATCTTTAAAGCTGTCGGGTGGAGACGCAAAGCACCCATTGGTGTGCCTCTGCGCCTGACAAAGCTTCTATGGCATGATTACCTATTTACCTCAACATGTCGAATGCTTGCATCATAATTTCATGGAATGTGAGGGGCCTGGGTGACGGAGTGAAGAGAGTGGCACTTTTCTCCACGGTGAAGGCTTACAGACCTTCGGTGCTATGCCTGCTGGAAACTCACTTGCAGGACAGCACCATCTCTACACTTAAACACCGTGGATACCCCACCCAGTTTCATTCCGTTCACTCAGCCTACTCGAGGGGAGTCAGTGTCCTTATCTCACAGACGACCACTTTCCAATTGCTACAATCTATGTTAGACAGGCAGGGACGTTATGTGTTCCTATTATGCAAACTTGCAGGCTTTACATGTATACTAGCGAATATCTATGTCCCTCCGCCCTTCTCTTTTGATCCCCTGAAACAGTTGGCTCAATTTATGGCTGTATACCCCGGGGTTCCGGTCTGGGTGCTAGGTGATTTTAACAATGTAATGGATAAAAGGCTGGACAAACTCTCTATCTAGAGTCAGCAGTGCTTCCCAAGTGAGTGGTCCCACTCCTTTCGCTAAATTCCTAGCGGAAATAGGCCTAAGAGATGTGTGGAGGGATCAAAATTCTGCTGTGCAGTGCTACTCGTGCTATTCAGCAACATACAAATGTTTATCCCGGATAGATCTGTGTTTAGCTAATGATCTAGCATATGCACTGACTGATTATGTGAAATATGCCCCGCGTAACATATCTGATCACTCCCCTGTCAGTGTTGCTATTATGACATCCCCGAGCCCGAAGCGCAGACTCTGGAAGGTAAATCCCTTCTGGTTTACAATATTCCCAGATACGGATACTATTCCTAGAGGCCTGATGGAGTTTATGCTTCATAATCAAGACACTGCCCGGTCAGGTGTGATTTGGGATGCACTAAAAGCCCACCTTAGGGGGTCTTATTATTAATGAGATTAATGCAATTAAAACGAAAACTAAAGAGTGGGAGAATGTGGTGATGAATGAGGCGGCTAGGGCAGAGGAGAGATACATATCAATACCCTCAGCGGAGACAGAACGCAGCTGGCAGGAGGCACAGGCCCTGTTCAGGCAGGTCTCGATAACAGCTGCGGAGAACAAGAGGTTCTTCCTGCAACAAAAGTACTTCAATGAAGGAGAAAATACAGGACATTTACTAGCTATGGTAGCTAAAAACCAGCAGTGCTTGACTCATATAGAGGCCATTCAAAACACAGACGGAGTGACAGTTACGGGTCCGACCGACATACTTGAAGTGTTCTCGCAGTTTTTTAGAGACCTGTATACATCCAAGGTGCATCCCACACAAGAGGACCTGGCCCACTTTCTGGACCAGTGCTCTCTTCCCAGGGTAGCGCCGCAGGGACTTACAGCACTTAATGCACCACTGACACTGGAAGAATTGACGGCGGCGGTGGCACAGATGGCTCATAATAAGTCCCCGGGGGCTGACGGTTTACCCACAGAGACGTATGGGAAATATGGTGACATTTTGTTGCCCACCCTTTTAAAAACACTGAACAGCGCCCTAGAGGATGGCAATTTACCCACCTCCTATGAATGAGGCTATTATTATTGTATTACCAAAGATGGGCAAGGACTTACTGCAGCCAGACTCCTACAGACCCATATCTCTGCTTAACGCAGACGTCAAATTATTGGCTAGAGTGCTGGCCACAAGACTGTCCGGAGTTGTGGCGGAACTGGTCCATTTTGACCAGTCCGGCTTCATCCCGGCTAGATCCACAGCAATGAACATTAGAAGACTGTTCCTCAATACCCAGATACCGGTGGATAACCCGGGCAATAGGGCCATCTTTTCCCTCGACGCTGCCAAGGCTTTTGGCAGCGTCGAGTGGAAATACCTGTGGGAGGTTCTGCGGTGATTTGGTCTGGGGAATAGATTTATCTCCTGGGTGCAGTTGCTGTATGCTGCTCCGGTGGCTAGGGTGCGGATAAATGACTCCCTCTCGGAGCCATTTCCTTTATATCGGGGCACACGGCAGGGGTGTCCTTTGTCGCCCCTGCTGTTCGCCCTTGCATTGGAGCCGCTAGCGGCTATGGTGAGGACCTCGCCAGACATCACAGGCTTCCGTAGAGGACTAGGAGAGGAAAAGATTTCCTTGTACGCGGATGACACGCTGTTATATCTGGGAGACACTGACCACTCTCTGAGAGCAGTAATGAAACTAATAGACCAGTTTGGTCGGCTGTCGGGATTTGCCATCAATTGGCATAAATCTGCCTTACTACCATTAGATCCGTTGCCGGCGACTTTGCCGGAGGACGTGTCCCACATACAGGTGGTTTCATCATTTAAATACTTGGGAATAATGGTGACTGGGGAAACACGGGACTTCATAGCTTTAAATCTTAAACCTATTTTGCGAAAATTTCAGCAGAAACAAGCAAGTTGGAGTAGGCTGCCGCTGTCGGTGACTGGCCGTATTAATCTCATAAAAATGATCTGGGCACCACAACTGTTCTATATCTTACACAATGCTCCTCTCTGGATACCACAATATTGGTTCCAGCGTATGGACTCGCAGTTCAGGGCTCTTATATGGAGAGGTGGAGGGGCGAGAATTAAACTGGCCACTCTGCAGCTTCCTAGAGATCAGGGGGGGATGGCGGTTCCACACCCCCAAATGTACTATTTGTCAGCACAGTTACAGCACTTCACAGGCTGGGATCTTGGGACGGTGCTGGATCCTTCCAGGGGTCTCCTCCTGGGCAGTGACACGAGTTACACTGCCCTATCCAATATGGAGATGGGCTTCTCTAAAGCCCCTATAACCTGCCCTACAATTCGGTCACTGATAAAAATCTGGAAGAGGGTCAAGTCCATATTGGGTGTGACGGGTTATTTCCGTCAGACTCCCATATGGAGGAACCGATTCTACATGGAACTAAATAGAGTGCCCGATCCATTAGAGTGGGAAAGAGCTGGGGTCAGATTTCTTGCCCAAATACTGGATGGTTCAGTTTTAAAGCCTTTCACCCAGTTGCTAAATGAATTTCCTGCCCTTAGGGGACACCACTTTAAGTACAGACAACTACAACATGCCATTAGGTATCAGAACAGACACTCTAGTCTGCAACTAGAAAACTCTACATTCCTCGAATCTATATTTACTGACCCGGAGAAAAAGGGAATCATCTCTAGAATCTATGCCCATCTTCTATCACACATACAGGCCCCAGACTTACTACCGTGCAGAGAAGGGTGGGAGAGAGATGTAGGTCCCATTGATGGTGAGCAGTGGAATCAGATACTGGGGGTGGGTCCGGTGGTTTCAGTGTCAGCAGCACAAAGACTCTCTCAACTGTTTATACTGCACAGGGTGTATCGCACACCTATTCAACTTCATAGATGGGGTAGACGTGACTCTCCCATATGTCCCAAATGCCAGGCTCACCCAGGTGATCTCATCCACATGCTTTGGAGGTGCCCCAAATTAGTGAGGTATTGGAGCGCTGTTGTTGCCAGAATAAATAATACCTTTCAGGTCCAGCTTGGGTTGGAGCCACTGGTGTGCCTGCTGGGCAGTCTGGATGAAGATTTATATCTACCGCCAATATATATTGCTATTACGAGACTGCTATACTTGGCCAGGAAACTTATTGCCCGGTTGTGGCTGTCAGCACGTATACCACAGGAGGCACAATGGATACAAATGGTTAACACCACTCTTATCCGTGAAAAATACACCTATCAGCATAGGAAATCACCAAACAAATTTACCAATATATGGCAGGACTGGTTGAGATCCCCAGAGGTGGCTCCGTCACAGCTGGCCCTGGATAGGCTACTAATGGGATGAGGGATGAATGACTGACTATCTAAACGCATGCATGTCTTCTTTGCTGTCACACCACAGGGAGAGTTGTCTCTAACTGACGAGTCTGAGTCAAGGTGAAACGTCAATGGTTGGTTTGTTCTTAACATTCAATTACTATCTACTGTTTGGTTTTCCCTTTGTTTCTTTTATTTTCTTACTTTTAATTTTAATTTTTACTACCATTCTCTCTATATGTAGAATGAGCACTTGGATATGGCATTACCCTATCTATACAGGAGTATGTTTCCAGTATTGTCTGTGCAAGTATATTAGACTGGAAAGTTAAAACAGTTGATACTCTTGATGTATATATCCACAGTGTCTTACATTTGTCATGAATAAGATGTAATGCCATGTGCTCTCATTAATAAAAACCCTTTTGTTGATTAAAAAAAGAAAAAGCTGAGGTTAGAAGCTGGAATAAAGGAGGATGGTGGGAATATATATGAAGCGCATTACTAGGTAAAACAAACCAACCAATATAGACATAGTTATTTATTATACAGAAGGCATACATGCACATTGTAGAACAGTGAATTTTTTTTTTTTATATATAAAATAGGTCACAATAGAAACCATCTAAACAATATAATTCATAATTGTTTCAGCATGATAAACATAGTAAAGGACCTAGGGCATGTAGCCCAATGATGCAATAATAACCTCCAAAACAACATGACAATGGTGGATAGGTTCATTATGATATAGTATAGTAAAAAAAGAAGGGTTAAACATAGACACTGTGACATGGCATAGAGTAAATCTCGACGCGTTTCGTGGATAATATAAATTGTTTAGAGGTTAGAAGCTGAATGGGTAAAGTGATTGTAAGGCTTATTTTTTTTTTTTTAAAACATGTCATACTTGCCTCCACTGTGTAGTTCGTTTTTGCACAGAGTGGCCCCGATCCTCGACCTCTGGGGTCCCTCTGTGGCTCTCGCGGCTCCTCCCCGCATCGTATAACCCCCCTAGGAGAAGCACTCTCGCGGGGGGTTACCTTGCGGGCACGCTCCCAAGTCCAGCATTCGGCGTCCATAGCCGCTGAATGTAGGACTCAGCCCTGCCCCGCATAGGATGCATTAAGGTGAAAAAACACGAGGGTTTACAACCCCTTTTAACATGCACAGCTACACCAGATTCTGAGATCTCCAGTTTTAGTTATTCCCCCCCCCCCCAGTCTCCACTTCCACAGGGATCAACCAGGTATAAAAAATGCATGCTTGGTCTAAGCGTAACTATCCAAAAAAAACATCTGGAATTCAGCTTTAATGTGATAAAGGAAAAATGTAAACATTTTCTAATCTGTGTCTTATACCCACAGGAGCTGCAGATGGAGCCAGACATGTTCTACTGTATGCAGTTACTGGAGGAGATGGGGATTTGTGTTGTACCAGGAAGTGGTTTTGGCCAGAGAGAGGGCACTTATCACTTCAGGTAACATTGATTGTCAGTAGGAAATCTAGAAAACCCGCCCACCGGAACAAGTCAATCTCACATTCTGTGCCCTGACCCGGATAAAGGAAGCACAGGTGTCTGGTTGCTTTGGGCAGCAGTTGCCTTTTTGTCTTTGCCTTTAGTTTGCATAAATCAACCCTTTTTGTATCTCTTTCCTACTAATATCCCATTCTGTTTAAGGAAACTTGGGTGAAGAGAAATTCTCACTACTGACCGAGTTCACTTCTTGTCACACTCTGATTCAAAGTACCTGTTAAAGTGATTCTTAGGCCCCGTTCACACTGGTGCGGAAACGCAGCGATTTCTGTGCGGTTCTCACACCACATCAGAATCGCAGGCAGTTCGCACTGTGCTCTGCAAACTGCTGTACAGGGGTGTCAATATAAAGTTACTGACTCCCCCAAATCGGTTCGTAGGACGCAGTGCGAACTGTGGAATTGGATCACATGGGTCTGAACACCCAGTGAAAGTTCAGTAGTATGCCAGTACCAGCAACATGCAAAACAAAAAACCTGCACCCAAAGGAGGGCATTTTTATTAACCACTTCAACCCCCGGAAGGTTTTTACCCCCTTCCTGACCAGGCCATTTTTTGCGATACGGCGCTGCGTTGCTTTAACTGACAATTGAGCGGTCGTGCGACGCTGTACCAAAATAAAATTTGATATTTTTTTTTTCTCCCCCACAAATAGAGCTTTCTTTTGGTGGTATTTGATCCTCTCTGCGTTTTTTTTATTTCTTGTTTTTGTTTTTTGCGCTATAAACCAAAAAGCAGCAATTTATTTATTTTTTATAAAAAAAAAAAATTCTTACTTTCTGCTAAAAAAAAAAAAATGTACAAAATCAAATTTCTTTATCATTTTAGGCCAATATGTATTCTACTACTTATTATTGGTAAAAAAAAAATCCCAATAAGCATTTATTGATTGCTTTGTGCAAAAGTTATCCTGTCTTAGAGCTGGGCGATTTTTCTCCCCCCAAAAAAATCTGCAAATTATTTATTTTTAATTATTTTTTTGGTTTAAAAACTCGATTCATGATTCGAATCATTTTTGGGTTTTTTTTTTGGTTTTTTCTGATGGACACCGTGCCGGTCCTGAGGATCTGCGGGCAGGAGTTTTTAGGCGAGGCCGTGGCTTCGGCCTAGTTCGCGGCGTCCGGCCTCGCGGACTAGGCCAAAGTCGCGGCATCGCCTAAAAACCTCCTGCCTGCAGCTCCTTAGGACCGACGTGGTGTCAGCGCTGGTCCTGGTGAAAAAAAACAAAAAACAGTTTGCTGAAAATTTGAATCGATTTGACCCCTCAAGATTTAAATCAATTTTTTTTCCCCAGCCCTATCGTGTCTACAAACTATGGGTTTGATTTATGGCATTTATTTTTTGGGGGTTTTGTTTTTGTTACTAGTAATGGTGGCTATCTGCGATTTTTAGTGGGACTGTTACATTGTGGCGCACAAACATGACCCTAGGCTACATTTTTTTGGGACCAGTGACACCAATACAGTGATCAGAACTAAAAAATGCACTGATCCCTGTATACATGACGCTGGCAGGGAAGGTGCTAACACTAGGGGGCGATCAAGGGGTTAAGCGTGTCCTAGGGAGGTGCTTTCTAAATGATGCGGGGGGGGGGGGGGGGGAGTGTTGCACTGGAGGAAAACCGAGATCGTGTTTTCAGCTTTGCTGAAACGGAAGATCTCTCTTTTCCTCACTGACAGATCAGCAGTGTGCCGTGTTTACATAGGCACACCGCTGCTCCGTGTCTCCTGTTAACAATCGGTGGGTCGTAGCGGCCATCGCAGCCGCCAGATCCGCTGATTGGCTCCCACTGTGTAAAATCAGAGGGAGCTGCGCTCCGGACGGCCCGCATGCGCACACCTACACCGTGTGCACGAAATCAAATGCAGGTACGTGATTTTGCGCAACCAGGCTGCCTTGCCACAGTATATGTACAGTGGGCGGTCCGAAAGCGGTTAAAGAGACCAAGATGGCATTTTTAGAAGGGGTCAGCAATGGCATTTCCTACAATGTGTCTGTCAAGTTGATTTAATGTTTGAAGTGCAGAAATTTACATATGCATATCGAGAGTCATCTCAGTTTTATCTGGTTGCTGCACTCATTGCACCCCATCAAATAACTACTGGTAGGTAGTTTTATGCAACACGGATACTTATATTGTCCATGACAAAATATTTAGCTACCTGGACAGACCTGTGACCGATCCTGAGAACAGGTGTGAAGGACACGGCTGATCTATAACTGCTGCTTGTCTTGACTGAACACTTTCCTGAGACAAGCGACAACAAGAAGAATGCAGTGGCAGACACATCCTCCTTCCTCTACATTGCTGTTGCTTGTCTTGGGTAAAGGGTTCACAATCGGGACAAGTAGCAGCTATAAATTAGCCGTCTCCTTCACAGTTGTTGTCAGATCGACCAGTGCACAAAAAGTCATCTTTGGCCAGCTTTAAAGTTCAGCTGTCTAAAAATTTATCTGCATATGTCTAGTGTTGCATGTAGTCTTTCTCCTTTGCCTCGTCTCTGCAGAACCTATACGGGGCTTGATTCTGGTCCCTTTAACCGGGATTTCTGTAATTCTAGGATGACCATTCTTCCTCCTCTGGAGAAGCTGAAGCTACTGTTACAGAAAGTCAAAGAATTTCATGTCCGATTCTTGGATCAATTTTCCTGAAATTATGAGCAATTCACAATGCTGGCTGCCCACAAATGCAAAGTGCTGGTGACTTGGTGTGTAGTTCAATAAGCAAAACGTTATTAATGTTGGATTCTACTTTTACATTCTGCACAAAACTGTAGGAAAGACAAATGGAAATGTACCCAACAACCAGTCAGGGTTTTTTTTTTACCCGTTTTATAACAGCAGACTGATTTTTTGCCAACACTTTTTTCCCCTTTAATCTAATCCTAGTTTTTTAAAGCTGAACTTGAAAATACCAAATTTGCAAGCAGGAAATGGCTTTTTTTTTATTGCAGAGGCGACGTAATATTTCTCTTCTGCAACAAAGGAGTTTTACCTTTTTTTTTTCTCCTTGCAAATTGTTTACACTGAGCAGTGCATGTATGGAAGTTATGTCACCCTGGTAAGCCAAGGTGGCTGAAGATCCTGAACCCAGAAGAAACAAATCGGAAGATGTTGGTGCCAACGTGGGAGTTTGTGGACGTCACATTGCTGGACCTGACGCACTTATAGTTTCACTTTAAGACCGGGTTTACACCTATGCGAATTGGTTGCGGCTTACACCGCATCCAATTTGCATAACATTTTAAAATACATTGATTTCAATGAGGCTGGTTCACATATGTGCGATGCATTCGCATTGCCAAAAAAACATGTGCGTTTTCTAGGCATTGTGGTGCGGCTCGGGTGCGAATTCAGGTCCAATTATCTTCTATGGGCACGCATCTGATTCGCAGATGTGTTTTAGTTCTCATCAGGATTTCTCTCCTTCACTACACTTCCCACTCCCCCTCCTCTCTTCCAGGTCACCAAATCGAGATGATCTGCTGAACAGCTCTCTATCTTTTTGCAGAGATAAGAGAGCTGAAATTTGCACCACACAAGTGTGAACCCGGCCTAAAGAGACCGTTGAGGGGGGGGGGGGGGAATTACTAAACCTCGAGTGTGCGAAATCTGGTGCAGATCTGCATAGAAACCAATCGGGGTCCACGTTTTTATTGTCAAAGCTTAAATAGGAGTTCCACCCTATAAGAATTTTTTTTTTTTTTTTAAAGTCAGCCGCTACAAATACCGTAGCCGCTGCCTTTTTAATATAAGGACACTTACCTGTCAAGGGATCCTGCGATGTCGGCACCCCAAGCTAATTCGTCCATCAGCTTTGGGTGCAGGTGCCGGCATTGCCTTCAGGCTTCACAGCCGGTTTCCTACTGCGCATGCGCGAGTCACGCTGTGCTGTCTGAATGGTCCGTCATCTTCTGGGACACACACAGGTCCCAGAAGGCAGTGGGGGGAAGGAGGTGGGGCTTGACATGATGTAGCTCTTACCAGGAAGTGGTTACCTGTCAAAACCTGGTACCCCCCCCCCCCCAAAAAAAAGTGTCAAATGTGGGGGGGGGGGAGGGTGGAACGAGCGGAGCTTCCCCTTTTGGGTGGAGCTCCACTTTAATTGAACAAGCTGAAGTTACAAGCTGATTGGCTACCATGCACAACTGCACCAGATTCTGAGTGCTCCAGTTTTAGTAAATCAACCCCATACAGGCATACTCCACTTTTAAGTACACAATGGGACCAGACCATGTATGTAAAACGAAAATGTACTTAAAGTGAAGCAATAGCTTTTTTACTTAATGCATGTAAATACACTAGATCTATGGAAAATCTTGGTCAGCTTGACATTGTCACTTATTGTTCGGGAGCAGTGCCGACACCAAACTTGGGGACCCAGGACTACAACATGGTAGATTACCTAGGTAAGCTGGCTGACCCCAAAATCGGATTTGTTGTAGTCCTGGGTCCCCTCTTGGTGCTCCCCAAGTTTGGTGTCCCTGTCACTTATGGTTCGGGAGCAGTGCCATGTCAAGCTAACAAAGATTTCTCATTGGCGCCAATGTTAAAAACTGGGAGCAGTGCCATGTCAAGCTGGCTAAGATTTCCCATAGACAATGTGTCTGTACTTGCACTTTACGTACACTCGTGGGTATGTCCATGACCGCGAATGTACGTAAAGCGGGGTATGCCTGAAGTGTCTCTCTGCCCATTTATGGTAATGTGAGTGTGCACACATGGCATAACCCCCCACCGCTATATACTTGGCTACACTAACTCTCCTTCCGGCCCGGCTCCATGCCCTTGTGGACTTCCAGGAGATCTCCCACCTGATTGACCAGTCACCAGGCCTGAATGCTGTCATGTGTGGGTGCCAAGATGCTCACCTCCCTATTTAAACCTTGACACCAGTCTATAAAGGAGCTTGGATGGGCCAGTGGAGTCAGTGTGGCTGGGTACATATACATGCCTGGGGGGTGGGTTTTGTGCAGACTCATTTGCCCTCAATGGACAGTGACATTCTCTTTAGGGGCTCACTAGCAACCCGGGTGAGTGAACAAAGACCATAGTGCAGTAAAAGGCATTCTATCAAAGCTGGTGATCACTGCGCCGACTTGCTCAAATTGGTGGACTTCCAAGTCCACCCAATCAGCTGCTGTGCATATTCTAGGCCACGGTTTGGTCAAACTACGGCCCTCCAGCTGTTGAACTACAAGTCTCGTCATGCCTCTGTCTCTTTTGCTTGTGGCAGTTAGAATCTTGCAATGCCTCATGGGACTTGTAGTTCTGTAACAGCTGGAGGGCCGATGTCCTAGGCCCTTATCTACTTCACAGTACACTAATTGGGGGAACCTGGGTGACATATTGTCTATAATTTAAAACGGAGTTGGTTCTACAAAGCAAAGTTTACATATTTTTGGCCACACCATATCTGTTACATTAAAATTATTTGAAATTTGTTACATTGTCTGTTACATTTTATAAACCACAAATGTCTGTTACATATAAAATGTATAATTTCATATTGCAATACATGTACTGTATTTATTGGCGTATAACACCCACTTTTTTACCCTGAAAATAGAGGGTAAACTGTGCCTGCGTGTTATACGCAGGGAGCTGTGGAAAGTTTTTTTCCTGAAACTTCCCTCTTAAACTTGGGGTGCGTATTATATGCCGATAAATACGGTATATAAAAAGACAACTCGGGGGAGATTTACTAAAACTGTAGCCCAGAGAATCTGGTGCAGCTGTGCATAGTAATCAGCTACTAGGTGTTGGGCTCCCTTCACACTGATGGTCCGATTGGGTCTACCTGTCAGTTTTTCAGGCAGATCCGATCGGACATCTATTGCTCTCTATGTAGCGGTGGATGTTAGCGGATCTGTGTCTGCTGATGCGCACCGGCATCCGGTCCACTAAAAACAGACGGATTGGGATCGTCCGGTGGATCGGATTGGATGACAGTTGGATGGGAATAGACACAGGCATTCCGTTACCATCCAACCGCCCCATAGAGAAAAGCAGGCTGTGTCAGTGTCTGCTCTGCATAGCGGAGTGGACACGGACCTGTCATCCGTGGACAGATCCCTTACTGAGCAGGCAGATCGGCTTGGCGGAGTCTGCCCCGTCTGCAAGGGGCCTTATTGTCAAAGCTTCATTGAACAAGCTGATTGGTTACTATGCACATCTGCACCCGATTCTCTGAGTTCCAGTTTTAGTAAATGTCAGGGAGTACTTGACCATTTAAAAAACGGTATTGGTGCAACCCTAATATAAACGGTATGCTCCTGCATAGTAATTACATGGGGTGTATAGCGGTGTGTCAACACTTCCTGTCAGGGGGGTTCAGGTAGAGCTGCTGCAGCTCCATCCAGCCTCTAACTACAGCAGTAAATTAACTGTTATCGGTTGCTGCAAAGGGGGGAAAATACACACACACACAATCACACACACAATCACACACACAATCACACACACAATCACACACACAATCACACACACAATCACACACACAATCACACACACAATCACACACACAATCACACACACAATCACACACACAATCACACACACAATCACACACACAATCACACACACAATCACACACACAATCACACACACAATCACACACACAATCACACACACAATCACACACACAATCACACACACAATCACACACACAATTTCACTCCAAAGAAGAAAAAGGCATCAGCACAAGGGTCACATCCTACTGACTGCAAGTTTTGTCCCTTATGCTCATTTAATAATTTTTGTAGCTACACTTAATGCTGCATGCCTAAGTTGCAGCTAGGGCTCAGGGAAAAAAAAATACTCATCAAAGACACTTAAATATAGAAGCATAGAGATATGTGAAGGGATCTCACCACTGCAATACCAGCCACAGATGAAGGATGCTCTTAGTTCTGTCTGGGACTGTTGATAAGATTGCTGATGAGCAAGGAAGACCTTACTCTATAACTCCTCATTTTATATTAGATGATCGTACATATTTGTTTAAAGTAGAACTTTTATGTTAAGTATTTATTTATTTTTATTTCTGGATTTTTTTCCTTCACTTCCTGTCCCATAGACACAACAGGAAGTGAGAGGAAATCCCTGCGCATTAACTATTTCCCGCCCGTAGGACGTCCTGGACTTGAAGTGGAGATATTTGGATGATCCCTGTAACTTCAGGCCTCATCCAGATATCTGTGTTTTCAGCCAGTGATTCCCTCTCTTGTAAAAGCCATCCTAGGGGCCGATTAGCCACTGGATTGCTTTTACAGGCAGCGGGAGGGGACATCACCGCCAATGGCGCCTCTCCGGGCTCTCCTGTGCTATTGGGGAGCTGGAGACCCGATCTGGCAACGGCGCCAGGTTACCATAGAGCCAGAAGCGACGTCATGTCATTTCGGGCTATGGCAGATGTTAATACTGAAAAAAAAATTCCCCTGAAAAAACACATTTTTTTTTTTTTTCCATCTCATGCTTTTCAGGGTAGAGGAGATATCTGGGGTCTTATTGACTGACTTCTTATTATGGGATATTATTATGCCTTGTACCTATTACAAAGGGTGTTTACATTTCTTGTAATAGAAATAAAAGTCATAAAAAAAAATGAAAGGGACCGTGTAAAAATAAAAAAAGGTTTTATAAAAATATTGTTAAAGTGCCCCGTCCCCAAGAAGTGAACACATACGTAGATCGTGCCTGCATATATAAATGGCGTTCGCACCACACGTGTGCAGCGTCGCCGCAAACGTTATAGGAAAAGCAATAATTTTAGCGCAGGACCTCCTCTGTAACTCTAAACTGGTAACCTGTTAAAAAAAATAAAATTATGCATCGCCTATGGAGATTAAGTACCGTAGTTTGGCGCTATTCCACAAGTGTGCGCAATTTTAAAGTGTTACATGTTGGCTATCTATTTACTTGACATAACATCATCTTTTATATTTTGCCCAAAAAATCAGGTTATGTATTGTGTTTTACTTGCATTAAAATTCATTAAAGTGTCTTTTTTTTTTTTTCCCCCCCCCAGCGTATTTGAAAAATTGCTACGCACATATTGTGTGACATAAATTGCAACATTAAATAAATAAATTTTTACATGTAGGAGAGAAATGCCAGAATTTGTCCAGTAGGGAATTGGGTAAGCGAAAACCCTTGAGGACCACCAGGTCACCAGAACTAGTGTCCCCATTGGAAGATTTCTCATCTATTAGTTTTCTGGGGACAACCCAAAATAGAGGTGGAAAATCTCTCTAATTGGTGGGGGCCACAGACGGCAATTAGAACTGACCAGGATTCTATTCTCTCTCCAGTCACCTTTTTTAGTTATACTTTTTAAAATAAAAAATCTTTCACACTGAGGCGCTTCTAGACTGCCAGCAAAAACACTGAGCGCTTTTGAAGAGCTTTCCATTAATTTCAATGGAGAGGGGAGTTTTTCACCTGATGGGTTTACTTCCTCTTTGCTTCCCTGCAAAGGCAAAGCATAATGGGCTAGTATGCATAGTAGCCCATTATGTGTCGCTTACCTGCAGGAGAAGCCCGCGATGTCCCGGTCTTCCTCGCTAGTAGCGAGCGTCCGTCTTCACCTCTCTTCTTCCGGGGTCCGCGAACTCCGGCTCTGTGACTGCCCGGGGTCCCGTGACAGCGCGTGATGTCACTCCCGCGCATGCGTGCGGGAGCCGCCACTTACGGCATGACCCCATTCATAAAACGGCACGCTCGGTGCGCCTACACCGTTGTCTACGGCGCGCATGCGCCGTACACATCGGTACAGTCTCTTTTTTGCAAATATCTCCTAAACCGTGTAGGTTAAGGCAGTGTTTCTCAACTCCAGTCCTCAAGGCGCCCCAACAGGTCATGTTTTCAGGCTTTCCATTAATTTGCACAGGTGATTTGATCAGTTTCACTGCCTTAGTAATTACCATAGGCATTTCATCTGAGGGAAATCCTGAAAACATGATCTGTTGGGGCGCCTTGAGGACTGGAGTTGAGAAACATTGGGTTAAGGAGATATTGCAAGCACCTACAGGTAAGCCTTAATCTAGGCTTACCTGTAGGCGAAAGTTCTACCTGCGGGTTTACAACCACTTAAAGCAATCTTCTTTTATTTACTTCAAGGATCAAGGCCTTCACACTTGTCTCAGTGCTGCCACCTTGTGGCGTATTTTATCTCCTAATTGAAAACTGCTGACCAATGGTGCTCATGTGTCATTATAATAACATTTTCCAGGATTTCAAGTCGGTTCCTATGTTTACTTTCCATAATAATAATGTCCCTTTTTATAACAGCCCGGAAAAGTGGTCTGGGTTTTGTTTACATTTTACCATTGACATTTTTTTATCCTACGGGTGTCGGGAAATTGTATTCGTCTTTGAAAGAGAAATTGAATTCTTACATATTTTTGTAAGTATTTTTCTAACAGAACTGTGTTTTTGTAGTAGTTGGTTTCCTCTTTCTTGTACATACAAATATTAGCTGTTGTAATAACCTGTTTAATGCTGTAACTCAAAGGTTTCCACTCTATTGCAGTAGTCTTGGTGGGTTTTATATCTATTAATAAAAGTGAATTTTTAAAACTGAAATTGTTGTGTTTTTGTTTTTTTTCTATCACTGGGGGGGGGGAATTAAGAGCTACACCTATTTGTTAGATGAGGACCTTCTCCAAAGAAAAGCCGTAAATGTTATAGAATCTGGGCAATGCCTATTCCTACTGTACAGGTCTTCCTTAGATTTCATACTCCAGATCATCGGCTCCGACATATTCAATCTGGACGAAAAAAAACTGGTAGCACAAAGTTTTCTTGTGACCCGGCTCTGTGGTTCATGTACTAGACTAGAGAACAAGCATAAGATTTACCAATGACTTTGTAACATGAGTCTCTCTTGTACTAAAGTTTTTGGTGGACCTAAAAAGAAAAAGTGTACAGAGACGTGTTTCAAGGGCAATGCCCTCTTCCTCAAAGCTCAGAGAAAGAGAGGGCATCGCCCTTCAAACATATAAGCTGCGCCCTGTTTGGAGGACACCCGTCTGGGGGTGTGATGGGGATTCGATACATGCACTTGACTTTATTTCCCTTTGTAAGTACAGTGGAACCTTGGATTACGAGCATAATCCATTCCTCGCATATCAAAGCGAGTTTCCCCATAGAAGTCAATGGAAACAAAGATAATTCGTTCCACATTGACTTCTATGGCATGCAATACTGCATGTGGCCAGAGGTGGGGGGCGCCGGAGAGCCTCGGAAATGCTCGGGGACAGCTCGGCTGATCTCGGAAAGGTTCAGAAACACATTTGGGAACAAAGTATTTCCCAACGGCTCCGAACCGTTCCGCGTGTCACCAGCGCCCCCGCACCTCTGGCCAAATGCGGTACTGCACACCCCATTAGCTTGAATTCTGCTCGTTTTGCGAGACAGGATTTTTTTAAAAAGTTGCTCATCTTTCAAAACGCTTGTTACTCGTGAACCAAGGTTCCACTGTATATTAGATATGTACAGTTTGTTTTGAATAAAAAATTGAATACGTTTTTTGTTATTCAGATGTGTCAATAGTAATGAATTTAAACATATCCGAAATAACAAAAAACAAAATTCAAATCAAATTTGAAAACCAAATCGAATTGTACATACAGTGAGTGAGCGTTGTCAGCTTAGGACAGAAAGCGTGTTGGTGGCAGGATCTCCAGGTGAAAATAAAACTAACACAGCCACCACATCTAAGGACTAGTAAGCTGTAATATGTCACATTTTGTGCTTTTTTTTTTTTTTTTTTTTTTTTTTTTTTTAAATCAGGTAATTTTTACTAAACATTTGTGGGTTTACATACACTTTGTGTTGCTTAACAGCAAAGAGATTTTATTGTCTGTGTAGCTGTGAGCCTAACACTGCAGTTCTCGGAAGGGGGGGCGAGGACGAACTGACTCTACCAATCTACTGGGGTCAGGGGTGGGCAACATGAACAAAACCTGCACTGAGATAACTAAGGGGGGGGGTAGCATTTGCTGACCTCCTCCTGAAGATGCTAGTTGCCTGGCTGTCTATCGATCCTCCAGCTTCAGTTCTTTCATTCACTGGTCTGGAACCAGCATTCAGATAAGGAAAGTCATTGTGAACTCAGAACAATAAACTTGTTGCCAATATTTAACCATTTCCCCACCACCCTATTAACCACTTGTCGACCGCGCTATAGCCCTATGCCAGCTACAGCGCGGTCGTCCAGTTCTGGGACACCGTCATACGATGGCTTCCCGTGATCGCGCCCGCTGCTGGGCGTGGGCGGCGTGTTCTGTGATCATAGTGTGCTCCGGACACTGTTGATCACAGATTGAGGTAACGAGCGAATCGGTGGCTCTCTACCATGTGATCAGCTGTGTCCAATCACAGCTGATCACGGAGGTATACAGATGCTGGTTATTTGGCATTCCTTTTCTCATGCTGACAGCATGAGGATCGGAAAAGAGCGGATAACCGGCTTCTCTAAAAGGGACATCTACACTGATAATCGGGGCACTAATTTATGTGTCCTGATTATCAGTGCAGTCCCACCAGTGCTTCCAATGTCTGCCCACCAGTGCCACCTATAAGTGCAGCCTTATCAGCGCACATCAGTGAAGGAGAAAAATTACCTGTTTGCAAACTTTTATAACAAACTAAAAAAAGTTTTGCTTTTATCAATTTTTCGGTTTTATTTTGAATAAAAAATTAACCCAGTGATGATTAAATACCACCAAAAGAAAGCCCTATTTGTGTGAAAAAAAAAAAATTTATAAACATTTTATTTGGGTACAGTGTTGTATGACCACGCAATTGTCATTCAAAATGTGACAGCGTTGAAAGCTGAAAATTGGTCTGGGCTGGAAGGGGGTAAAAGTGCCCGGTAGGCAAGTGGTTAAAAAAACAGTAAGAAGGTGGACATCTGATTCTGAAGTGACAAATATAAAAGCCACTGCAGAAATAGGGGCACGGGTAGCCAGTGTGCCCATTAAATGTCTGTCCATTGAGCTGCCATTAGACCGCTCACTAAACAGACAAAAGACACAGAACCTACCCCAACACAAAAAACGCCCTCAAACGAACATTGTGTCTGTGGTAAACGCGCAATAAGGCCTGACACCCGTGTTTTATTTTTATTTTTTTTGTCCCTCCTGTCCTGGCCAACCTGGCCTCAAGCTCATTTCAAGTCCTGAGCTACTAGTTTTTCTGGCAGATATTTCTTCATCCACATCGATCGATGTGAATGAAGGAAACTGTTATGCTGTGTACACACGACTGTTTTTAATGACGAGAAAAATGCAATTTTTTAAAATGGTCATTAAAAATGACCGTGTGTGGGCTTCAGAGCATTTTTCACAACGTGAAAAATGGGCATGAAAAAATTGGAACCTGCTCTATTTTGTCTCGTCGTTTTTCTCGTCATGAAAAACGGACGTGTGTAGGCTTTAAAGACGTGAAAAAAATGCGCATGCTCAGAATCAAGTTATGAGACGGGAGCGCTCGTTCTAGTAAAACTAGCGTTCGTAATGGAGATGGCACATTCGTCACACTGTAACGGGCTGAAAAGCGCGAATCGTCTCTCAAACTTTACTAACATGAAGGGTGGCGCCATCCAAATGGAACTTCCCCTTTTATAGTGCCGTCGTACGTCACCGCGCTTTACTCGAGCATTTTTTTCCACGATAGTGTGTAGGCAAGGCAGGCTTGAGAAGAATCGCGTAGGAGAAAAAAAATGCCGTTTTTTTTAATGACATTAAAAACGGTCGTGTGTACGCGGCATCAGGTTAAATATTTCTCACACGTGCCATGAGTATATGTGGATTTACGCCCAAAAAAAACACATTCTGCTACTTCTCCCGAGTATGGAGATACCACATGTGTGAAACTTTTTGTCAGCCTAACCATGCACAGGGGCCCAAAATCCAATGAGCACCTTCAGGCTTTTAAGGGATGTTAATTAAGCATTTGAGTTCCTGACTTCCCATCACATTTGTGGAGGGGCCTAAAATTCCAGGACAATATAAACACCCCCCAAAGGTCTCCTTTTTGGAAAGTATACACCCCAAGGTATTTGCCGAGAGGCATGTTGAATCCATGAAAGCTTTTTTTTTTTTTTTTTGCCACAGGTTTTGAAAAATGCTAAAATAATTTATGTATTAAATATTTTTTATACAAAGTTGTCACATTTAATGAGATATTTCTAACACATGCCATGAGTATATGTGGAATTAAACCCCAAAACACATTCTGCTACTTCTCCTGAGTATGGAGATACCACATATGTGAGGCTTTTTGGCAGCCTAGCCATGTACAGGGGCCCAAAATCCAATGAGGACCTTTAGGCTTTCAAAGGATGTAACTTGTGCCATACCTATCACAGTTTCAGAGGCCATAAAATTCCAGGATAGTAAAAACATCCCCCAAATTACCCCTTTTTGGAAAGTAGCAAATACCTTGTAGTGTGTCTAAAGCCCCGTACACACGGTCTGACTTTTGGCCAACAAACTTAATTTTGAGCAAGTTGGACCAACAATCCGACCGTGTGTACGCTCCATCGGACAAACTTTTTTTTGCTTTTTTCTTGTTTTCATCGGACAAAAGTTGGGTCTGCAAACGGACAAACTTTTGCCCAACAAAAGTCCGATGGAGCAAAGTCCGACCGTGTGTACAGAAAACCATCGGACTTTTGTCCGATGGACAAAACAACTAATGTTAAAATCAACCAACAATAGCAGAAGTTGACCAAAGGGTGGCGGAAAAGAGCAGAAAAACCACGTGATGTTGCAAAAAGTTTTGGGAAAGTTTGCAGAAAAGTCCTGTGGTGTGTATGCTATGGGTGTTCCCGACCAACTCCGTTCGGACAAAAAAACCACGGAAAAGTCCGATGGAAGTCCGACCGTGTGTACGGGGCTTAAGAGGCATGGCATTTAGCTTGCTTTGCTTGCAGTTTAGGGTGGTTTTATAGTCAAAACCTTTTTCTACGTTAATGCATTTCCTGCATTGAGGTAAAAAAAACATCCCACTAACCAACCCCTCGCCCGACCCCCAACACTTACCTGACTCCTCTTACAGATCCTGCGCTGTCCTGGCTGCAGCGTTGTGCTCTTTTCCTGGATGCACAGGAAGACAGCGGAGCCGTAGGCCTGGAAGGAGCAGGCAAGGGGTGTAGCTGAGCCGTGTCCCCATACAGCTTGCTTTGGGGGCCCCTTTAAGAAGAAGGGGTGGAAAGCGTCAGCAGGGGACCCCAGAAGAATGGGTAAGGGGCCGCTCTGTGCAATATCATTACACAGAGCAGGTAAGTATACCCTTTTTTATTTTAAAGCAAAAACAAATATGACTTTAACCACTTTCGGACCGGTTCAAACCAATATACGTCGGCACTTTGAAGAGGGATATCATTGTTATGGCAGCAGCTAGCTACCATAACCCCGGTATCCTCTTCTTCAGTGAGCGGTCTGCTTTCAAATAAAAGTGGTCTCTGCGGCAGATTCGCAGCGAGATCAGTTTTATCGGTGGTGGGAGAGGGCCCCCCCCTCCCGCCATGCTCCGGTGCTCTCCGTCGCTTACCGGAGCCGCCGGCAGGGGCGATCGGGTCCTTTTCTGTGTGTGGTATGGAGACAAGTGAGGGGAAGATGGTCCCCACCCAGCTTCATATCATTGCAGGACGGAAGCGACGTCGAAACGTCACTTCTGCCCATAGCTCTTAAAGCGGAGCTCCACCCGCAAATTTTTTTTTTTTTTTAAAGTCAGCAGCTACTAACACTGTAGCTACTGACTTTTAATAAGGACACTTACCTGTCCTACTCTGAAGGCCCCCCCAATGCCGATCCCTCAATCAGTGCAGGTCCCGCACCACCATCCACACTAAGGGAAACAGACAGTAAAGCCTTACGGCTTCACTGCCTGTTTCCTACTGCGCATGCACGAGTCTCGCGCCGACTTGTGAATGGGCGGCTGCTCTCTGGGCTTACACACAGTTCTCAGAGAGCAGCGCGCCCCATTCACTAGAAGAGGAAGCGGAAGGAGTCCCACCGAGGCAAAGGAAGAGGCAGATTAGGGACTTCCGCATAGCAACGGGTATTTAGGGTGAGTATATATATTTTTTTTTTTTCTATTAATTTTTTTTCTATTTTTTTTTTAGGATTTTTTGTGCTAAATTTTTTTTCTGGGTGGACCTCCGCTTTAAAGGGACATTTTTTTTATTTTATTTTTTTAAAACGACTTTTTTTTATTGCATTTTAGTGTTAAATATGAGATCTGGGGTCAAAAAGACCTCAGATCTCATATTTAGAGGACCTGTCATGCTTTTTTTCTATTACAAGGGATGTTTACATTCCTTGTAATAGGAATAAAAGTGACACATTTTTTTTTTTTTTTATAAGAACAGTGTAAAAATAAAAAGTAAAATAAATGATAAACTTTCTTGTGAAAAAATAAATGATAAACAAAATTTTTTTAACGTGCCCTGTCCCGCCGAGCTCGCGCGCAGAAGCGATTGCATACGTGAGCAGCGCCCGCATGTGAAAACCACACATGTGAGGTATCGCCGTGATCGTTAGAGCGAGAGCAATAATTCTAGCCCTAGACCTCCTCTAACTCAAAACATGCAACCTGTAGAATTTTTTTAAACATCGCCTATAGAGATTTTTAAGGGTAAAAGTTTGTCGCCATTCCACGAGTGGGCGCAATTTGTAGTGTGACATGTTGGGTATCAATTTACTCGGCATAACATTATCTTTCACAATACAAAAAAAAAATTGGACTAAATTATTTTTTGCTAAAAAAAAAGTGCGCTTGTAAGACCGCTGCGCAAATACAGTCAAAGTTTTACGACGATCGCCATTTTATTCTCTAGGGTGTTAGTAAAAAAAAAAACAAAACAATATATAATATTTGGGGGGTTCTAAGTAATTTTCTAGGAATTTTTTTTTTATTTTAACTTGTAAACACAATCTCAAAAAGAGGCTTGGTCCTTAAGGCCCCTTTCACACGGGGGCGTTTTTCATGCGGTTTAGCGCTAATATTAGCTCTATTATACCGCATGAAAAAATCATGCCCTTTAGCCTTCAATGTGAAAGCCCGAAGGCTTTCACACTGAAGCGGTGCGCTAGCAGGACCGCTCCAAAAGTCCTGCTAGCCGCTTCTTTACAGCGGTGAAGGAGCGGTGTGTTCACCGCTCCTTTACCGCGGTCTCCCATTGAAATCAATGGGACAGCGCGGTAATACCACCCGCAAACCGCGGCAATAGCCGCGGTTTGCGGGCGGTATTAACCCTTTTTTGGCCGCTAGCGGGGGTTAAATTTACCCCCCTAGCGACCGCATACCGCGGTAAGAACGACGGTATAGCAGCGCTGAAAATCGCGCTGCTATATCGCCACCGCTCCTGCCCGCCCCAGTGTGAAAGGGGCCTAAGTGGTTAAGGCTCCTTTCACACCTGAGCGATCTGCAGCAACTCTTTTTTTTTTTTTTTAAATGAGCGTTTTTGGAGCGGCACCATTCATTTGAATAGGCCTCTCTCTGCTCCAAAAACGCTCAAAAAGAAGCGCATGTATTAAATCTTGGCACAGAGCTAGGAGCGTTTGCAATTTTTCCACGATGCGTTTGGGGTGCCATTAAGAAATAATGGCATCGCAAACACGTTCTGCTGCGATCATGCGCGTAATCAGGAACACCCAGGTGTGAATGGAGCCTAAAGTATTACTAAACCCACAACAGTAAAATCAGTCTGTATATGCAGTAAAGCATGTTTGATCCTGTCTTTTCTAATCCTCCCCTTCTTCCACCTCCTGATCAGACAGCCTTTGGAATCACCCTGCACATGCTCAGTTTGGTGTGTATTGCTAGAGAGGTTTTTTTTTTTCTTGGGAGGGTGCATGTGATCAGTACAGAGCTAATCAGCACTGTCCAGACAGAGGGTCAGGGGTCCTGCAGCCTCAGAGGACAGTCAGAGGAGAATGAAAACTCTTCCTACAAGCTTTAAGCAGACACTGATAGAAGTCACAAGACTGCTATATACTGCTGATGAGAAAAGGTATTTAGCCGTTTATTATTACTAAAATAATTGCATTTCCATGTTCTGTGTACTGTGGGAGACCAGAAATACGAAGACCAGAAATTGCCGCTGCAGGCAGATGAAGTTTTGGAAAGATGTTTCTCTCTCAGAGACCAAGGGTGCCGGCAATGCACATAGCAATGAAAACAAAAATGGTGAGGACAGCCGCACTCCAATCCAATGTATGTTTATTGAAGAAAGACAGGCACTACAAAAACCAGCATAAACCAGGACAGCTGACGCGTTTCACACTTGTTCAGTGTTTACTAGTGCCTGTCTTTCTTCAATAAACATACGTTGGATTGGAGTGCGGCTGTCCTCACCATTTTTGTTTTCAGTACTGTGGGAGACCAGATATAGTGAATGCAGGCTCCTGGGTTTAGTAACACTTTAATACCACTTTAAATGCGCCTCATTGCATCAAACAAAGCACAGCCCAGCGCAAAGGCAGGTCAAACGCAGCCTCCAAACTGTCGTGTACTGCTCCGAACAAAGTCAATAGGTTTTTGCTAACCTGAGTTTGACATGCGTTCTAAACGCACATAAACAACGCCTGTGAACACGACTCCTGATACAGATACACACTGGAGGTACCTGATGGAAGGCAACCTACCCTCGTGTGCTCACACAAGCACAAGGCGAATGTACACACTGACATTTAATGTCTATAAAATTGACCCCAGGACCTCAGCGCTGCAAGCCATAAAAATCCTGCCCACTTGGCCCACTTAGCACTCATGCAAGCCATGCCTATTGAGCTGTGTTGATCAACACAAGGACACAGAATACAATTGTTTTCTATGTGCCCTGCATGCAATATACAGGTGCTTTGCATAAAAATCAACTCACAAAAACGCATGACAACACCTATCAACACCAACAACAAAAAATAAAAATGTATTATTTTAATCTTTGATGTTGCCTGTGGAGAATAAAAAGGCTTTGAACAACGCAGTTCAATGTGCAACAAAATGCAACCCAATGCGTTGAAAAAGGCATGTTATCATGCATCAACATGCATGCGTTTTCTGCAGCCTCATTCATGCAAGCCTGTACACCATGGATATGCAATTAGCGGACCTCCAGCTGTTGCAAAACTACAAGTCCCATCATGCCTCTGCCTCTGGGTGTCATGCTTGCTGCTGTCAGAGTCTCGCTATGCCTCATGGGACTTGTAGTTTGGCAACAGCTGGAGGTCCGCTAATTGCATATCCCTGCTGTACACTAAACAATCCGTTCTGTGCCAGCAGTGGGGGGGGGGGGGGGGGGGGGGTCAGTGCCTTGTTTACTTTTTTTTTTTTTTTTTTTACTTTATTGAAATGGCAAGGTGACATTCCAATAATTCCTATGCACTATAGAAGGGGTCTCCAAACTTTCTAAACAAAGGGCCAGTTTACTGTCCTTCAGACCTTAGGTGGGCCGGACTGTGGCCATTGGGAGTAGAAAAGTTCCCGACGTCAGTGGGGAAAAATAACGCCCCATCGTTTGTTTCAGTTGGAGCAATTGTGCCCCATCATTGTTGTCATTGGAAGAAATTGTGCCCCATCGTTGGTGTCATTGGAAGAAATTGTGCCCCATCGTTGGTGTCATTGGAAGAAATTGTGCCCCATCGTTGGTGTCATTGGGAGAAATTGTACCCCATTGTTGGTGTCACTGGAAGAAATTGTGCCCCATCGTTGGTGTCATTGGAAGGAATTGTACCCCATTGTTGGTGTCATTGGGAGAAATTGTGCCCCATTGTTGGTGTCATTGGGAGGAATTGTGCCCCATCGTTGGTGTCATTGGGAGAAATTGTGCCCCATCGTTGGTGTCATTGGGAGGAATTGTGCCCCATCGTTGGTGTCATTGGGAGGAATTGTGCCCCATACATCGGCGTCAGTGGGGTAAATTATGCCCTATTGTTGGTATCAGTGGATGAAATAGTACCCCAAGGGCCGAATTAAAAGCAAGCAAAGGGCGGCATTTTGGAGACCACTACACTTCAGCATTGCTGCGGTGCAAAAACTGATTGTGATGCACTGTAATGCCTTCAGGGCTTGTCCACACTATGTGCAGTGACTGGCATTTTTTGGCACTGGATAAATGCCAGTCACCACAAGGGCGCCTAAAAAATAACTCTTTTCTATGCCACCGTTCACACTGCATGCTACATTTTTCCAGTGCACTGGATGGCACCGCATGACACCGCACTATAGTGCAATGCGATGTGCTTTTGTGCAGAGACATAAATGAAGTGTCACTCTGAATACTTCAAATAAAGTAAAAAAAAAAAAAGTAAAGCGCAATGCGATGATAACACAGCTCACTGCAGGAACAACTGACAGCCGCCAGCACACCGAGCATGTAGCATGCAGGCAGTGTGAACCAACCTAAAAACTGCATGTTAATGTGCATGTATTTTCTATACATTGTGATGTGAATCAGCTTCTACCCAAAGCTGTGCTATACATACCCACAATACAGGTGCTGAATAAAGCCCATGCCCCTCTGCAGGTAAAGGACTACTTAAGCTCCACCCCTCTTTTTACTATTGCACACCCTATATGCCCATCCCACCCTGAAGAACATAGCTCCACCCCCTTGTGATATAAAGCAGGTGACTACTCTCTGGACCACACCTATGTGACCAGATTAGTTGCATACAAGGTGATCAGAGATCAGGCTTTAGCTGGGATCAGGTTTGTGGTCTGTAAAGAGACTTCTTTAGAACAATGCTTTCAAGAAGGACCAGGAAGCAAGCGGGCAGAGCGGTGGGCAGAGCGGCGGGCAGCGGAGATTCCGGTTTGGGAATGGTGGACCCCCTGCAAGAGCAGAAGAATGAGAAGATTCGCCTCTTCATGTTGGACTTTATTCAGCAAAGTGAGTCTGACGAACCAATTACATTTGAAGTGGGTAATACTCTGCAAACTGTGTTATGAGTGATGGAGCCCCATAGAGAAACCATTAAAGTGCAACTCCCCCCCCCCCCCCCCCATCCTGGTTTGGGCCCCATAGCAGTTGTGTGGTCTGCCATGGCTATAGTTATGGCTTTGGTCACATCTATACAGTGCTGGGGTAAGGTGATGCAGGGCGAAGATGCCACACTGAACCCCCCCCCCCTGGTTAGCAGTGATGTCACTGTCGGCCTTGTATGAGAAGCAACTGGCACAGGGCACCCCTCCTCATCCCTGCAATGGACCATTGTGCCCAGGGCAGCCGCCCCTCCTGCCTACCCCTTGTCCCAGCCCTGCATTTACATTTATGCATATTGTACATTGGTCGCATCTAGAGCTGTAACTACAGGTGATTGAACCCCATAGAAAAAACAATAAAGGGGGGGGGGGCTACAAATACTGCAGCTGGTGACTTTTAATATTAAGACACTTGCCTGTCCTGGAGTCCAGCGATGTCGGCAGCGGAAGATAAGCAATCGCTCGTCACTCGGCTGCCCCCACCGCCATCCTCCGTGAAGGAACCAGTAAGTGAAGCCTTGCGGCTTCACTGCCCGGTTCCCTATGGCGCATGCGCGAGTCGCACTGTGCCGTTCTCACTGGTCCCTGTTGTGTTCTGGGAGCCGAGTGTCTCCTAGAACACAACGGGTATTCTGCGGGAAGTGACTTACTAACCGCAGAGAAGACTCCCGGAAGTGGGTGCAAATACCTGTCTTTAGACAGGTATCTGAACCCCCCCTGAAAGGTGCCAAATATGACACCGGAGGAGTCTCGCTCGCACTCCTCCCCCTCGTGCTCCTCCCCCCATGGTCTGCTATCTGCTATGACTATATTTATGCCCCATACCAAATACATTACAGGGGGGGGATAATGTGGGCTTTGACATGTGTACACCCCAACCAGCAGCTTGAAGGGGGGCAGTAAAAAGTGGATCCAGTGCTTGTCTTTAAACCCCCCCTCCCCCTCCCCCAATTCAAAATGTAAGTGTAAAGATCTTGTAATTGGGTTATGACCCAGGCTCTGATGTATTGAAGTTTCCACCTGGTTCCTCTGGTAAGGGCTTGTTCACAACAGGTGCTGATCTGCAAGAGCTCACCCCTTTTTCCCCCCAAAAAATGAATTCTAAAGTCTTCTTTTTTTTTTTTTGTTAGAAAAAGACCGCATTAAGGAGGTAAAAAAAGAGCTGGAGGTCCTTAGCGCTATCCCAGATCAGATCCTGGAGGTGGAGCTCCTGAAGATGCCGCTATCCATCCGACAGATGAAGGTTGCAGACTATTACAGTGAGTCAAGTTTAGGGAAAGTGTCCCATTTTATTCTAGTCTTATTCTCATTATTTTGTAAATCAACACCCTAAAACCCAACACATTTTTAAAGCATCTACACTTTAAATATTTATGAGAGTAGTAATCTTAAAGGGGAGTTCCAGCCTTTTTATGTTTTATTAAAAATCGGCAGCTACAAAAAGTGTAGCTGCTGACTTTTAATAAACAGACACTTACCTGCTCCACAGTCCAGCGATGCGGCCACCCGGAGCGTCGCTCCTCTCCCCCGGCGCCTCCATTCACACTGTGGGCACCCGGCCGTGACAGCTTTTGGCTTCACGGCCGGGCGCGCACTACGCGAGTCGCGGTGCGCTATAGGAGTGGACAGGCGATCTCCTGGGACCTGTCACGTGTCCCAGCCGATCGCCTACAGGGATTGACCGCCTAAGGCGAGAGGAGGAGTTGCCTAGGCGGTCCCAGGGCGTAAGGAGGAAGTGGGACAGGAAGTCCCACTCCTAACGAAGCCCGCACTCCCCCCTAAAAAAAATTGCATGCCAAATGTGGCATGTAAGGGGGCGAGGAGTGCTTAAAGCGGAAGTTCCACTTTTGGGTTGAACTCCGCTTTAAGCTAGGCCTGCTTCTCCCGCTGGTAGACTCCCTATGTGGCACTCCAGTGAGAAGGCCTTAAGGGCTGCCATTGATCCCAATGTTCAACTATCATTGTCTGGAGTGCACGCCAAAATCATGTATGTGTTCTGTTAACCCCATTACTGTACTAATAAAACTTTGCATATGAATACGTTTCTAAACCATGTGCAGCACGTGCTATTTAACCTAGTAGAAAACCTATCATGTAGGACCAGGGCTTTTTTCTCAGACTGCCCAGCGTGCCCATGCGAAAAGACGGCCCTGCCCCTACCCACCTCTGAGCACCGTCCCTTGGTTCCACCCCCTGCCTCCCAGTACTGGCCCTTTTTTTAGAGAATACAGAACCAAGTATGTTGTGGTTCTATGTAATTGCTATGGAATTTAATAACAAGAAAAGCAGTAAATGGATTCCTTGCAATCGGCACCAATCGATTTCCCCCCCACCTCTTCCTGACAATAGAGCCCCCACCCAAGCAGCAATAGAAAAAACAGTAAAATAGATCCCCTGCAATCGGCATCAATAGATCCACCACCCCCCCCTTTTTCCCAACAATACAATAGATGCCTTGCAATCAACTAATGGACCCCCCCCCCAATGGTTCCTCCAAGCAAGAATAAATCTTTCCCTGACACAACAGACCCACCAAAACAAAATACCCCCAAGCAACAATAGATTCACCCCAGCAGCATCACTAGACCCAGCAACATATGACTCCCCGCCCCAGCAACGATATATCACATAACCCCCCCAGTAACAATAGATCACAGATCTCCCTCACCAGCAACAATGGACCCCGGAAAAACAATAGATCCTTTGACTAAAGTGGTGCAGATGCAGTCTGTCTTCCTTAAATCTCAACACACCTTTGCCTGTTTATGGCCACACTGACACACACTGACACACACTGACACACACTGACACACACTGACACACACTGACACACACTGACACACACTGACACACACTGACACACACGGCTTTACTTGGGTTTAAAGCGGCTCTCGTCTACAGCCTTTTCTAAATGCGCAAGTCGTGTTCCCGGACAGCAGCATGGGGGGAGACATCAGTAATGCCGCATACACACGCTCCTGAATTTCCGACAACAAATGTTCAATGGGAGCTTGTTGGTAATTCCGACTGTGTGTAGGCTCCCTCGGACATATGTTGTCGGAATTTCCGACAACAAAAATTTGAGAGCTGATTCTCAAATTTTTCGATAACAAAAGTTGTTGTCGGAAATTCCGACTGTGTACACAGTTCAACGCACAAATTCTACGCATGCTCGGAATCATTGAACTTAATTTTTCTCGGCTTGTCGTAGTGTTGTACGTCACGCGTTCTTGACGTTCGCAATTTCCAACATTTGTGTGTGTAGCGGGTGTTAAATATAGTGGGGTGTATCTGGGCAGTAGATGGCCCAGATACATTGATCTTAGGGATTTATGGACATTTTGGAGTGTGGGAGGTATGAATGGTGTAATGTTCCCGGCGGTCCCTGGGTGGCGCTTCCGCCTGGGACCGGGGTCGAACTACCATTCCAGAGCCGTGCCCTTTTTGTCCTCTCACGGTGGTGGGGCGGGGAATCCGCTGTGCCTGCTGGGAGAGGATATAAAGGGGGGCGGACATCTTGCGCACGAGGTCCATTCCCCAGGCACCTTCGGCCTGGGGGCTGCTGTGGTTCATCTGTGCCCAGGCGCCCTTGGCCTGGGCGTGTGGAGTCGAGTTCCATCCCAGGCACCTTCAGCCTGGGGTGAGGTACTACACCAGGAGGCCTAGTACCTTCGACTGGGTCCCGCGAGGGCGAAGCATTCCTAAGGTGCCCCCGGTATTGGGTGCCTGAATCCAGGGCGTAAGGGACCGGAGACGTGACCTCCCCGAAGAGCCAACGCAGCATTTGCTGGTGCCGGTGGAGGCCTCTGGTGACCGTCCGGATGGATGTCTTCCTCTGACAGGGGTCGTTTGTTCTAAAGAAGGTACTTCATGTTCTCATGGTCTGTGGCAGGCCTCATCCAAGGCCTGTGGCAGGGGCCTCAGTGTTCACCCAGGTCAGTGGCAGGGACCAAATTCACGGTCGGTGGCAGTGACTGTGCGCCAAGCCGACAGGTTAATTGGTTGTCAGCGAGCTGGTCGGTAAGTAGGCTTGGTTTTTCCCTGGGCATTCCCCAGGCCATGTTATCTGCTTTAGCCTTCCAATGCTACTTACCGTGATAGCCAGCTATAGATGGGGGCGGTGGACATGTTTTTGTTTTCACCTGTGGTGCTTGTATTGGTCCAGCAGTGCACCAACACCTTTGCTGCCATTGTGCTACGCTGGGTGTTTGGTGTGCTCCTGTACCTTTTTTAAGGAGGGGTGGCTCCCCTTCAGTCCACCTGTCCTCATCTAACCATCAGAATGCATGTGCCTCCATTGTGGGGACACTCAATGTTAGTGTAGGACCACAGACTCCAGGGGGCCTTGGCGTGGCTCACGCATGCGTTTGCAAATGCGTGCGGACAAACCCCTGTTTTTAACGCATACTGTTAGACAGGTTAATTGGTTGGTTGTCGGCGAGCTGGTCGGTAAGTAGGCTTGGTTTTTCCCTGGGCATTCCCCAGGCCATGTTATCTTCTCTACACCTTGTCTGTTCTTTTAAAAGTCAACCGGTTCAAGTCAATAAAACAGTGTTGGACTTTTCTTGGTGTGGAACTCGTGTTACTGGAAGCTAAGTGTCCCTGTCGGTGAGTGGCAATCATCCTCCATAGGAGAAGCTGAGGCTCCAGTCTAAAACACAGACCCGAGGGTAAACGGTTTTGCTCATATCTCTGCATCCTACATCAGAGAGCCGAGCTGGTGGTGTGCATCTTTCCCCTTCTCCCAGATACCCCTAGACGAGTAGAACCAGCCGTGAATAGAGGGGAGAAGCTGGGGAAGGACCGCTGCATGTGTATGCAAGACAAGTTTGAGCCAACATCCGTCGGGGAAAAAAAATCCACGGTTTTGTTTTCGGAATGTCCGATCGTCTGTACGCGGCATTAGTCTTCACATTCTGGTTAAGGAGGTGCGGAGACTATCTGCACGGGTATTGCACCTCACACTAATAAACTGATTTCTCACAGCTCTTATTTTTTAAAGCTGAACTCCAGACAAACTGTAAATACACTTGTAGCGGCCTCACCCCTCTCTCTAGTTTTATCGGTTATACGGCTGTTGTCTAGGGGTACCTGGGAGAGAGAGATGAGATACACCACGGCCCATGTCCTCCATAGCTGAGAGGTGAAGGCCAGAAGATTGGGTTTGGTGTAGGTGTCCTAGAGTCAAGTCCAGTACTTCGTTCCTGACTCCTTTGCTCCTAGTAACCAGAGTTACACACAATGACTAGGTCCAACTGCGTTTTATTCTTCAAACAACAAACAGTTTCTTCTACTGAGAAATAATGGGGGATAGATCAAGGCACAATCTTTTCCCTTCTGTTGCTAACCACTGTGATATCACCCGTGGCGAATAGTCACTGCCACTGACTATGTGAAGTAGAACGTGAATTACCTTCGCTAGCACGGCCCCTGTCAAGGGAAGGAAATCCGTCCAAGGGAGAAACCGGAGGCCTCTCTGTCACCAGCGATGCTGCGCCAGACTCTCCAGAGAAGTTCCGCACACCAGTCCTCACGAACTCAGACACGGGCACCCAAGGAGTTAGGGCCCCCTCGGATTCCTCCACCCTCTCGGAACTCAGTCGAAGGTACTGAGCCCCAGGCATCTGCCATAGTACCTCACCCCAGGCTAAAGGTGCCTGAGATGGACTCCATCTCTGCTGCGGCCAGGTCAAGGGCACCTAGGCCTGGAACGCCAGCACCCAAGCTGAAGGTGCCTCCGGCTCCCACTCCGGACTCTTAACTCTGAACCCTGTGGTAAGGGCGTCCGCCCTCTTTATCCCCTCTCCCTTTGCGTCACAGCAGGTTCCCTGCCCCGCTGCACCAGCTCCAGGGGAGGACAAAAAGGTACAGTCTTGTGGTGTGAGTTCAGCTTCGGCCCAGGGCAACAGCGCCACCTGTGGACTGCAAGGAACCTCACACCACCAGAGTCCTCCAAGAACCAGAAAAAGGTCTCGGATCCCCCTACCAATTTGTGCATCTGGGTTACACTACCACCCAGATGCCTCCCTTAAATTCAAACACCCGCTACACACTGAAATGCACATGAGCGGTCTTCCAAAGGATTTCATCTCTGTCCATCTAGTTCTGAAACTTACACAGCATGGCCCTGTCCAGCACCATAGGAGACCTGATTTTTGTTTGCTGCAGTTTAGCAATACTTAAAGTGGAACTTTACCCATAACTTAAAAAATGTTCTTTAGCAAAGCATATACATTTCCACGTTCACAATTGAGCTACAAAAATTTGTGTAAATTGCCTCCAGTATTATTCCCGTTTCTTCTTGTTGGAGGCGGCCATTTTGCTGACGTCCGGATACCCTGAGCAGCAGTAGATCGGCATCTACAAATTTAGCACAGTGCCAAAAAATAGAGAGCAACTGAGCATGTGCCGAGCAGGATGAGACTGTATTACTAGATTGTAAACCGTATATTCACTACTTTTTTATATATATATCTATATATATATATATATATATATATATATATATATATATATATATATATATATATATATATATATATATATATATATATATATTTTTTTTTTATAAATGGCTATATACCTGCAAAAGTGGCAAGCCTAAAGGCTCAGTTCATACCTGAGCGTTCCGAATTGCGGGCAAAATCGTGGCATGCTTGTGCGATGGCACGATATTGTCGCATCATAAATCGTGGCAAATCACAACGTGCTTTTTACTCAAAAAAGAGCAGAAGGTTCTTTTGGGCGACAGCATCGTGAATTGCAATAAATCGGGCTGCAATCGCAGCAAAATCGTGCCAGGATTGGGGTGCAATTTAGAAGTAATGGCATTGTGCAAGTGTCCCATGATTCGGATTGTTAAGGTGTGAATGGAGCTGAAGTGATCTGGCAAAACTTGAAGTATAACTGAAGGCAAAATGTTTGTTGGTTTGTGTACAGGGGGATTGGAATGCTTGCTGTATTTTTATTTATTTTTTCCTTTGCTGTCTGTGTCCCTGTTCCGGAGATTCATGAATCGATCTATGGTCTCTGACACCCCCTATTCAGGTGTCCGGTCCCTTTTCGGGCACCTGAATTACAGCGGCGGGGGTGTTTTTTTTTTTTTTTTTTTTTTTTTTTTTTTTTTTTTTTTGAAGCACCTGATTAGAGCCATAGGCGCCTAAAAATGTGAGAAGCGGGCGCAACGCTGTGCTGAGCTCAGCTGTATGTTGGCAAAGGAATTCGCCTGATTGGCTGAAACGACAGGCGCTGTGATTGGACGCCTATCAGGCATCCAATCATAGCAGAGGAGGAGTGGGCGGGAGAAGACATTGGGGTCGAAGAAATGGAGGACACCGCTCGCCGTCACCCGCTGCCCACCCGAGACAAGGTAAGTGCTGGGCAGACGGCGGGGGGAACAGTGAGCCTGCAATTGATGGGGGGGGGGGGGGGGGGGTGTTCAGACTTTTTCAGTTTGTTTGCGCCCCCAAAAAATTTGGCGCACCAGCCGCCACTGGTTTTGCCTAATAGTTTTACTTTAACTTTGGGACTAAAGTTCCACTTTAGGACTAGAACCATCTCCCCCATATGACCAGACGGTTAAAGAAGCGACAGCAGACTGAGCTCCTCTGTCACTTCGCTCTCTCCTCCTATCTGTATGCTCCTTGCACTTTAGGATAGCTAATGCCTACTGGTGCTGCTTCTCCCTTCCCCGATTTGGGTTCTGCTACACTGGGACTGATACCAGGTCAAATTCAGACACTTCTTGCAAATATGTACAGTACATACAGATGTTTTGTTATGATCAACTTCAATGACCGAATGTGAAATGCTTCTCAGACCTTGTCACTAATTCTTCATTCCAGAGCTGATGGGAGCAAACAAAGTGCAGGATGCTGCATTGCTAAAGGTGAGGCCTGCTGGCTGTATTGGAAGCCATACATGACTTGGTGCTTTTTAGGTAACATTTCAGTGTTAAACTGCTTTTATTGCAGGTGGATAGTCTGGATGAAGAGCTTTGTGACGCCAAACTTTTAAGAAAGAACAGCAAAAGAGGTAAGGGTTTAAGTTTCTTTCCTGGTTTTTGTGTTTACCAGAGGTGCTGTAGGTTGGCATGTTCCCATTGGCACACATCCCCCCCCCCCCCCCAACATTTTTTTTATTTGGTTACGATCCTAAAAAAATTCACGTGCAACACGAGGGGGGGGGGGGGTGAGAAATACTAAAACTGGAGCACACCGAATCTGGTGCAGCTGTGCATATTAACCAATCAGCTTCTAGGTTTTATTGTCGTGCTTAACCACTTTGTATCTGGACCAATGCTAAAACTTCACTCCTAAATGAGAACAAAAATCGACTTTTCTTTTCTTAGAAAATTACTAAGAACCCCCAAACATGTACGCATGTTCTTTTCATGCGACAACACTGAGTGTTACATGAAAAGATCTAATATTTGCGTGTGATAATTTTTTTTTAGGCCCTATAGAATAAAATGAGTGTTGCAATTTTTTTGTCGCACAGTATTTGCACAGCAGTTTTTCAAACGCAATTTTTTTTTTTTTGGGGGGGGGGGGAATACATTTCAATTAAATAAAACCCAATATTTACCCCAATCTTTTTCTGTGAAAGATTTTACGCCACGTAAATAGATACCTAGTATACCATGCTTTAAAATTGTTTGTGGAATGGTGGCAAACTACAGTGCTTAAAATTCTCCATAAATGCTTTTAAACGTCTTTATAGGTTACCAGTTTAGAGATACACAGGAGGTCTGGTGCTAGAATTATTGCTCTCATGTCTGGTGCCAACACTGTTTACATATGCATGCAGGAGTAACATGTTTGCATGGGGGGGGGGTGCTTTAACTGGATGGAACAACATCCCTTGTGATGCCATGACAGGTCCTCCTTATGGGGAGACCTGTGGTCTTGGACCCCCAAATCTCTCCTCTCCTCTGGCCTCCCGTGTAGCTGGTCAGACACAGATCAGTCTGATCAGCTGCTTTCCAAGCCACTAAAGGTTGGGTAAACTGAGGCGGAACCTCGTCGCTCTTGGTGTCCGGTCTGGGGTCACACAGGAACAACATTTATTCCTCTGTTCCATGCAGCCATCACCGCCGGTTGCATTGCTCTTGGGCTCTGCGATCAGATGGCGGAGCCTGGGAGAGGGGTGGGACCCCCTTCCGCCACCCACAGAAATGATCAAGTGGCTATTTAACCACTCAAATCACTTCGGCTACAAACAGAATCGCTGGCGGAAAAGGTGCAGGCATCCTGGTATACCGGCTGCAAACCGAGGACGTCCATGGGCATCCTACAGGTGGGAATTGGTTAGATGCTGATTGGTTACTGTGCACAGCTGCCCCAGATTTAGTACTTTTTTTTCCTAATGTATATGTGTATACAGCTGTCACATGACCCAGCTCTCTCCCAGCCTGTCTGCTGGTAAACACAAGCAGGAGGAGCTTCTAGTCCTCTGCTGCTGATCATATTAAAAAAAAATCAGCCTTTGGAATAGAGTATATAAATTATCAATGAACTTTTAAATTTGCATACAAATATATATATATATATATATATATATATATATATATATATATATATATATATATATATATATATATATATATTTGAAGTCTTTATGTAGCGGGCTGTTGCTTTAAGAACCCAGAGACTACCATACCCAGGGTGCATTGCCCCGCGCAAGGACTGCTGGGGTGGGCTATTTAACTGAGGGGCGGACCAGAGTTCATTCTCTTTGGACATCGCCCGTCTAGCAAGTGGAACTCTGTGCTGAGTCTGTTCCTGACAGGGCCTGAAGTTTAGGCCTTGTGCTTCCAAAGAGCCTTCAGTTTCCACTGAGGAGCCTGAGGGACATCTCATCCTGCTACCCACCTACTACTTCCAGGAGGACCGAAGACCCGGGTGTTATGGAACCTGTGTACCGAGACACAGCTGCGGACTGGTCCGGTTGGGATAGAGAGTACTTGCTCAGAGATGGTACAGGATCTCTAGGCCCAGTGTTTGTTGTTCGGGACTCACCAGTTAGAGTTTGCATCTGCACACCAGAGGGACAGTGCATTGAGTAGCATTAGTGACTTTTACCTTATTCCTAAAGTTTACAAGTACCTATTCCTGTGGATTACAATTTGTCTCCCAAAGTGCACCACCATTTGCTAGCGAAAATCCATCTCCACGGAACCTACACATAGAACAGTCAGGCCTGACTTTTAAGTTTAGACATTGCTGGGCGCCATCTTGCCCATGAGGGAGGGGAGCTGCAGGTGTGTGTGTGGGGGGGGGGTGTGTGTGTGGGTGTGGGGGGGGGGGGGGTGTGTGTGTGGGTGTGGGGGGGGGGTGTGTGTGTGTGTGTGGGGGGGGGGGTGTGTGTCTTTTTTTTTTTTTTATTATTATTGCAGGGCTCTGCATATGCTAATCTATACAGTTTATCTGCTTAACCATTTTGTTTAGTAAAAGTACCAGGATTAAGCAGACAAGTTGTTGGTGTGATTACTTTGCTGAGGGGACGGTCAGTGCCAGTTATACCATATCCCTGTGTGACCTAAAGTTACAGGTCTCACAATCCTATCATCCCCCTACTAGCTGTGCCAAGGGAGGGTAGAGCCATTTGCTGGGGGTTGACAGTGGTGTATTGCAGGCCCGAAACATCATACCAGCGGCTCTTAGCTGGGGGTATCGCTATATTTATTTTATGGAAATAACCTGGTGTGGGTGGATTTCTGCTAGTGACAGGCTGTGTTCCACTAATCCAGCCAGTGTTTTAGCATAAGAGGGAGGTGAAGCATCCATCTACATGTAATGACCCACCCCCATTGCGTTTAGTGGGTGGGCTATCACTCCTACATGTGACTCTGTAGTCACATGGGCTGTTCAGATGTGATGGAGGAAATGCTCGTCATAAAAACTCACTGAAGACTGAGCATGTGCAGAACTGCCAACACTACTGTACCAGATCCCTAGCTGGATTGGGGACATGGACAGAAGGGGGAGAGAGAGCAGCAGGATCAACCAGGTTTATTGCAGCATACAGAAAATGAATCGTGTAGTGATGTGGGTTTAATGATACTGTTAGTCCCTCTATCTAGATTGGCTTGAAAAGGGCATACATTTCTCTGCCTTGATCTGCTCTGTTATAAGGCACATGCACCAATACACATGAGACCAGCCACAGAAACCACCGGATTGTTTACTGGGCTTGCTGGTAAGAATGGTAAGCCTGAGAAACACTGGCGAGCTGGTGGGGAGACACAACCTCTGCTGATGCTTCAAAAAGCAATCAAGCAGCTAATCGGATCGATTTTATGAGAGCGAGAATCGTCGGCTGAAAAAAAAATGCAGGGGTTATGGCTTCGGCCATAACCTGGTGTGGGGGTGTGTGTGTGGGGGTGTGTGTGTGTGTGTGTGTGTGTGTGTGTGTGTGTGTGTGTGTGTGTGTGTGTGTGTGTGTGTGTGTGTGGGTGTGGGTGTGTGTGTGTGTGTGTGTGGGTGTGTGTGTGTGTGTGTGTGGTGTGTGTGTGTGTGTGGGTGTGGTGTGTGTGGTGTGTGTGGTGTGTGTGGTGTGTGTGGTGTGTGTGGTGTGTGTGGTGTGTGTGGTGTGTGTGGTGTGTGTGGTGTGTGTGGTGTGTGTGGTGTGTGTGGTGTGTGTGGTGTGTGTGGTGTGTGTGGTGTGTGTGGTGTGTGTGGTGTGTGTGGTGTGTGTGGTGTGTGTGGTGTGTGTGGTGTGTGTGGTGTGTGTGGTGTGTGTGGTGTGTGTGGTGTGTGTGGTGTGTGTGGTGTGTGTGGTGTGTGTGGTGTGTGTGGTGTGTGTGGTGTGTGTGGTGTGTGTGGTGTGTGTGGTGTGTGTGGTGTGTGTGGTGTGTGTGGTGTGTGTGGTGTGTGTGGTGTGTGTGGTGTGTGTGGTGTGTGTGGTGTGTGTGGTGTGTGTGGTGTGTGTGGTGTGTGTGGTGTGTGTGGTGTGTGTGGTGTGTGTGGTGTGTGGTGTGTGTGGTGTGTGTGTGGTGTGTGTGGTGTGTGGTGTGTGTGTGGTGTGTGTGTGGTGTGTGTGGTGTGTGTGTGGTGTGTGTGTGGAGGGTGTGTGTTCCTTTTTTATATTGGCTTTTGAAATTTTACAAATGCACAAATTTTAGAAATTGGATTTTCGTGTGGGTGGGGAAAGGCTGTCTTTTCAATATAATTTGAGGAAATAAGATCTGAGGGAAAATGTGGACCAACAATAAACAAATTTGAGGTTCTAACCCAAACCTGTACATTTTAAACACCCTAAAGTTTTGGTTGAAGTGGGTTAAGCTATCAAGCACTTTGCATTGAGAAGTTATATTTCGGATTTGACCCTTTTTTTTTTTTTTTGTAGTTAAGGTGACGGCCTCTACAGAATACCACGATCACGTTGGCTCTAAAGGGATGTCCACCATCCAGAAAAGTAGGACTGTCCAGGTGCGTCTGTCAAAAGGGTAGAAAGAATATTCAATCGAAATATGATAGAACTACACAAAGATAATGTAGACCTTTTTGCTGTCTGATTCCTATTTAAAACTATGTATAATTTTTTTTATTTTATTTTTTTCCTTCCAGGTCACCAAAAGTAAATCTTCTGTTGATGGTTCCAAGAAGCCCACCATGTTAAGGTAGCTATACAAGGCTTTTAAGTGTATGGAGGCCCTCTAAATGAAAAATGAAGAGACTTTATTCACTGAAATCTGCAACTTCTCTGTGCACTCCCTGCCCCCTTACCTCTGTTCGCTTCTGTCTTACTCCGAAGGAAGGGTGGGGACCAGAGCCATCAGAGATGGATGGGGCCTGCAAAACAAGCGGTGGTCAGCGCTAGACATGTGCAATTTGTTTTAGTTCCGAATTAGTTTAACAAATTTTGTCAAATTCTGAAATTTCGGAAATTGGAATTTCGGAATATTTAAATTTTGGAAATTTTAAATTCCAAAATTAGGGTTTTTGAATTTCCAAAAAAATGCAAAAAACACGAATGTAACAAATTTTTCGGCAGTGCACAGCTCTGAGGTGGACTGGGACTTCAGCATTTCTGGTAAGAGAACTGAGTTGGTGGGCACTGCAGTATTACTAGATGAGGTGTGTGTGTGTGTGTAACTAGGTTGGTCTTCAAAGTGAGCCTCTAAACAAAAATTACTGAGCAGCCAGCTATTCTGCTGCCCCTGTAGTGATGTAGCACAAACAGTTTGCACAGCGCTTTACAATATAAATCAGTTACAATAAAGGGCTCTGCTCATAATCGCTTATGATCTAATGGATAAGAACTGGGTGATGAGCTGATAGAAGAATTAAAAGTTGGTGTGATGGGCTTCCCTGGAGAGACAAATTTTCAGGAATTGCCTAAAGGTGACCAGAGTAGGAGATGGCCAGACAGATTGGGGTAGGGAGTTCCAGCGGATGGGAGAGGCTCTGCAGAAGTCCTGGAGAATAACGTGGGAGGAGGAAACAAGGGAGTTGAAGAGCAGGAGGTTATGGGAGGAGCGGGGGGGTTTGGGTGATATTTGAAGACCAAGATTGGTGATGTAGCTGAAGGCAGAGTTGTAAATGGCTTTACATGATGTTGGTATTATGAATTTAATTTGGGAAATCGCAAGCCAGTGGAGGGACTGTCAGAGAAGGGTGTCACACTGAGCAGTTGCTGAGGTAGAGGAGTCTGGCAAAATGTAAAAATTCTCATATACAAATTCTTACACTGCTGCAGTATTCTCACTAAATTTAGGGTCCAAGATATCACAGGCCCAGTGATATCTCCTTCTAGGCTATGTCTGGTGTATATTCTATTTTATATTTTTATAGTCTATTCTATTTTTCGTATTTGTTTTATTACAGTATATATTTAGATTCTATTTTCTGCTGGTGAATGTGGGCTTTTTTAAATTGTGAGTGGGGGCTGCAAAATTGTGATTCTATTCTGTGGGGTTTTTTGTACTGTGACTGACATGTGATGACCTTTTTTTATTTTTTTTACTTAATTTTAGATCCATATCTGCCACCCCCCTTGGTAAAATGCCTAGGAAGCTTTTGTCATCTACTTCAATCTGTCGATCGCAGTCTCAAATGTCCAGGTACCAAGCTTGGCCTATGTAGATGTGGGTGAAGGGTAAAAAAAGATGGAAAATGGTTCTAGTTCTCATGATTCACCATTATAAGTCTGGTCTGCCTATCAGTTTATTAGGTGGACCCTCCAGTATCCTCTATGGTGCGGTGGATGTAAATGGACATGTCAGTTTACACCTGCTAACATGGGATCCTATCTTCTAAAAAAAAACAGACAGATGGATCTGATGGTAGTCGCATTTAAACAGGCGGTCTGTTTACATCCAACTGCCCATAGAGGGCAGCAGGCCGTCCGCTCTGCATACATGGAGCAGGCACTGACTAGTCGTTTGCTTGCTCAGCGGGGATCAGTGGACAGATTCCCTATTGAGCAAGTTCGCCCCATGTGGAAAGGGTCTGAAGCACGTTGTACTTTTTACAAAAAAAATGCACTTTTATAAATAAGTGTGTTGGAGGAAGTAAAGTCCACTGATTTCTACAAGTCCTTCTGCTATGGTGTCAGATGAGACTTGACTTCTAGGCATGTGCAATTCGTTTTGTAACGAATCGAAATTCGTCTGAATTTAGCAACTTTCGGACATTCGGAAGCATTCGAATTTCCAAACAAAGCAATTACAAATTAAAACCGAATCCGAAATAAATTATATTGCAAATAGCGAATGCCCAAATGTCTTCAGCATAATTTTTTATGAAAAGTTACGAATGTACGAATCCATACGAAGCACAATAACACTCTGCTCTGCTCTCTGCTCCTCCCTCACCGTGCTGAATTCCCTCTCAAAATGGTGTACAGGGGCGGAGGCTATAGCCGCATGTAAAAAACAAAAGTAAAATACGAGATTTAGAATCGTTACAAATAACCGCAATGTATTTAGAAAAGTACAAATCCATTCGAAGCACATTAGGTATAATAGGCAGCGTCGTCGTGAGAGAGACACGGAAAATTACAAATCAACGAACCCAAAAAAAGTTACGAAAGTAGGAGTTGTGTCCAGAATCAACGAAAAACAATGTACCCTACCGATAGTACGAATTGGTCCGAACACGAAAAATCCCGTCTAGTAAAATTACGAATCAACAGGACCGAAAAGAAACGAACCGATACTAAACAAATTTTTCCGTTGTGCACAAGAAACGAACCGAAACTAAACATTTTTTCCATTGTGCACAAGTCTATTGACTTCCATTCACAAATCCCTGAATGGATGACCTTTTACATAAATGTAACACCACTGCATTCAAGGTCCAAAACGGTCCTAATACACCCAATGTGTGAAAGAAGTTGCAAAGACCAAATAGTATACACTACAGCAAAACAAATATTATTATAGTGCTGCGCTACACCCGAGGAGGATGACCGTTGGGCAACGCTTACCTTCATCCAACTGTATAAACCATGACAAATTGCATACAGATCCTAAAGTGCAAGTCCATATAATTTTTTTTTTTTTTTTTTTATGTTGACTTTTATACACCTGGAGTATGGCACTTTGATCCATGAGACTATCTGTAATTGTGTTTTGCAATTTGTCACTTGGTTTTTAGCGTTTGGAGGCAAGTGTTGGACTAACGGTCATCCTCCTGGGGAGTAGCGCAATACTTTCAAAGATATATAATGAATGACATTGCTGTGAAGGCAGAGTTTAGATGAGGAGCTAGCAGGTAGAACTTGCAAGTTCTATACTTCTATACGAGGGGATGTAGTCTTTGGTTGATGCTACTCATATTCAGGGGTGTACCATGGTCATTGTTGGAAAGGCAGACTTTTCTTCTTATTAAATTTTCCTTGTCTGTATCAGATGCACCAGATCATCGCGAAACAGGGTGAAATCTTCACTGATTGACCACCAGTTCCTGGATGGTATCCCGCTTCTTCATATACCGCTAGTAGATGGCCAGGTAACTGCTGCAAATGTTCACTCAAACTTTTTTTTTTTGCCTTTCATGCTTGCTACTCTGTATTGTAATTTTATTAGATGTGTTTTTGTAGATCCCACCTCTACTGGCTATCTTTGTATTGGTGTTAGACAAGATCTTTGTTAAAAAAAACAATTGTCTATCTAGAATGTATTGGCTTCACGGATTGGGAAGACTTGGATTTAGGCCTGTTTTTCATAAAGTTATGTATGGGCTCTAGGAATGAGGGTTTCATTTGGCACTGGCCACATGTCTGGAGGACTAGGCACTTGGTCATGTGATTTTTGTTTAAGCTGGTCTTTAGTAGAGGGAAATGCCAGCCAGTTTATGGATGTCACTATTATAAATGATTTACTCACTGAGTAAACCAGAAACCAAGAGATGATGTTATAGTGTTTTTATTTTTTAAAAAAAACAAATATAATTGCACTAAGGTGGTAGTGGGGCACCAACACAACAAGCTCGGATACTGCTATCCCTCACACCACCGCTCATGGTTCCAGAGCCGACGTGCGTTCTAAGAGACCGGATATGACAGAAGCAGCCCAATCTTAATGCATTTTGCATGCAGCACATCCTCGGGGAGCTCAGATTGTGTTTGTGCCCCACTGGCACCTGCCGAATGTGAGTGCAATTATTATTTTAATAAAACAAACCTGCTACACTATGAAATTGTCCCTGGGTTTCTTGTTTACGTTTGAGTAAGAATGTATAAGGCTCCATTCATACTTATGACTTTTCATGCTACTTTGGATATCAAAGTTGCATAACAAGTCATTCCCCATGTTTTCCAATGGTAACCATTCATATATGCACAACTTAAAGTTGCAGCGACTTCAAGTAGTTCATGCACTACTTTGTTCCTACTTTCATGCAACTTGAGTCATAGACTTTAATGTTAACCCTCAGAGGTGGCATGAAAGTTGTACCTGAGGCTGGGTTCACACATATGCAGATTGGATGCTTGTTTCCCCTGCATCCAATTTGCGTGTTGGTGGCTCTCAATGGAGCCAGTTCACACGACTGGGGCAACTGCGATCCGGATTGAAAGGTCCTGTAATATTGTGCTCCTATTTTTGAATTAAATTTTTTTCCTGGTAAGTACAATACAAATTGTGTTTTTGGGTCAGAATCGGGTGCAAATTCACACCTCAACCAGTGAACACGCACTAAACCCTAGGTACGAACCCACGGTTGCACATACTGTGCCTTGAAAAAGTATTAATTTTATGTTTTTGGTTGTAACATGACAATGTGTTTTTATTGGGATTTTATGTGATAGACCATCACAAAGTGGCACAATTGTGACGTGGAAGGAAAATTATACTTTTTTTTTTTTTTTTAAACAAATATCTGAAAAGTGTTGCATGCATTTGTATTCAGCCCCCTTTACACTTGTACCCCTAACTAAAATCTAGTGAAACCAATTGTTTTCAGAAGTCACCTAATTGGTAACGTGTCTACCTGTGTGTAATTTTAATCTTTGTATAAATACAGCTGTTCGGTGAAGTCCTCGGGTTTGTTGGAGAACCTTGGAACACACCAGACAGGTCAGGGATAAAGTTGTGGAGAAGTTTAAAGCAGGGTTAGGTTATAAAAAAACAAATCCCAAGCTTTGAACATCTCACGGAGCTCTGTTCAATTCATCATCTGAAAATGGAAAGAGTATGGCACAACTGCAAACCTACCAAGACATGGCCGTCCACCTAAACTGACAGGCCGGGCAAGGGGAGCATTAAGCCGAAGCAGCCAAAGAGGTCCATGGTAACTCTGGAGGAGCTGCAGAGATCCACAGCTAAGGTGGGAGAATCTGTCCACAGGACAACTATTGGTCTTGCACTCCACCAATCTGGATTGGAATGCCCTGGACATTGGCTCAGCAAGCATGTCCCTCCAAAAATGCAAGTTACAAAGAAGTACATTGTCACAGGGACCTGAGAGTTTACTGGAGAACAGTTGCAATGCAAGTGTACCTTCAACTAAGTGGAGGCCTGCCTTAAGGTTGAGTTGTGGCAACCTCAGCCTTGTGCCCGGGCATTGATGAAGACAACCTAAAACTGTGTGTGGTGCTTAACCAAGCCAGAACCCACATGGGGTAGGCCCCATGTGACCCTTGTTTGGCACCCAACTAAGAGGTAAACTTGGAAGACTTGACAAACCACCTAGCTACTCCTGTAGACCCCACCTGCTGGCCAGCCTATAAACAGTTATGGCACCAACTAGAACCTAGGCAAGGACTACAAGATGAAAGAAGCTGCATACTTGGTGGCAACATCAGCTGCTGAAAATGCTTAACTTGAGGGTTTATGATCACTTTAAATAACTGAATATTAAAATTGGCTAAAGGTTCATGGGTCACCTGACATTTCATGCCTCTATTTTTTTTTTGTGTTTTTTTTGCATGATGGGGACATATTTTCATTTAAATCACTTTAATTTTATTATTTTTTTAGACACTGTCTTCAGCCAATGATGATCTGGAGTGTGTGGATGTGGAGCTGCTGAGACCGGACACTGTACAACATATTCACACTCTTGTAGTAAGCCTTACCACCTATGTAAATGTACACTAGCAGCAGTATTGTAATGTGCTATTTGCCGGAGAATATTTTTTTTTTTTTTCTCAAGTCAGTGTGTCTGAACAGTTAGGGCTGGTTCAAACAATATCATTAAGCTGTTTGCATACCACTGCATAGGTATGATGTGAACAGATCATATGGAAAACTGGTGTAGGGGGTCAACAGGGCACATAGAAAACAAATGCAGCTGAATGGGCATGGTGTAAACCTCTTATTTTTATTTTCAGGGTCGGCTGACCAATTTGTGCACCAAAGCATACACACAGCAGCAGGGATCCAGCCCAGCGACCTGAACCACCACCACATGTGAATGGAGGCTGCAAGAATATTCTACTTGCTATGAAAATGGTTGTTCTGACCAGTTTTTAGTGTCTTTATCTAATATTTTAATTTTGTATGTTGATTAAACACAATAAATTATGAATAAATGTGTTTTGTCTACAAATGTGTCAGTAGTATTTTCACAATGAGTATTGCTCATAGGTGGGCACACCCTATTTGCGGGCAGGTGATGGGTAGACTGCTATCCTTCCTGTCAACCCCCTGGTAAAAATAACTTGCTGTGTTCATTCACCACTGAACCATAGTAAACTGTCTACTATTCAGATTGTGAAGGAACAGGAAGCCGCTCAAGGCACTTCCCATTCGTTCACCCGTGCAGCTGAGGCTGCAGAGAAAGGGAATAGGGACTGAGGACAGATTCCCCTTCTCAGTCTCAGACATCAGGTGTCCGTTTAGACCCCTGGCATTTTACGAAAGCCCCCAAAGGGGCTCCTTTTTTAAAAGAGAAAAATAAGGTGATGTATTTTTTAAAGCTGTGGGGTGTACACCTTATCACAATAGGATGCGCACAGCTATGGTAGTGCTTGTGTATTGTAGAGAGTTGTACTCTAGGTAGGATTAAAAGCCATCAATACTTTAAAATCTGGCATTCAAACCCACCATACTTTTATTCCACCAAGATTCCTTGAGTCCTCCAGGTTAGATGCCCAGTATCTTTTATTGGAAGATGGGAGGCAGGGCCCTGATGCCCATTCTTGCCATGTTCTTTAAGGGGGTGTCACAACAGCACCCTTCATGGTAACTTTTTAAGTGGAGCTGATGTCACTAACCCTACGCTCTGCATTAGAAGTCTGTACCAGCCCACTGAAGATGCCAAAAATCACATGCCTGTACAAAAAAACAGTATTGAACCCACAAACAGTGTGGCTTACAAATATATATTTTTTTTTTAATTACATTTTGGACTTTACAAACATGGTATACTTGCCTGCTCTGTGCAATGAATTGCACAGAGCAACCTTAAACCTCCTTGGGTCCTCCACCAGTGCTTGTCTCCTCCTTGGTGTGACACCATGGGAAGTGGCTTCCTATTGTGGCACACCTGCGTGCTCTATCCCGAGCTGTGCTGCCTGTGTCCATTGACAAACAGCAGAGGCTTGGCCCTACCCCAGATGTTACTGAAGGCAGGGGGAACACAATAGCTCCTGCTGCTCTCGGCCAAGCCCGTTACCAGGGGGTGAAGAAGGGAGTGCAGCAGCATGTGAGCACTCTGGTAAATATAAGGGGGGGTGATACTGGCTTTAAAGGATAAGCTCACCTTTTTGTAACGTTACCCCAATGAGGGGGGATACTCAGAGCGCAAAGACAACATAGGAGCCAGAACCACTTATTCAGCCTGTGAAAGGCAGGGCCATGAACTAGTAGTGCAGGGGCCCCACAGAAAAAACTTGCGGGTGCGCTGGGCACATGTATCTGGTTGATTCCATCCAGAATGTGTCTGAATGTAAGCCCTCCCCAGTTGAGGAGCATGCGCCTTTGGGTTTTATGTCAACTTTTTCACTTCCAAAAATCCATTCTACAGCAGGGACTAGTCCACAAGGCCTTAGGGAGATCTGTCTGAGGATACACAGAAAAGTTTGAACAGAGAGGAAAGGGTACAAAACAAATTTGTAACTGCAACACCACTATTTGCACCCAGGATATGAGATATCCAAATGCCTGCAAGGGTCAACAACCCCCAACTCAAAAGTGGGGTTCATACATTCATGCCAGGGAAAGGTTTTAGGATTTGGTAGATTCAAAATGCCAAAGTTGCAGGTGGCCAGGGAGCAAAGTTTGGAGGAACACAACCTTGAAGGTGATGGAGCTGATAAACCAAAGGATGCTTCTTGATCTTCAGAGGAAGATGACTTGTAACTCTACTCCTTAAGCTTCTTCCACTGGGGATGAGGAGTGCTATTGCCACCAGTAACATCCTTAATAAGATTATCTATAACGGGTGGGGAGGGGCACTGTCCTGCAAAGGCTATGTGGATCAGATTCTTATTGCACTATAGTTCCACAGTCCGGCATTTTAGCCAAAGTGACCTTCCAACAGCTAAATCAGCAGGTACATCCTTTTGCTGTAGTAGTCACTTTATTAAAGTGGTTGTAGACTGACTAAAAAAAAAAAACACCCTGCAAGACAAAGGCATAATGAGCTAGTATGCATAGCATGCTGGCTCATTATGAATTACTTACCTTAGATCAAAGCCCCTGTAGCGGTCCTCGTACACCACTCCGGCCGATGACATTACTCCCGGAGTTAGATGCGGGTGTCACTGTGATTGGCCGGAGCCACGATGACCACTCCCATGGGAGCAGCCGGTAATGGCACACTGACTGAAACAACAGCACATATCCCTATGCAGATACAGGGGATATCTCCTGAACCATAGGCTTCCCTGTAGAATGTGGTTCTAAAGGGTTTACAACCATTTTAAGGTGAGAGAGACACAGTGGTTCCAGAGAGGCAACAGATCACTTCTCAATAAAAACCCCCACTAAACATATGAAATCCGCACACACTTATGAAGAGATTCAGGGCACTTCAAAACTTTGTAGAGGAGTGACTGAAAAATTGAATATAAAGTTCTTTGTGGCTTTAAGGGTCCTATACAGACCAAGACAGGAAACGGCAGTAGTGGGAACAGGCTGATCTTCCAGCTTCAGAAAGAGCCAACATGATATTCAATTCGGAAGCAGTAGACTGCAACTCAAGGTAAGCTCATAAGACAAGGATTTGGGTGAAACTGTCTCAGAAGCTACTAACCCCACAAGCAAATAAGATAGTGTTGGAGATCTGAGTCAGAATACTGGGTAATTTAAAGTAGAGTTCCACACAATTTTTGAAATTGGCACCCCTGCATTGCTGATCACATTGCCATTAATCATTGGAATTTTTTATTTTTTTTCATTAGACAGGTGCACTTCTGCTGTACCTCACCAGGGCAAGGTACATTATATCTGGCTGCCCATTGACTCCTGGGATTGATAACACATATCCCAGGAGCTAATAGGCATCCTCCACAATGAGTACACTGCACTTAATGCACAAGATTGGGAGATGCATGCTGGGTAGCCATCCCAGAACGCGCTATGAACAAGCTTCACGTAAGGAGGTAACCGTAAGTAATTTGCAAAACTAACAAAAAAAAAGTTATTTTCTACATATGCCAGAATGTATATTAGATGTGACCATCACAGGGGTGTGTGTTTTTATTTTTAAAGCTGGAACTCTGTTTTAAGTCATAAAATACTGCATGACCCTGGTAATCTCACGAGAAGGCAGAGAGCCCAATCATGGAAGACTCAGAGTCTTGTCAATGAGCACTTTTTGCTGCAGGCTGATAATACAAACTACTGCCATGCAATTAACATTTAGGTAAATCAACCCCAGTGACAACGACAATCGGAGAGTGCAAGCTCTTGGGCAGCTGTGCATGGTAGCCAATCGGCTTCTAACATCAGCATGTTCAATTAAGCGGATACACCTGTCGTTAATAGGAAGGACAACACCCTTTTTTCACCTTAGGCTCCATGCGCAATGGAGCTGATAAAAAAAAAAAAAAAAAAAACACCCAAACTCCAATAAACTGCAGTTTAAAAAAAAAAAAAAAAAAAAGCCCATAAACTCCCCTCTATGTCCTCCGCACATGGAGGTTTTTCAGCTTTAATGGAGCAGTGGAGTCTATGGGCTTTTTTCTGAACGCCCGAAAATCACGTTCAAAGTGCCATTTTTGGCATTGAAAATGCAGCTCGCCAGCGTTTTTTGATCCATTGAAAAAAAAAACGAAAATGCTAAAAATGCTATTGCAAAAACGTTGAAAGACTCCCTGCAAAGCTACTGGCGTTTTTATAACTTTTTTTTTTTTGGTGTTTGGACACTTTACCACTTTAAACATAAAATCCTTCACATAATCCAAAACACATTATAACAGTTTATATCTTCAGTGATATATAAAGTCTTTCCTCAATATATTCTCAATTTTGACAGTAACATTTTTCTTTATTCAAAAAACCAGATATAGCCGCTTGGAGGCAAACATGACCTCTTCCTTAGAAGTTTTTTTTTTTTGGGGGGGGGGGGGGGGGGTAAACAGTGTTGCTTTAACCACTTGACCTCTGAAAGATTTACCCCCCCCCCTGACCAGGCCATTTTTTGCAATACGGCACTGCTTTATTTCAACTGACAATTGCGCAGTCATGCAACATTGCACACAAATAAAATCTATCCCCCCACAAATAGAGCTTTCTTTCGGTGGTTTTTGTTCAGAACTGCGGTTTTTATTGTTTGCGCTATAAACAAAAAACACAATTTGTTATAAAACATGCAATAAAAAAAAAATCCCAATAAGCGTACATTAATTGGCTTGTGCAAAAGTTTGAGTCTACAAACTATGGGATTTTATTTTTATTAGTGATGGCAGCGATCAGCGACTTATAGTGCAACTGCAATATTGCAGCTGACTTTCTGACAATGACACTTTTTGGGGACCAGCGACACTAATACAGTGATAAGTGCTAAAAAGATATGCACTGTACTAATGACACTGGCTGGGAAGGGGTCATCAGGGGGCAATGGGTTAAATGTGTGCCCAACCAGTAATGTGCTTTTACTAGGAGGGGGGGGGGGGGGGAGAAGGAATTTATTCCATCCATTCCCTCCTGTCAGTTTGGCAAATTGCCTTGTTAACATAAGCAGACCGCTGTTCTGCCCAACGACTGGCGAGTGCCGGAGGATGTCCGGCACTGTGCACCTGCTGATTGGCTTCCAATGTGTGTAATCACTGCAGAAGTGAGCCAGCAGCATGCATGCTCGCACCCCCCTTGCCCAGAGGAATCGGATCACGTATATATAAATTTGTGATCCGGCACACAAGTGCCACCCTGTAGCAGTAAAACTGCTATAGGGCGGACCTAAAGTGGTTAAAGCCCAATTTACAAGATACAATTTATTACTGTAATGAAAATGCAGCATTTTTTTTTTTTTTTTTATGGTTTTCTTAGTTTAAGTCAGCCCATTCAAGCAGTGGCCCAAGTCTCCAGTGGTCAAACCTGCTCTAAAATGCATGCACCATTCCAATAACCAGTGCTACTTGATCAGGGCAACTGGAGACCCAGGCCACTACTTGTGTGTGAGAGCAGCAATCTGACTTTCCAAGCTGCCAGCACAAGGTCTTTTAACCCCTGCAGCAACACTTAAAAGAAAACAAACAAAAAAAAAAAAAAAAAAAAACAAAAAAAAAAAAACATGCAGCCTTTAGATTGCTGTATATGCAGAAAATTGTTTGGAACCTGCGGACCTGTTCTTAGATTTGCCAAAGCTCCCAATCACATGTTCACCTACACTGTTATAAACATACGCATACCACACCGACCGTACATACTGTTTTATTAACCATTCACTTAAACAAAAACAAAAAAAGGGAGGAAAAAAAAACCGGCAGAAAATGTCCAGGTAACATTGTGATCGCCCCCCAATCGGAACAAAATAAAATCAACAAGCGTGTTATTGGTACTGGAAATACAGGCCGTGAAATTTTTTATTCTATATGTAGCAGCTCATGTAAGTGCAGCCAAAAAATACACAGCTTCAGAGGGGGGAGTGAAACAAAAAACACTTTTGTACATGTATGAAATAAAACAGAAGACATAAAATCTACACAAGGGGCAGGCAGCCTGCAGCGCCCAGCAGCTGCTGAGGAACTCCAGATCTCGTTGAGATTCAGAGTTCAACCTCAGAAGGATTACCTGTTGCCTGACCCTAATCTACACAGACTGGTAAAAAAAACAAAAAAAAAATAATAATCAAGCAGTTGGTATGGAGAGCAGTAATTTAATCTCTTCTTCATTTAAAAAAGGGATTTGGTTTCTTTTTTTTTTTAGCTACAGAATGGTCAAAACTGCATGTAAGGTGTGTGGTTAGTATTAAATTATACACTCTGTAAATACTATAGAACCATTTTTGTTTTAAGTTACACATACAGCAACAGAGATGTCCCATATCAGAAGGATTGTTTGGGCAAAAATTTCAGCTGGGTTGCAGATAAAAAAAAAAAAAAAAAAAACACAGGCAGAAAGAAAAAGATAATTCAAAAGGTAATCCTTTTTGTTGTGCAACTTTATAGAGAAAGGTTTACTGATGCGCACACTGTACTCCAGGCCCATGGTGGCTGCTTTCTTCATCTGAACTATCGTTGTAGGCCTCACGCCTCTGCCCGGTTCCAGAGCCACGGGTGCTGTCAAATTCTTGAAGATCTACTTCCTCTGCTTCTGAGGCGATTGTGGAGGATTCGGGTCTGGCAGGTAGGAGGTCTTCAAGTTCCTATAGAGAATGACAGCACAAAAATTAGGTCAACCTGAAAGTGAACCAGTGGCCAAGCTATCGTCCCCAGACGATGTCTTCTTAGATAAAACATGCGTCGGGTCGTATCTACAGTTACTACTGCATGGAATCTACTCATTATATACAAGCCCTTGTTTTATCTTCTCAAAATGTAAATCTAAATTTTAGGGTTGAAAATATATTTATTGGTATTTTAACAGAAAATACAGGGAACAACGTATAAAGTTACAGTCTGGTGACAAATCGCAAATAAAAATACGTGAAGAGTCAGCCCAATGGCTATTGCCCACAGCTTAACTCCTAGTGTCATATGGTATAATATTAATATCCACAACCGTCACTCGGTGTAAAGAGTAATTCAGGCTAGGAGAGCCTCGTCGTTCAGAACATGGTTATATGCAAAATATTAGAGAGATTAAAATTAAAAAGAGAAGGGGGGAGTGACCCAGCACTGGGCAGAAACTAGGAGGAGAAGAGAGAATAAAAAAGGAAAGAAGAAAAAACAGGAGGAATAAGAGAAAGAAAGTCGTAGAAGTGAGTGTAAATTTTAAAAAGTTTTCAAATAAATGTTTTTCCTGTTAAACAGATTTACACTAGGTGCATACCTTTTCCTTATTTTTTGGTGAACCTGAATATCTCTGCCACGGAACCCATCGTTAATATTGTGGTTATGCTACTTATTGCCGAGATGAAAGTGTGACTCTTACTTTGATGTTCGCCAGTTCCAGTGCGGAGGTCTTTGTGTTTTTGGTGTAGTGTCACCATACAGCCCTTTTAGATTCATTTGGCATATGCCTTGCTGAGTCCATCCAATCCGGTAAGCCTCATTCCTATCAGCGGTGGCAGCTTTTCTTCTATCATCACGTTTGTGTTAACTGAAGATCTACTTTCACTTGTTTGGATTATTACTTCACGCATGCTATTACAGTCATCACAAATGGACTTGAGCAAAGTTTAACCACTTGCCGACCGGCTCACACCGATATACGTCAGCAGAATGGCACGGCTGGGCAGATCAATATATATATATATATATATATATATATATATATATATATATATATATATATATATATATATATATATATATATATATATATACACATATATATATATATATACACACACACACACACACACACATATATACACACACACATATACACACACACACACACACACGCTGCTCTTTAAGACGCGCCATTGTGGGCGCCCGCCCGCCACGAGTGTGACCGCGGGTCCCTCAGATTCAATGTTCCTTGATCGTCACACGGAGAGGAAGAAGAACGAACGGAGAGGAAGAAGAACGAAGAAACGCTGATGTAAACAAGCATTTCCCCGTTCTGCCTAGTGACAAGGACACTGATCACAGCTCCCTGTGATCGGGAGCAGCGATCAGTGTCGTGTCACACGTAGTTCATCCTTCCACAGTTAGAACAGATCCCTAGGACACATTTAACCATTCCAGCGCCCCCTACTGGTTAATCCCTTCACTGCTAGTTTCATTTTTACAGTAATCCATGCATTTTTATAGCACTGATTGCTGTATAAAATGACAATGGTCCCAAAATGGCATCAAAAGTGTCCGATATGTCACAGTCACGATAAAAATCGCTGATCGCCACCATTATTAGTAAAAAATAAAATAAAAATTAATAAAAATGCCATAAAACTATGCTCTATTTTGTAGACGCTATAACTTTTGCGCAAACCAAACGCTTATAGCGACTTTGTAGAAGAATACATATCGGCCTAAACCGAGGAAAAAAAATAATGTTTTTTTATATATTTTTGGGGGATATTCAGTATAGCAAAAAGTTAATATCGCATTTTTTCAAATTGGTCGCTCTTTTTGTTTATAGCACAAAAAGTAAAAACCGCAGAGGTGAAATACCACTAAAAGAAAGCTCTATTTGTGGGAAAAAAAACACGACGTCAATTTTGTTTGGGAGCCACGCCGCACGACCGCGCAATTGTCAGTTAAAGCGACGCAGTGCCGAATCGCAAAAAGTGGCCTGGTCTTTTGGCCAGCCAAATGGTCCATCAGTACTGTTTTTTTTATTTATTTTTTTGTTTTTTTTTGTATAGCAAAAACACACGTTTTTCATATTTTGTTATAAGAATTTTGCAAACTGAATGGCGGCATGGAGAGATGCCACAGATAACTAGCACTAGTGGGCACTGATTAGCAGCACCAACAGCATGAAGAAGAAGAAGAAAAAAACCAGTAACCAGCTTCTGTTGACTTCCGTGATCAACAGTCATTGGCTGACAGCTGATCACGTGGTAAATGGCCCGCTGTGATAGGCCCTTTACCCTGCTCTGTGATTATCCGAGTCCCAAGGATTCGACGATCACAGAGCGCGCAAGGGCAGCGCAAGAACGGGATGACGTACATAGACTTCCTCCCAGCAAAGGAAGCCCACGCTGTAGCAGTCTTTCGGCTATATCGTGGGCATCATGAGGTTAAAGTGGAGTTCCACCCAAAAATGGAACTTCCACTTTAAAGAAAGGTGACCCCCTGACATGCCACATTTGAGGGTACCAGCTCCCACTTCCTCTCGGGCCCCCGCGGTGGGAGTAAGCTCACCTCAGCCCCCTCCCTCTCAAGCCACAGCCGGGCGACCACAGTGACAATGCCGGCACCGCGGAGAGCAGGGGGAGACGAGCGGGGCTTCGTTCCCCCGCATCGCTGGCCCCTGGGACAGGCGAGTGTCCGATTATTAAAAGTCAGCAGCTGCAGTATTTGTAGCTGCTGACTTAATATATTTTTTTTTAGGCGGGACTCTGCTTTAAATATCAAGTAGTAAATAAGCTTTAAATCTGAACTCCGGGGGGGGGGGGGGGGAAGAGAAGCTCTCCCTTGCAGAGAAACTGCCCCCCCCACTGCAAGGGTTAAAGCAGTAGGTAAGGCTTACCTGGATGCAGCTTGTGACGTCACTGGCACGTGCGCTCTGAAGGACTGGCATACTGCGCCAGAGCTTTGTGCGAATAGCGAAGCATAGTGGAGAAGAGACTGTGGGGAGCCTGGATGAGCAGAGGTTCAGGCAAGTAAAACGGCCTTTTTAATTTTGCAGTAACCTAAACCTAAATGAGCATTTAGGCTCCTTTCTGATTGAGCCCCCTGACAGTACCTCACTGCTGCCTCCAGAAAACAAATGTCCACACAAATTTGCATGAGAACAGTGTGCAGGAACATTCTCATGGAATGAGGCACAGGGAAGTCACCGGCACCTCCTTTTCTTCAGTGCGCAGTAGTAGTGAATATCTTCTAAAATGGTGCACATTTAGGAGTTATTCCTTATACCTACAGGTAAGCTTTATTGTAAGCTTACCTGTAGGTGCAAGTTAACAAGCAGCGTTTACTACCACTTTAAAGGCGAAGTTCAACTTTTGGGAAAAAAAATAAAAGTGCAGTTACAATTTATTTACATTGAATCCTGCAGTACATTGCACCTACGATCAGTGCTTTATATACAAGGCACAGGCTCCATCAATTCTCTCTCCCAGCAACGTATGTATGCTTCTGTTTTCATTTCCCCAAACAGTTCACAAAGAGAACTGAGATTTGGTGGAGATGCCTCATTTGCTGAACAGAGCTTAATGTTCCTGGAACACGGCTAATGCAAGAACTGTAACAGGGGGTCTCAAGATGGAAACTGACGAAAAAAGGAAAAATTTGTGCAACCACAATATTTTCATTCTCCTTTTCTGCGTTTAAACCACGAAAGGGAGAAAATGGAAGCATCGCCAACACTCATTAGATATTCAACAATTACAATGAAGATGACTCACTGTTAGTTTCTCTGGGTTGATCCAGTTGTTTTCTGGGAACTGGACATCAAATTTAATAAACAGATCTCCTTTTTCAAAGGGATTGCGATATTGTGGCATGCCTTCACCTCTGACAACACGTACGGAGCCTGGCCAAAGAAAAGAGTGTAAAGTTACATAGAGAAACACATAATATAGCCCTCCGCTAAAGAGCTGGTCATAAGAGGCCAAAGTGGTTGTAGAAGCCCTATAACTTACCAGGCTCAATCACTTTTCCAGGAGGATATTTGACAACAATCTGACGGCTATCAAGGTGCTTGAAAGCAAACTGGAAACCACACAATGCTTCAACCAGACCGATCTTGTGCGTCATATGCAGATCATTTCCCTCTCGTTGAAAGCTCTGTAAAACAAAACGTTACATTAAAAGGAGTATCTCAGGAACCTCTGACTGAAGCAGCCATTTATTCGCCAACGAGCTTGAACCTGCTCGGCTTTGCCGCAAGTGAATTTGATGCCCTGAAATCAGAACGCCAGCTTCCATCACAGCAGGCATTTTGCTTCGAGTCCCTTTTAAGGGGCAGTCCTGCAGATATTTTTTGTACGAGTCGATATTGGCGTGTCAAATCGCCTTTTTACATCCTTTGGCAAGACCACCTTGCAGCTTTCCCTGGGGGCACCCGTTGAAGAGGGGGGGCCTGGAGCGCCGACGGGGGACCCCAGAAAAAGACGATCGGGGCTGCTCTGCGCAAAACCATTGCACAGAGCAAGCAAGTATACACATTTTTTTTAAAATAAAAACAACAAAAACAAAGGTTTACAACCACTTTAAGCTAGAGTAGCATTACATACTAAATCTCCAATGTCTGCCCAAAGAGACTGCATATCTAATTTAGTGGACCCTAATGGAAACCTGGAAGCTGCAATTGGAAACTTAAAAAAAAAAAAGCCAAGTTTCCCAGCTATCAAGCTGACCCAACAATGTTGCCATCTTTGCAAGTCATTGACCTAAAATGAAGTAAGCAGTTGAGTTCCAGGTGAGTGGCTGAGAACGTACCGAAATCGGAGGATCGACATTAAAGCCAAACAATTAAATGTAGCGGTTCTCTACACAAAGCAGAAGTACCCTCTTTTTTTTATCTCCAAAGTGATATTCAGCCAGGTAATTAGCCCATTTACACACCTCATTTTCTTTCTCTTGTAGCACCAGCACAATGTCTCCAGGCTCCACTCCCGGGGCCTGGTCTGCCTCGCCAGCGAATGTGATTCTCTGTCCGTGTTTCATGCCTTTGTCCACGTGAACCTCTAGGATTTTCACTTCTTTGATGACTTTTTTGCCTTCACATTTTTTACAGCGATCTTTTTCATTAATTACTTCCCCTGAAAGAAAAAAAAAAAAAAAAAAAAACAGGACATTGGCACACAAGGATGGCAAAATATTTTACTTCAATATTTATTAAAATTATGGTTGATAAACTGGAGAAAAACTTGTCAAGGAGATCTAAATACAAAAAAAAAAAAAAAAACACAATAGAGCACTGGTGAAACAAAAGCAAAATGGTCTTCAAGTGGTTAAATAGAAAAGCTAATAAAACTTTTAAAAGTGCAAGAATGATCATCTATATACCAAGAACATATGGGCTATCACAACTGGAGTTCTTGATTAGACCTAACCGACACAGAAAAGTGTAAGGAGGAGGCAGAAAGAACAGGACAAAAAGAATAGAAAGGTAGAAAAAGAGCGGATCCCAAGGAGAAAGATAGAGAGGAGTGGAAAACTCTATGGTTCTGGACGCCCTATAATTCAATGCACATATATCGCGCCCAGGGACTCCAGACCACCTCCTTCTAAATGTTTGCGAGAATCTTGGATTAGGTTAGCTAGCTGTTCGTGAAGCATTATCCAGGAGACTTTTTGCTGTACCTGAGATACTGGAACTGAAGCTTCCTTTCAATGTCTAGCAAATGTTATCTTGAGGATAAAAAAAAAAAAAGTCTGGGTCTTGTGGAATGGAAACCCCACACACCCGTCTCAGGAGGGCAAATATCTTATACGGTAAGTGGGGACATCCCTGTCACACATGGTACATTGATCCTTGCAAATGACAACACCGGAAACAAAGATGAGCACGGGTATATTTTCAGCAACTGAGTGGGGACCATATACCATCGAGTTATTACTTTAAGGCCCACTTTACACGGGCGCCTCCGTGCAACGGATTCTGCTTGCTCAGCAGGGTGATCGCTCCGCTAATCCCAGCTGAGCAGGCAGATGACAGGTCCTGTCCACTCTGCAGAATGGACACCTACAGTCTTTGCTCTCCTCTATGGAGAAATGGGGTGAAAACGGACCGCCTGCCCGTTTTCCTCCAATCCGCCAGATGGATGGAAAATAGGACCACCATCCATATGAATTTTTGCGGGCAGGATCGGATTGAATGGCGGCAGGTGTCAGCGGACATCCGCTGCTCCATAGAGGAGACTGCAAGGTCTGACCTGGTCTGCCTGATAAACCGACAGGTGGACCTGATCGGAAAGCCCATGTGAAAGGACACGAACATTGGCCTCAATCAGTGATGCATTTAGAATGCGCTTGTAGGACCCTCTGGAAACAAGAATGCCATGTCTCCAAGTCCTTGGAGTCCAAATCGGTGTGTCCCAGTCTTTAATATATGGAAGCTTAGCTGACATACCAAATAAGAGGAAGTATAATCCCCCCTCTGACCCGCATCCTGGGTACACCATTTCTCATAGGGGGAAAAATATTTTATATGCAGTGCACATCACTGGCTGACTACTCACAAGCAACTTTCTGCAGGCAAGAGGCATATGGTGCCTCCCCCAGGAGGCAGCACATATTATTCAGTATATGCAATGCTACTGAAGATTTTCAGAGACTGCTGACCTATTGCAAGAGATGGTCAGAATGGGGACATGCTTCAGGTGTGGTTGAAGATTGTAGATATGTTGCAGGAGACTTGTTACATTAGACTGCCAGAGATCGCTGCGCTTCACACCTCTTTAGGCCTCATGCACACAGGGCATTTGGCCATCCCTCCTAGTCGCCTTTCCTGCCGGCAGTAGCGTTTTGGTAGAAAAAGCACTTGAGGCATGTAAACGCACTTAGGCACGTCAATTGCTTAGGCATCAATTCATTTAATTGGACATAACTTATTCTGACACTGAAATGAATTGCCACTTAAAGCGATTGTAAAGGATATTTTTTTCTTTTTTTTTAAAATAACAAACAAGTCATACTTACCTCCACTGTGCAGCTTGTTTTGCAGTGGCCCTGATCCTCCTCTTCTAGGGTCCCTCTGCAGCTCCTCCCCGCATTAGATAACCCCCTAAGAGAAGCGCTCTCCCGAGGGGGGGTTACCTTGCGGGCACGCTCTTGAATCCAGCATTTGTGTCCATAGACACGAATGCCACTCAGCCCCACCCCCCAGCGCCCGCGTCATTGGATTTGATTGACAGCAGCGAGGGGCCAATGGCTGCGCTGCTATTAATCTATCCAATCAAGAGCCTGGACCCCATGGAGAGAAGGACGGCACGTCTCAGCAGAGGAGATGAAAGTGCTCAGGTAAGTAAAACGGGGGGGCTGGTGACTGCCAGGTGTTTTTTCACCTTAATGCACAGGATGCATTAAGGTGAAAAAACACGAGCTTTACAACCCCTTTAAGCGCTTGACGCGCCTAGCGCTAACATGCATTTAGATGCGTCAAGTGTTTTTCTGCCAAAAACACTGCTACTCCTGGATGTGCTGGCAGTGTTTTTTTTTCCTGCCTCTAAATGCCTATATATGCATGGAAAGGAAAAAAAAAAAAAAGAGAAGAAAGCAAAAGAAAAAGTACATAAAAAATATATGGCAGCAGCTGTCTTGAACATGGCATGTTCTTTACAGATAGTACAGGTTCAAATTACACAAAGAGTGTTACCTTCCCCATTGCAGTCAGAACAGACGGACTGCATCTGCTGCACCATCCCTGGAGCCAGCTGTCTGATCATTATACGCACACCTCGGCCTCTGCAGGCTGTACATTTCTGAACTGCTCCACTCTTACCACCTTGTCTAAAAGGGAACAGAAATACAAAAGCATTAGAGGAAAGAGCTAAAAACTACACAGATACAAGCAAACCATCAAGGGAAGTTATGGCCTTGGTGTCGAATATAGAGTTCTTGCAATTGATGTTAATCTGATATTGCCTCGGAGATTTGACCATGCTGGGGGTGTGGGTTTGTAAACACCTATTGTTTCTTGTGAATTGATGGCCAATTTTGGCTAATGGTTTCAAATGTTCTGTTCCAATATCTTTAAATGTACAGTGGCGAAAATTATTTGATCCCCTGCAGATTTTGTAAGTTTGTCCACTTACAAAAAGAAAGGGTCCATAATTTTTTATCATGGGTGCGTTTTAATGATAGAGACAGAATATCAACCAAAAATCCAGAAAGAACACGATATAAATGTTATAAATTTAGTTACAGTTCAGTGAGTAAAACAAGTATTTGATCCCCAAGCAAGACACGACTTAGTACTTGGTGGAGAAACCCTTGTTGGCAATCACAGAGGTAAGACGTTTCTTATACTTGGTTACCAGGTTTGCACACATCTCAGGAGGGATTTTGGTCCACTCTTTACAGATCTTCTCTAAATACCTTAGGTTTCTTGGCCGTCGCTTGGCAACTCGAAGTTTCAGCTCCCTCCATACATTTTATAGGATTAAGGTCTGGAGACTGGCTAGGCCACTCCATGACCTTAATGTGCTTCTTCTTGAGCCACTCCTTTGTTGCCTTGGCGGTATGTTTGGGGTCATTGTCATGCTGGAAGACCCATCCATGACCCATCTTCAGTGTTCTGGCTGAGGAAAAAAGGTTCTCATCCAAGACTTTACAATACGTGGCCCCGTCAGCTTGTACCTTTAGCAGAGAAACAAAGCATAATGTTTCCACCTCCGTGCTTGACTATAGGGATGGCGTTATTAGGGTCAGTCAGCATTTTTCTTCCTCCAAACACGGCTAGTCGAGTTATTGCCAAAGAGCTCAATTTTGGTTTTATCTGACCACAGCACTTTCTCCCAATCCCTCACTGAATCATTTATATGTTCATTGGTAAACTTAAGACCAGCCTGTACATGTTACTTCTTGAGATGGGGGGGGGGGGGGGTATTGTGTTACCAATGGTTTGTTTGGTGACTGTGGTCCAAACTGCCTTGAGATCATTCACAAGCTCCTCCCATGTAGTTCTGGGCTGATCCCTCACTTTTCTCATGATCATCCTCACCCCATGAAGTAAAATCTTGCATGGAGCTCCAGGGCGAGGGCCATTGATATTTTGTATTTCTCCAATTTGCAAATAATCGCTCCTACAGTTGTCACCCTCTCACCAAGCTTCTTTCTGATGGTCTTGTAGGCCATTCCAGCCTTGTGCAGGTCTACAATCTTGTCCCTGATGTCCTTTGACAGCTCTTTGGTCTTGCCCACGATGGTGAGGTATGAATGGAAGAAAGATTCTGTGGACAGGTGTCTTATATACACATAAAGAGTTGTCGTTAGGAGCATCTTCTTAAACTGACAGGACCAATCTGTGTACCACATGAGCACCTACTGCAGCCAGTCTGTGGGAGCCAGAACGATCGTTGGTTGGTAGGGGGATCAAATACTTATTTTACTCACTGAACTGTAACTTAAATTTATAACATTTGTACCATGTGTTTTTTTCTGGATTTTTAGTTGATATTCTGTCTCCATCATTTAAAATAGACCTATGATAAAAATTATAGACCCTTCATTTCTTTGTAAGTGGGCAAACTTACACAATCTGCACGGGATCAAATCATTATTTTCGCCGCTGGTCAAAGTTTCAATAAACCATTAAGACAAGCAAAATTTAAAAAGAAGCGACACTTTTGTTAAAACTAGAAGTGCCTAGGATGTACAATAGTGCCATTGATTGTGTCATTTTAGCAGCAAGAAATCTGTGGAAAAAATTAAAGAGGTCTGCCAACTCAGCACTTCTTGAGAGATGGATTATTAAAATAATGAGAACAGAAGGATCTGTAATCGAATTGACATAATTTTGATATGTACAGCTTAACAAAACTGGAGTGTCACTTTTTATTTAAGGTAAGAACTTGAAGAGCAGATAAGCCATAGGCCTTAAATGACATTCAACCAACTCTGTCTACTGCCCAATTCAGCCATAACAAAGTTTAATTTTGGGAAATCTTGTAAGCAGAACAGACGGCACCAGCCAATGTCTACTCTGACATCCCTACAGCAAATATATGCTGCACATCTGCTGATCTTAAATAAAAAAATAAAAATAAAAAAAAAGGAGAAAGAAAGAATTGCTCATCAGTTGGGCTCGGGCCTGTTGCCATATGATGGCCAATTTAATGAGATTATAAAAAGAGAACAAAAAACAAAAAAAACACGCAAAAGATGTGGATTCTTTAGAACAAAATAAAGGAAGACAGAAAAGTATACACTCACCCGCTACAGGAACTACACAGCACATTCTTGCTTAGCTGAAGTTTGGTTGTCTTTCCATTGTACAAGTCTTCTAAAGTTACTCTAGAAAAACAAAGAACATGTTAGTAGATCACAGGACAATATTGGCTGCAGCCTACCATCAGAAATGGTCTTTATTTTAAAAAGGGTAAGAGAAGCAAATCTGCACTGTTACCCATAATCCTTGTTTCATCAACTTGCTGATTAGAGGCCATGGATCACAGCAGTTCACTGCTCTATACAGGAAGCAGAGTTGGAAATGCAATGTGCGAACATGGTCACTCCCTTGTTCATAGATCAGTAAAAACTACACCTTGTACAATGTTTGTACAGCAGAAGGCAACCCATAAATAAGCCTCACAACTAAAAATAAAAATGTCAACAAGGTGTTTGCAGTTTTATCCGCTTGCCGACAGTATAACATACAAGGCAGCTCTCCTGCGCCAGATCAGGTACTATTTATGTGATCTGGCACCTCCAGGTAAAGGGGCACGCGCACGCCGCCGGCAGCCCAGCTGTGCTGTGATTATACACAGCAGATACCGATCAGGGGGTGCCGGTCAATGGATGACCGCCGGCATGTGCTGATCGTCGAGAAGACACACAAGACAGGGATGTAAACATGGCAGAGCCCTGTCCTGTCAGCGGGGAGTATTGGATTTTTTCTTTCCATTAAGCAGGGAATAAAAGCCATTACTTCCCTTAGTAAAAGCACCTCACATAGTACACCAAAACTCTGGTTAGGCACACAGTGTTAAAGTGGTTGTTAACACACTTCTACTAAATCCTGTAATCCCCTCTGTACCATAACAAGTGTCCCTGAGTCAGTAGAATGTAAGAAATCTGCATCTATAGGAGCTCAGCTGACTTGTCTATCTTTTCTTTCTGGCTCACAGATACAGTGGGCGGGGCCAAGCACTCCCACTGATGTCAGCTGGGGAGAGAGGAGAGAGAGCCGACAGTCAGCTGAGCGCCGGGAGCCGCGATTAAATTAGGTACAGACCGGAAGATTTTTATATTACACAGACACAGGGACACTTATGCTACGGAGGGGATTACAGGATTTAATAGAGGTTATGGGAGCAGGGTTGTGTGTATACTTTAATATATATATATATATATAATATATATTTATATTACACACACCCCCATTTCTGTACAGCTTTGCATGACCGCGCAATTGTTAAAGTAATGCAGTGCTGTATCGCAAAAAAAATGGCCTGGTCATGAAGGGGGGGGGGGGTAAATCTTCCATAGGTAAAGTGGTTAAAAAGGCCACCAGTTGCACTCTCATTGCTATGAATACTTAGATGCTGCACATGTAACTGTATTACCAGACAGCTTTGCTTACATATACAGACTCAGATAGGCGCTGCCACCTGTTTTGCATAAAGAAGGCATTAGTTTGGGCATCTGCATCCTCCTCCAGCCGTATGCAGGCAGCCTATAGAAGCGGATGCAGAAGCAACATGTGCAAGGACACAGCCGCATGTCAAAATCTGACAGGCACGCAGAAGCAGGCGTATGGCCTTGAATGAACAGGGCCGTGCACCCACTTCTGCACGCCTGTCAAAATGTGGACATGCGGCTGGGTCTGTGCAGCCACTTCCATAAGCTGCCTGCACACAGCTGGGGGAGGATGCAGATATATATTATAAAAAATAAATAAAAAAGCTTCATGCACACCATACAGGTGCCGTCACCCATTTGAATAAGCCTTAAAGTGGGGAAAGATAAAAGCCTGTGAAGCAAAAACAAATTCAATATAAGGACAACTATCAATACAGGTATTACCCCATACAGTATAAATACATGTTTCTATACAGTGGTTATAAATGGACAAATGTACTGAAGGTACCTATGGGCCTCTGCATATAGTGTTAAAGCGGTTGTATACCGCAAAACTTTTTTTTCTTTTTAATCCTGCAAGGCAAAATGAGCTAGTATGAATAGCATACTAGCTCATTATCAATCACTTACCTTAGATCGAAGCCCCCGCAGCGGTCCTCGGACACGTCCTCCGTCCCCGCCATGACACCCGGAGTGACTTCCACGTATCACCGCACCGGCGATGTGACAGGCCGAAGCGGCGATGACGTCACTCCCGCGCGAGGAACGGCACGATCCCCGCGCATTCCGGCAGGCTCCCATTCAAGAGCTGCCGCACTCAGTGCGCCTGCATCTACGGCGCGCAAGCGCCGTAGGCATCGGTGCTCGCTTTTCTACATATATCTCCTTAACTATGTAGGTTAAGGCGCTATTGCAAGCACCTACAGGTAAGCCTTAAGGTAGGCTTACCTCTAGGTGCATGTAGTATATGAGGGTATACAACCGCTTTAACCATCTTTCAGACCACCCGCGATACATCATATGCAAATCTTGATCTTTGCCTGATCATTGGTCAGTAAATTTGGCTTTTGCGCTGAGAGGGACAGGGCCCAGATTTTGGAACCGCTGACATTTGAAGGTGGCTAAAGGTTGATGTACAAATACCCGGGAGCCAGTATTTTAATTCTGCCATTAGTTTGGGAACCAATAAAGACAATTGCTAAAAAGTCTTCTCAACCATAACAGCTCAGCAAAATAAAAGGTGTTCAAATTTTTCTGTCACAAAAAATACTGGGAGGTGCCAACTGAAAAGGCAAGGAAGATGGATAGCACAAAAGACAGCATTATAAAGATAAAGGTTTGCTCACTTGAGTGGGTGCATCATGTCCTCTCCTCTCCTTCTACCATTGCGACTTCGGCTCTGTCCACCCATAAACCCAAAGAGGCCCCCGCCAAAGATATGCGAAAAGATGTCATCCATGCCGCTGCCACCTCCACTCCCTTCCCGCAGTCCCTGCTCTCCATATCGGTCGTACAGTTCCTTCTTCTCTGGGTTGGACAGGACTTCATAAGCAAAGCTTATCTCTTTAAACTGAAAATTTTAAAAAAGGAAAGAATCATTAAATCACAGGATATTTTTTACATAAACTAAGAAAATGTAGCCAAAAAACAAGATGCAATCTTCTTTACACTGCAAGATCAACAGAAACCAATAATATCCAGAAACACGAAAAATTCTGCCTGTTACTTTTGAGGAACGTACTACAGCATATCAAATTATATTAAACAAAAAAAATAATCTGTTCAAAGAATAACTCTTGCAAAGCTTTTCAGTTTTGGATAAAATGGGTAATGGTTAAAGTGACTGTAAAGGCAGAAGGTTTATCTTAATGCATTCTATGCATTAAGATAAAAAAAAACCTGTCTGCAGCAGACCCCCTAATACTAACCTGAGCCCCATCTAGATCCAGCAAAGTTGCACAAAAGCCTTGGCTGTTCAGAGACTCTCCCTCTTCATTGGCTGAGAAAGCGGGCGCCATTGGCTCCCACTGCTGTCAAAGTCAGTAAACCAATGAGGAGAGAGAGGGGGCAGTGCCGAGGCTCCGTGTCTGAATAGACACACAGCAGCGGCTGGGCTGCCCCTATAGCAAGCCGCTTGCTGTGGGGGCAACTCAGCAGGGACCTGAGAGGAGGAGGATCTGGGCTGCTCTCTGTGCAAAACAACTGCACAGAGCAGGCAAAGAAAAAAAAGAAACACTTTAGTATCACTTTAAATCTGGCCTTCGTATTGCACGGTTGTAGAAACTCCTTTTCTATACTGAAAGTGCTTATCGAGATTTCACTGCATACTGTGACAAGTCAGATAAAGGCCCCCTCATCTTCTGGCCTGACGTCGTCCAGCATCATTGGCTACTTCCTTGCCAGCCTAATGCCCCGAACACACGATTGGCTTTTTTTTGCATGCTAATCTCACGTCTCACAAAAATTTTCGTACGACAGAATAAAAATTCGGAAGTGATGTCATGTGTTGTAATGCATTTTCAAACGACAGCTGTACTGATAAAAACGAAAATCGTACAAAAAAAAAAAATTCCGTGCATGTCCGATAGAATAACAGATAAACTGTCCTGATTGGCTATCGAAAGCTCTGTACCAACGATCCGATTATAGTACGATCGATTCGAATGCAGAATTTTTCGTACGATTTTCAGATCGTGTGTACGGGGCTTTACTGTACCTGGCCCGCCCCCTTTATTCATTGAATTTTCATTCTTTCAATCAAGAAGCCAAAGCATCACATGTGGATGTTACCTAGAACAGTGGTTCTCAACCTCAGTCCTCCAGTACCCCCAACGGGCCATGTATTTGAAACTTTCCTTAGATAAAATAGCTCTTATCAATACCATGTCATTGATATAGATTTAAAAGCAGCTGTGCAAAGTAAAGGAAGACCTGAAAACATGGCCCGTTGGGGTTACTTGAGGACGGAAGTCGAGAACCACTGACCTAGAGCAGCATGTCCCTCCCATCAAGGTATGTTTCCATTTGCATAACACACCTGCACCAACTTGTGCTTAGCACTAAAACACTACCTGTGTACACAGCAACTCCAATGTCGAAAGGGTTCAATGAAACAGAGGAGCAGGGAAATACTATTTAGAACCACAGGGGTGGAAAAATAAATACAATTTAGGAACTGGTAAATCCAGTGAGGCACCTTTATGAAAAAGAAGGCAGCATCTGGATATTAGAGAAATCTTGATATAAAGAATGCCTCGTCCTCTTCCTGCTGCTTAACTCCCTACACAACATGGGACATCCTTCATTCCAGCCAACGTTTCACTAAAGTAGTAAAGATTATAGTCTTTTATGGTTAAACTTCAGCCTTAAAAAGGAGAAGTCCAGCCTGAGCTTCTCCTATGGGTCACAGGAGTGCAATTAGTTTTGCACTCCTGTGACCCGTTTTCAGCAGAGAGTGGTCTGAAGTCCGCACTCCGCTGATGTCACTGCCATCAATCGGGGCAGCGCGTCATCACAACTTCAAAGTTGGGATCCGCCAGCTGCCCTGATTGATGGCAGTCTGAGGCCGCTCCCCTCCCCTCCACTGCTTAGCGCTCCAATGAGCGCTGAGAAGTACAGCAGAAGGGATGCCGACAGTCAGCATCGCTCTGCTCTGGGACGAGTGAGAACCGAGCCATCAGCGGTGTTTGGTGGCTCGGTTCTCAGTGCAGAGATGCCGGGGGAAAGATGCAGAATCGGTCTGATGCTGCATCCACCTAGGAAAGTATAACTAGCCCAAAAAAAAAACACCATACTTTTTTAAAAAGGGGTTTTAAAGTCTCAAGGTTTTTCACCTTAAAGGGGAGTTCCAGCCTTTTTTTATGTTTATTAAAGGTCAGCAGCTACAAAAAGTGTAGCTGCTGGCTTTTAATAAACATACACTTACCTGTTCCACTGTCCAGCGCCGCTCCTCTCCCCCCTTCTCCGCCGGCGCCTCCATTCATAGTGTGGGCACCTGGCCGTGACAGCTTTCGATTTCACGGCCGGGCACTCACTGCGCATGCGTGAACGGCGCAGCGCTCTCTGAGTGGACAGGCGATCGCCTGGGACCTGTCACGTCCCAGGTGATAGCCTACAGGGAGGGGCCGCCAGAAGGCGATATGACGTATCGCCTAGGCGACCCCAGGGTGGAAGGAGGAAGTGGGACAGGAAGTCCCACTCCTACTGAAGCCCCCACTCCCCCCCCAAAAAAAATTACATGCCAAATGTGGCATGTAAGGGGGGCGAGGAGTGGATAAAGCGGAAGTTCCAAATTTGGGTGGAACTCTGCTTTAATGCATCGAGTCCTGCTGCCTGTCAATGGACGCAGCAGCGGGACTCACGAGTGCGCCCACACAGGTGCCCTCAGGGAATGCGGCTCTCAGTGGGTGCACCCAAAGAAGAGGAGGAGCCAAGAGCGCCGACGGGACACCCAAGAAAAGGAGGATCGGGACTGCTCTGTGCAAAACATGTATAACATGTTTGTTATTTAAAAAAAAAAAAAAAAAAAAAACCTTTACAATCACTATAAATACTTCTAGCAAGGGCTTAGTAAGGCAATGTTTCTCGGCCACCATCATTCTCCAATTAGCCTGTATATTTGATGGCATCACAAAACACACAATGGGATTTATTTAGCTGAAGCTGCTAATTGTGCGCTCCATTATTGATGAGCTCATCAGACACCAGTTCATTTCTCTCCATCGGATTCGTTGACACGTCGCCAAGTTTCTCTCTATTAACAGTTTTGGTGTAAGCCGGGGGTCAGTGCTTACCTTATCTCCAGCATTTGGGTTCTTATCTGGATGATATTCCTTGGCCAGCTTGCGATAAGCCTGTGGAGGAGAAAGTCAGAGCATTATCTTGTATCAAATTTTAATACGATCGCAAGTAAACAAATGACAGTTAGGTCGGCCACAGTAGGTTCGATTGTCGGTCAGTTAAGCAAGAACCAAAATTATATCTGAACTATGTATGGGCAGGCTGACTGTACCCAATTTGATTGATGTTGGATTTTTCTACATTCGGTTACTGCCAGGGACTATTGCTGCTAGCAGTAAATATTGTATTCTGCCGGCTGAGAATGCTCCCCACGCCCAACCCCAGCAGAACACAATAGCACTGCGGGAGGCATTCCCCCATCAACAGTAAGTGCAATGATTCAAGCAACTTTCTTTCCTTCCACCCGTGGATCCCACCTATGTCTCCACTTTATGTGGTTATCCCCCTGCGTGGGTGATCAAATGTTTTGTAACTCCCTAAATCTTTAAAAAATAAAAAATTGTACTGAGGAAAAAAAAAAAAAAAAAAAAGGCAGTGACCACCATATCCTATTCCATATACCACTTGACCTCCAGGAGGTTTTCCCCCCTTTCATAACCAGGCCACTTTTTGTGATACAGCACTGTGTTACTTTGAGTGACAATTGCACGTTATGCAACGCTGTACGTAAATATTATACAGGATATATAGAGCACCAACAGTTTGCGCAGCGCTTTACAACATGAGGGCAGACAGTACAATTACAATAATTCAATACAGGAGGAAGCTTACAATCAAGAACCCCCCCAAATAGACCTTTCTTTTGGCGGTATTTGATAACCTGTTTTTTTTCGCAAAAAGAATTAAAAAAATTTTTTTGCTATAAAACTTTTTTTTTTTAAATACTACATTGGAGGGGAATTGTAGTTCTTAATGCAGTTATGTCACAACACTTGTAGTCCGCAGATACTTTGCCCCCAGCACCGTGCCGGGATATGGAGCAAGTGCTGGTGGAAGTCTTTAGCAGCCAGAGACATGCACATTGCACATGCAATCCACTGACTGAATGCACTGAAGGAGCAATGCTCTGTAGAGGTTGAAATAAAAAATAAAATAAATCCATTTTTGTCTTTTGCAAAATAGGGGGGGGGGGGGGGGGGGATTTATTATTTTTCAAAAAGATGGAATTCACAAATCAGCATAAGAAACATGAACAAGAATTGCTGAGTCAATTGGCATTGTGTTCTTAACCACTTGACCACTGGGCACTTAAACCCCCTTAATAACCAGACCAATTTTCAGCTTTCGGTGCTCTCACATTTTGAATGACAATTACTCAGTCATACAACACTGTACCCATATGAAATTTTTGTCCTTTTTTTCACACAAATAGAGCTTTCTTTTGGTGGTATTTAATCACTGTTGGGTTTTTTATTTTTTGCGCTATAAGAGAAAAAAGACTGAAAATTTTGTAAAAAAATGATTTTTTTTTCGTTTCTGTTATAAAATTTTGCAAATTACTATTTTTTCTTCATAAATTTTGGCCAAAATTTATACTGCTACACATCTTTGGTAAAAATAAGTACAAATTGGTGTATATTATTTGGTCTTTGTGAAAGTTATAGAGTCCACAAGCTATGGTGCCAATATCTGAAAATTGATCACACCTGAAGTACTGACGGCCTATCTCAATTCTTGAGACCCTAACATGCCAGAAAAGTACAAATACCCCCCAAATGACCCCTTTTTGGAAAGAAGACATTCCAAGGTATTCAGAAAGAGGCATTGTGAGTTTTTTGAAGTTGTCATTTTTTCCCACAATTCTTTGCAAAATCAAGATTTTTTTTTTCTCTTTTTTTTTTTTCACAAAATTGTCATATTAGCAGGTTATTTCTCACACACAGCATATGCATTCCACAAATTACACCCCAAAACACATTCTGCTATTCCTCCCGAGTATGGCGATACCACATGTGTGAGACTTTTACACAGCGTGGCCACATACAGAGGCCCAACATGCAGGGAGCACCTTCAGGCGTTCTGGAGCACCCAGGCCAATTCTGACATTTCTCTCCTACATGTAAAAAATCATCATTTATTTGCTAGAAAATTACATAGAACCCCAAAACATTATATATGTTTTTTTAGCAAAGACCTTAGAGAATATAATGGTGGTTGTTGCAACTTTTTATCTCGCACGATATTTGCGCAGCAATTTTTTTAACGCGTTTTTTTACGGAAAAAAAATGTTTTGTGCTTAAAAAAAAAAACAAAAAAAAAAAACAGTAAAGTTAGCCCAATGTTTTTGCATAATGTGAAAGATGAAGTTACGCCGAGTAAATAGATACCTAACATGTCGCCCTTAAAAATTGCACACACTCGTGGAATGGCGCCAAACTTTGCTACTTAAAAAATCCCCATAGGCGACGTTTTAAATATTTTTACTGGTTACATGTTTTGAGTTACAGAGGAGGTCTAGGGCCAAAATGATTGCTCTCGCTCTAACGTTCGCAGAGATACCTCACATGTGTGGTTTGAAAACCGTTTTCATATGTGGGCGGGACTTACGTATGCGTTCGCTTCTGTATGCGAGCTCACGGGGACAGGGGCGCTTTAAAAAAAAAAAAAAAAAAAATTTATTCTTCATTTTACTTTATTTATTTTAGTTTGACATGTTTTTCCGCCCTAAACATTTTTTTGATCACTTTTATACCTATTACAAGGAACGTAAACATCCCTTGTAATAGGAATATGGCATGACAGGTCCTCTTTACAGTGAGATATGGGGGGGGGGGGTGTCAATAAGACCCCACATCTCACCTCTAGGCTGGGAAGCCTGAAAAAAAAAAAAAAAAAAAACAACAATCCTGGCTTTGATCGTAGCGGTGAGTCGGTAGAAGCACCGGAGGGCGGCGGGGGGGGGGGGGGGGGGGGGGGGGACGGACGGGGACACGACACACATCCCCTCTTGCCTCCCGTAAGAATGATCAAGCGGCGGAACAGCCGCTATGATTGTTCTTATGGTGTAGGGAATCGCCGGCTGAAAAAGCCGATATCTGAATGATGCCTGTAGCTGCAGGCATCATTCAGATATCCCCGCACAAAGTCAAGGACGTCATATGACGGCCGGAGGGCGGGAAGTGGTTATTGCAGAGTATTGCCGGGCATTGCGGAGTATTGCCGGGCATTGCGGAGTATTGCCGGGCATTGCGGAGTATTGCCGGGCATTGCGGAGTATTGCCGGGCATTGCGGAGTATTGCCGGGCATTGCGGAGTATTGCCGGGCATTGCGGAGTATGGCCGGGCATTGCGGAGTATGGCAGGGTATTGCGGAGGGTATTGCACAGGGTATTGCGGAGGGTATTGCAGAGTATTGCGCAGGGTATTGCAGAGTATTGCGCAGGGTATTGTGCAGGGTATTGCGCAGGGTATTGTGCAGGGTATTGTGCAGGGTATTGCAGAGTATTGCACCAGGGTATTGCAGAGTATTGCACCAGGGTATTGCAGAGTATTGCACCAGGGTATTGCAGAGTATTGCACCAGGGTATTGCAGAGTATTGCACCAGGGTATTGCAGAGTATTGCACCAGGGTATTGCAGAGTATTGCACCAGGGTATTGCAGAGTATTGCACCAGGGTATTGCAGAGTATTGCACCAGGGTATTGCAGAGTATTGCACCAGGGTATTGCAGAGTATTGCACCAGGGTATTGCAGAGTATTGCACCAGGGTATTGCAGAGTATTGCACCAGGGTATTGCAGAGTATTGCACCAGGGTATTGCAGAGTATTGCACCAGGGTATTGCAGAGTATTGCACCAGGGTATTGCAGAGTATTGCACCAGGGTATTGGCAGGGTATTTTGCAGAGTATTGGCAGGGTATTTTGCAGAGTATTGGCAGGGTGTATTGCAGAGTATTGGCAGGGTATAGCACAGGGATGGCTGAGCAGGGATGGATGGATGGATGGATCTGTGACTGCAATTGTCACAGATCCAGCCCACAGTGCTGCTGCTGCCATCCGCTCCCTCCCCCTCCCCTCTCACACTGTACCGATCGGTACAGAGAGGGGAGGGAGGAACCGGCGTCATCAAATGACGCCGGTCTGTTTACAAGTGATTGCTCCGTCATTTGACGGAGCGATCACGTGGTAAACGGCCGCTATCAGCGGCGATTTACCGCGATTCGTGATCCGCCGGGTCCTCTGGACCCGGCGGTCACGGAGTTTCCCGTGTGCGCGCCCCAGGGGGCGCACGGGAGCGCGATTCTGGGAGGACGTTATATAACGTCCTCCCAGAGTTAAGCAACCACCCTGCCGCCGTTATTTGTCGGCAGGTGGTTGTTAAGTGGTTAAATTATCAAACTGCATTAGGATAATGTGTCATCTGTACTGGGTGATCAGGCATTTTAGTCAGTCCGGCCTATGCTGCTTATAAATTTGGGACTGGTTGTCTTGGGAACTGCATTATATCAGGCTATGCAAAATATTACTAAATAAATCTTTGTACCAAATATTGAATTTTGCTCTCATAATGCAAAGATACCACACACACTCTACACAGAAAAACAGCAACATGACCACAGCAAACTGTACAAAAGAAAACACCTGGACAATGTGACTGGCTTAAAGTGGAATTCTGACTTACACCTAATTGGCCCTAAATACCTCCCCTCCCCCCTCCTAACAATTATGCCAACTAACCTGTGTAAGAAATGTATAGGCTTACCTATTTTCAGGACACTCTGGTAGGGTCACATGAGCAGTGTCAGGGGAGACAAGGGAGCACCGACAACAGGTGGGCCATTGAAGAATATAGGTGATATCACCGCTCCAGGCTTTAGCCATTATTACTGCAGCCACCAGTGACTGACGCAGGGGTGATCATGTGACCAGAGGGGCATGAAGATAGGTACATTTATGAATCTTTGCGTCGCCCGTATTTACTCGTGCATTCTGTCCCATTCATGTCAATTGGGACATAGCGACTGGACAGACACAGCCACTGCTCCCAATCTGACATATGTGAAGGTTTTTTTTTTTTTGAGACCCCCTCCAACATGTTAGTAGAGGCCTTGTTTTGGGACCCCCACTAATAGGTCATTAGAGCCCTTGTTTTGGGACTAGGGATGCAGCAAAATTTCGGCCACCGAAAAGGAATTCTTGCAGATAATTGAGCCGAAAATGGGGCGGGGCCTGTGCGGGGCCCCGCCACTGGTGCCGCCCATTACGGGGGTGTCTTTCTGGCCAATGCGTGCCACAGTCCTCTCCTCCTCACGGCAATCTCTGTGTCATGGAGCTTAACTACACAGGCCGCAGTAACAATGTCCCGCCTCCTTTGACAGTTTTGTTTTGGGACCCCCTCTAATAGGACAGTAGAGCCCTTGTTTTGGGACCCCCTCTAATAGGACAGTAGAGCCCTTGTTTTGGGACCCCCCCACTAATAGGACAGTAGAGCCCTTGTTTTGGGACCCCCTCTAATAGGACAGTAGAGCCCTTGTTTTGGGACTAGGGCTGGGCGATTTCCCCCCCCAAAAAATCAGCGATTTTTTTATAAAAAACTTGATTTACGCTTTGATTTTTTTTTTTTTTTTTATTAAAGTGCATCAACAAACATAATTGCAAAGGCAAACCCTTTCTCTAACTGCAAAGTCAGTGTGCAAAGATTGTTAAACATCCAAATTATTAATACTGTATTTGGATTTAGCTAATAAAACAAAAAATCCTGAGGTTACTCTTAGTTGAATTGAACTGTGCCCGTGCCTCACTGTGCCCGTACATGATGCAGATTTTCATGGGATACGGATTTTACTGCCACACCGGCGGCCATTCCAGTATTCAAAAGCCGCGCCTCCTCCTCGTCTGATAGGCGGAACACTCAATTTCCCAGCATTCAGTGGTCCGCCTATCATGGACATCTGCTCATCTTCATAACACAGACGAGGATGAGAGGATGTCCGTGATAGGCTGAACACTGCCTGCTGTGAAATTGAGTGTTCCGCCTATCACAGACGACGAGGACTCGGGAGGGGCGGCTTTTGAACACTGCAATGGCCGCCGTCTGTCTGCATGACACGCTGATCAGGTAGGCAGACGGCGGCTTGCGGTTAGTGTTACATTACATCTACTCGCGGCGGCTGCGGCGAGTAGATGTAATTGGGGTAACGCCGCCCAGTGCCATTCCGGATATGCCCCCTGCAGCCCTGCTACGGAAATTTTGAAGGAAAAAAAAATAAAAAATCTAAAAAAAACGATTTTCTTCAAATCTGAATCGATTTGAACTCAAAACTCGATTCAAGATTAAAATCGATTTTTTTCCCAGCCCTATTTGGGACCCCCTCTAATAGGACAGTAGAGCCCTTGTTTTGGGACCCCCTCTAATAGGACAGTAGAGTCCTTGTTTTGGGACCCCCTCTAATGCATGTGTCAGTAGAGTCATTGTTTTAGGATCCCTCTAATAGGTCAGTAGAGCCCTTGTTTTGTAACACCTCCAATAGGGAAGTAGAACCATTGTTTGAGGATCCCCAAGCGTCAGCATGTACCATTGTTATGAAAGGCACAAAGCATCAGTGCATCATATTCAGCCTGAAGTGTGAATTTAATACGGCACCAAGTGAATTCCATTCTCTCAGAACAAAGCCTGCATCTTGAAAATTTTTATCCTTTAGGCCTGGTTTACACCGATGAGATTTCAGATTGGATCACACGGAATCGCATGACAGTGGAAATAACATTGCTTCCAATGGTGCCTGTTCACATCAGCGCAGTGCAGCTGTGATGCAACTTTAACGGTCCTGTGATACGTTTGTGTCACAGAATATGCAAAACACTTCTAAAAACACAACCAAAGTCATCAAAGCCACAAAAAAAAAAAAACGCAATGCAAATCAAGTTATAAATCGCATCACAGTAGTGTGAACCGAGCCTTAAGCAAATTAGTCACATAATGTCAGCCAATATTTGTTAAGCAATATCAAAACTTTATTTAAATTACATTGTGATGTCATTTCTCAAACTGATGCTTCATCCAGGAACTCAGCATGACTAAGCGTATATTTGCACCGCATTATAATCTCTCCATTATAATTATGGCTGCCATTTATTGTCACATCACACTTGGCAAATAAACTGACAGCAGAGTAAGTCTGTGTTGTTACAAAAACATTATCATCAATAAAATAGGACAGAACAATGGACTGTGTGCTGCGATTTTTGTGTCCCCAGCACAACACTGCTGTCACCTAGCTCACAAGTATATAATTAGATTATGAGAGATGCAGCTAAATCCCCTATAGAACTCACAGCCAACAATGACATCATGGATTTTCCCAGCCTGCCTATGACATCACTTTATTCCTGGGAGAGCAGATCGCCCCGGGGAATTTTGGGTAAAAAAATTAAACTGGAGCATAAACCAGGGAGAGACAAACTAATGACTCATTACATAAAAAAGCAACAGTAGCCATTCCTAAGAATACTAGGATCCTGCAACTCAACACAAAGCCACAAAGTCTCCAAAATAATATATTTTCAACCCCCACATATGTGGTGGCAAAACCCTGGATGTCACCAGAACTAGTGTCCCCAATGGAAGAGTTCCACTTTATTCCGGTTCTGGCGACAACCCAATAATTTGGGATTTCCTTTTACTTTTGGCGATAGTAGTAGACGGGTCAAATCGAGAGGGTCAAACTCCCTAATGGGGCAACAGACAGCAATAAAAACATGACAGGGGTTCTGATCCCTCTCCACTCTATCCAAAACTAAAAAGACTTGCCCTCATTTCTACTTTAAAGTGGAAGTAAACCCTCCATTCGTTTTCAGCCAAGGAAGCTGCCATCTTGGCCTCTGTATAATCTTCAACTGCCATGATGCTGCACATATGATTAGCTATGACACCAGCCATTGGCTGGTTTGACAGTTTGGTTGAGAGCACAACCAATGTGACAGTTAGCATTTCCGGCATGCCGGGAATGTAACTGTTTTTTGAAACTTAAAATCGATGGGTTTACTTCCGCTTTATTTAACCACCGGAAGATTTACAGGATGTAAATCTTAGCAGGGCGTGGGTTCCAGGGAAGATGAGGGCAGTGTACCGCCAGAGCCTGTGTTCTATCGGAGAGTGCCTGCGCATGCCCACATCCTGCTAAGTGGACTATTTTCCACCCGATTCGGATGTGTTACACCTGGTCAGCTTGAAGAGGACTTGCTGTGACCTGCTGTCCCACCCCATCCTCCTTAGGATCTGATGTGATGCAAGCCAAAAAAAACAAACTCACTGTGACCTGTAGTCCCACATCTTCAGCTCAGAAATGTACCTGGACTCAACTTTTCTCCTCTCTTTACCCCCCCCCCCCTCCTCCTCCTCTCCCTTCCCCTCGTTTCCTCCTTCCCCCCCTTGTCTTCCTTCTGTGTTTTCCTCCCCAACACCCCTCGCTGTCCATTCTCTCCCACTCGTTTCCTTCCCCTCCCTCACTCCCCCCTTCCGGTCCTCTGTCTTCCTTCTCTGTGCTTCCCTCCCCCCCCCCTCGTCCCTTCCTTTTTCCTCCACCCCCCCTTTTTTCCCCCTCCCTCCCTGTACCCCCCTTTCCCCTCTGTTTGTCTCCCTTCCCTCCCCCACCCTTTCTCCCCCCCTTCGCTATTCTTTCCTTGCCTTTGTCCCACCACTTGCCATGTACGCGGTCTCTGGTTTTTACCTTCTTATACCACAGAGATCCACCCACAATCCCCCTTGTCCACCGCGGGAGGGAATCCTGATGGGCGGCCTTGGTTTGCACATTACCTTCATTCATTGGGTAAGCTACCTGCTTTACCTATTGTACTACATGCTGTAGTTATTTTGAATCATATTTTGTTTTTATATGTCCTTACTGTATTATATGTTCCATACATTGGCTCTCCTGAGGAAGCGGTTAACCGCGAAACTAGTAGAGACCCTGACCAATCTATCAATTGACAATCACAGATGTCTCTTGTGAGAACCCCTTTCTTTTTTAATCAATGTCTACTGTATATTAGTTTATCTACAATAAAGTCTTTTATATTATATTTTGTTTTCATCGGTACCGAGATAGTCCATTAATTTCCTGGGTGAGAACGCTATAGGGCTAGTCTCAGCAACTACTCCCCTTGCCCCCACCCCTCCCTGTTTCTCTAAAGAGAGTGGATATTGTTTTTTCAATAAATTTGTTTATTATACATACTCAGAGGCGCATCTTTCCTTTTTTTTTTGCTAGAGGGGGTCATGCCGTGACTGGCGGCTCCTGCGGGAGTGATGTCACACGACTCCAGCCAGTCACAGAGCCGGACTTCCTCTTTAATCCCCCCTTTTGTTTTTTTCCTTACCTGCTCAATTAACACAAACAAAAAAAAAAAAAGTTGTAGTAATATGTGCACTTTAAAAGAGGAACTTAACCCCCTTTCGTAATTTTTTTTTTTGGTCACTTCATAAATTGTCCACTGGGTTGCACACCCCAGAGAATCCAGTGTGAGAAGGGGGTGAAGTTCCACTTTAAATTAGCTGGATTAAGGAGCAGAGATGACAGGAATAATATTTGTCTTCAGTGTTTAATAACATTTAGATCACGTTCTTTGACTGGGTAAGAGGTAAAGAAAACATGACATCTCATCTCTATTATTTGAGGCTCGGGTCACACTAGTGCAGGTCGTGTGCTCCAGTTGCAGGAACCACATCGCACTGCTCCTGCGAGACACAAGGGGCTGACACTCATTCTAAATGGCACCCCTCATGCATCTCAGCTCACGGCACGATCGCAGGAACCGCATTGTCAAAAAGACCATGTGGTTTCCCTGCGGCCGCGTTTAAAAAAAAAAAAAAAAAAGAAGAAGAAGTGCATGCATATTTTCTCTGCGGTTTACGTGGCAGAGTAAACGTGTGACATACGGATCGCCCTAGTGTGAACCGAGCCTTAAACCGTATTAAAGAGGATGTAAACCCTCCACAACTTTTTTAAGTTAAAAATACCCCTGCAAGAGAAAGGCATAATGAGCTAGTATGCATAGCATACTAGCTCATTATGTGTCACTTACCTGAAATCGAAGCCCCCAAAGTCCTCATTCTCCGCTCTGAGAATTTTCCTGTCATCGCCGCTCCGGTGCTGTGATTGGCTGGAGCGGCGATGACGTCACACGCATGCGCGCTCGGGCCGGCAAAATCCCATTCAGAAAACCGGCAATGATGCCGGCCCGCTAGTGCGCATGACGTCATCGGTGCAGTGTGTTCAGAAAATATCTCCTAAACCGTGTAGGTTAAGGAGATATTTCTTGCACCTACAGGTAAGGCCTTAATCTAGGCTTACCTCTAGGTGCATGTTGTCAAAGTGGGTTTACAACCACTTTAAAGTGGTAGTAAAGTCTGTTCCACCACTTGTACCTACAGGCACGCCAATAGTAAGGCGTACCTGTAGGTACTGCAAAGATCTCCTTAATTTGCACAGTTTAGGAGGAGATATTCAGAGTGCATGTAGCCGGTGATGTTACTGGAGCATGCGCTCTGAAGCCTTGGCATACTGTGCTGCACCTTTAGAGTCCATGCCGTAAATGCCAGCTCTCGCAGCATGCGCGGGAGTGACGGCATCGCGCCCCCGGATACTCATGTAGCTGGAGGACTTCGTTCCAATGTAAGTCTCTCATAATGTACTAGTATGCCATGCACATTATGCCACTGCCTTGCAGGAGAATTTTTTTTTGTTTCCATCCACTTCGGTTTACTACCGCTTTAAACCCAAAAATGTAGTATATTGCAGCTTACCATTCCTTAGATGTGGTGGCTGCATTAGTTTTATTTTTTTGGCTTTTTTTTACCTGGTGATCTGGTCAGTAATACACCTGTATTAGAGCGCCCCCACTCTGGTGGAAGGAGCAACAGAGACACCATTGAAGAGAAACATTGTCAGTCTGGGAGGAGGGGAGTGTTAGCGCTGGTTCATACCATGCACGACTTCATCCCGGCTTGCATACAACTTCTTTAACAGAAATCAATGCAAGTCATGATGGAGTCGCCCCTGAAGTAGTGCAGGAACTTTACTTTTGACTTGAGTCGCACCGATTAGAGCGGTCCATTGCTGTTAATTGTACAAGTCGCGGCAGTGTGAACAGGCTCTTAAATGTACTAGCAGATGTAGATACACTAACAAATTGAAGCCAAACTCCACCTCAAAATTTAAGTGTTAACAAGCCCTTAGCCACCAATTACACTTGACTATGCTGAATCCCATTGCAATTGTCCCTATGCTCTACATCCTAAAAAGTACAGGCGCTTTGATCTTATAGACTTCAATCTTAACACCTGTAAATGTTTTTTTGAGTTCCCTCTCTGCTCAGCGATGTCCATGAATGTCTCAGCCGTCCGAGATACTCCCTCCTGATTGGCTGAGACACAGCAGTGGCGCCATTGGCTGCTGTCAAAGTCAGCTAGCCAACAGGGAGAGAGGGTGGGGCCGGCTCAGTGTCTGATTGGACACAGGGAGCTGTGACTCGGCTCGGGTGCCCCCATAGGAAGCCACTTGCTGAAGGGGCACTGAACAGGAGGGAGGAGCCAGGAGCACAGAAGAGGTGCTCTGTATAACGCGTTTGTATAATCACGCACACAGGTTGGACTTGAGCCTTTTTTCAACCTCACCTACTATGTAACTAAGTAACGTTTGTAATTTTTATAGGGGAAAAATAAAAAAACGAGACTTTACAATCACTTTAAAGCTTTGCCTATAGAAAATATAGGGTAATGATGTTTGTCACCATTTCACAGGCGCAAGTGAAATTTAAGGTTCGACATTTTGGGTATTTACTTGGTGCAACCGCGGCTTTTATATATTTTACATAAAAAATAAAAAAAAGGTAACTTATTGCGTTTTTGTGCCCTCTAAAATGTTACTTTAATGTGTTTTTATATTTTGGGTGTTTCCTAGACCTTTGCAGTAATAACTTGTGACATAGAAAATTCTAACTACCACGGTTTTATTCTCTAGGGCAGTGATGGCGAATCTTGTGGAACTACATTTCCCATGATGCTCAAATACACTGCAGAGCGCATGAGCATTATGGGAAATGTAGTTCCAAAACCACCAGAGTGCCAAGGTTCACCATCGCCGATAGAGGGTGTCTGCTTTCAGAAAATGTATGTTTTGGGGGTTTTATGCAACTTTAAGGTCTAAAATATTTTTTTAAACATGTGTGCAAAAAACACAAAACTGGCTCTGGCAGTGAAAGGGTCAAAGATTAAATAAGTTTACGATAGGGAACGTTACATGGTCTGTGAGTCCAAAAATGCAGCGCTTCAATAAAGCAAAAAATATAATAACAGTCCAAGTGAAGTCAATATTTTGAAGGCAGATATAAAAATTGGTTGAACACCACCACCAGGAAGATTCAGTGTGAAAAGCAACACACCACACCAAAATGTGCTCACAATCTGCTTACCAGAAGGTGAACATTTTCAAACATTAGTAGCAAATGTAGAGGTTTAAAAGGTGGATACAAACTCTCCAGACTTGATGGAACAATAGCAGCAAGAATATCCAAACACCAACATCAAGGTAGCCTTCAGAACTTGGCATATGGTAGTACTATGCAATCCTCCTCAGACATGTTTGAGGCCTCTGATGATATCCCTTTGGATGAAACATGTCAGGCTGACCAATGTGAACACGCTTTGACCTGCAGTTTGTTTCCTGCCTTATACCATCTGTTTTCCTGTAAGTAGAATTTTAAATAAACCTTTCTGTTTGACCTTACGGGCTTCACTATGCTGCCTTTTTTTTCCCTTGATCAAACATGTCTGAGGAGGATTGCATAGTACTACCATATACCAAGTTCTGAAGGCTACCTTGATGTTGGTGTTTGGATATTCTTGCTGCTATTATTCCATCAAGTCTGGAGAGTTTGTATCCACCTTTTGATCCTCTACATTTGCTACTAATGTCTGAAAATGCTTACCAGAAGGTGAACAGATTGTGAGCACATTTTGGTGTGGTGTGTTGCTTTTCACTGAATTTTCCTGGTGGTGGTGTTCAACCAATTTTTATATCTACCTTCACATATTGACTTCACTTGGACTGTTATTATATTTTTTTGCTTTATTGAAGCTCTGCATTTTTGGACTCACATATTTTTACGTTTGCTTTATCAACAGACTGTGCACGCTGCTTTTGTCAATGTTCTAATTTTTCACTGTTAGCGCAAATATTTGTTCACCCTGTTCACATGTTACATGGTCTACCTGTAAGCTTTGTTGGTTAAAAAAAAAAATAAAAATTATATATATTTTTTAAAACAGAAAAAAAAAAAAAAAGGGCTCCTAATTTTGTTCGCTGGCTCCTAGATTCAAAGCAAATTTGTCAAACCTGGTTTGTCAAGCATTGGAATAATGAATGTCACACCACCGATTGAAGTAGTACGGCACACGTGGCCGCCTCTTCACCCAAAAGCGGTGCCTTCATCTCCTCTTCCACGAAACCCATCGCTCCACTAAACAGGCACAACGGGTGCTTTAAGAAGAGAATCCCCATTGGGGGGGGCCTGAGAATTGGGATTTTGGTTATTTTTTTCTGTATTGGTCTTAAAGCGATCGTAAAGTGATCGTATGAGCTGGTTCACACAGGGGTGACTCATCAGGCGACTCAGCCGCCTGACAAGTTACGCTCCGCTCTGTTCAATGGAACCGTTCTAATAGGAGCGACTCAAGTCGACTTTGGGGGCGACTTGCATTGACTTCAATACAGAAGTAATTTTGCAAGTTGCCTCTGAAGTCGTCTTGAGATCGCCTTGCCGAGTCGCCCCCAAAGTCGTGCTGCCCCTGTGTGAACCGGGTCTAAAAGGTTCGTTTTTTTTTTTTTATTAACAAATATGTCATACTTACCTCCTCTGTGCAGTTATTTTGGACACAGTGGCAATGATTCTCCATTTCTGGGGTCCCCCAGTGGCGCTCCTTCCCTCGAGTGCCCCCTCGGAGAGCCACTTTTCAAAGGGACACTCGTGCGGGCATGCTCCCGAGTCCTTCTGCGTCCACTGACAGACAGCAGGACTCAAACCCGCCCCCAATGTCCCTGGATTTGATTGACAGCAGCGGGAGCCAATGGCTGCTGCTGCTATCAATCTATCCAATGAGGACCCGAGACAGCGGCTTGAACGATCGGGTTTAGGTAAAAGTAAAAAAAGGGGGGTGGGTCTGTAGCACAGGTTTGTATAGGTTTAGTTTTTTTGGGGCCCCGGTCCTCTCCTGGAGTCCCTCCTTTTCTCGAGTGTCCCGTCGGTAGAAGCGTTCTCCGACGGACACCCTTGCGGGCACGCTCCCGTGTCCTGCGTCCGTAGACAGAGACGGCAGGACTCGGCTCCGCCCACGCGTCATTGGATTTGATTGACAGCAGCGAGAGTCAATGGCAGCAGCAGGAGCCAATCAATCTATCCAATCAGGACATGAGACACCAGCTGGAGTGCTCATTACTGTTGTGGGAATTTCAGGGCTCAGGTAAGTAAAAGAGGGGCACTGCTGCAGCACAGGAGGTTTTTCACCTTAATGCATTAAAGCGGTGTTCCACCCAAAAATGGAACTTCCACTTTTTGGATTCCCCCCCCCCCTCCTGTGTCACATTTGGCACCTTTCAGGGGGGAGGAGGGAGCAGATACCTGTCCAATACAGGTATTTGCTCCCACTTCCGGGCATAGGTCGCCATGACGACCTACTCCACGCCCGGCGCCTACTCAGTCCCCTCCGCTGTCTTCTGGGAGACACACAGGTCCCAGAAGACAGCAGAGACCAGTGGGATCGCACAGTGTGACTCGCGCAGTAGGGAACCAGGAAGTGAAGCCTTGCGGCTTCACTTCCTGATTCCCTTACTGAAGATAGCGGCGCCTCCACCTGAGGGACAGATCGGCTTCGGGTGCCGACATTGCGGGCGCCCAAGACAGGTAAAATGTCCATATATTAAAAGTCAGCAGCTGCAGTATTTGTAGCTGCTGACTTTAAAAAAAAAAAAAAAAAAAAATTTCTTTCAACGGAACTCCGCTTTAAGTTGAAAAAACGGCGAGGGTTTACAACCACTTTAAAGCGGAGGTGCAGCCAAAAAAAAAGGTCAGCAGCTACTAACAGTGTAGCTGCTGACTTTTAATAAGGACACTTACCTGTCCTACTCTCCCGCGATGTCAGTCCCGCCACGGCGATCAATCGCTGCTGGCAGGTCCCGCCTCCTCCATCCTGAGTAAGGGAAATAAGCAGTGAAGCTGTAAGGCTTAACTGCCCGTTTCCTACTGCGCATGCGCCACTCGCACGGCGCTTTGTGAATGGGCGGCTTGCCTACTGGGATACACACAGTTCCCAGAAGGCAGCGCGCCCCATTCACAAGAAGAGGAAGGAGACCCACCGCGGACGAGAAGAGGCACATAAGAGGCAGATTAGGGGACTTCCGCACAGCAACAGGCATTTAGGGGGAGCATAAAAAAAAATTTAATAGGATTTTTAATGTAAAAAAAATTTCAGGGTGGACCTCCGCTTTAATTGTAGGCCCTGCGCAGCCCAACATTCAATATTCAAGGTCAGGACGATTCTTGTCGTAGGTCCTACATGGCCGATTTTATGATACACACTGGTTATTTTTCCACGGTTTGTATCCATGCACCGGGCTCTGTTTAGCGGTCGGGGTGCAAATTTTGTACTTTCTACAAAATATAGTATAATAAAAAAAAAAAAAAAAAAGAGAAGATGATCTTCAAAACGCTCATTTTGAAAGATTTCGGCAAGCGTGCTGGCCCGGACGAGCTCACAGAAGACACATTCACATCAACGATCAAGGTTCTCACATCCTTGAACTGTATACAGCGGGGGAGGAGCGTGTAAACAGGAGTCGAGTTTCCCTTTTACTTCCACATTGTCTGTTCTTGGAGCAGGAGGGGAACCCCCCCCCAGTATGGGGGAACAACACCTAGCAGACATATTTATAGAGCGGTGAATGTGACTTCCATCCCACACAGTGGCTAAAGCTGGCCATACATTATACAATTTTCCTCCTATTCAATTTCCTTTAGGATTTACCTTTAAATCTGTAGTGCGAGGGGCGGCCTGACTGCATACAAATCGCAAGTGTTTAGGTTTGACCTCATATTAAAAACGGTTTTGGTAAATCTAAAGGAAAATTCTACAATGTATATCCAGCCCAAGGCAGGCTTCACACCGAGGTAGTTTTTAGGTGTTTTAGCGCTAGAAATAGCCTCTAAATAACGCCTGAAAACCGCCTCCCCATTAATTTCAGTGTATCATTTCACACTGGGGCGCTGCGCTTGTGGGACGTTATGAAAAGTCCTGCAAGCAGCATCTTTGGGGCGGTTAGGGAGTGCTGTATACAACGCTCCCAAAACGCCCTGCCCATAGAAATGAATGGGCAGCGGTTCGGAAGCGCTGCAACACGAGCTCTTTAAACCCCTTCGGCTGGGGTAAAAAAAACGCCCCTGCTAGCAGCCGAAAAGCGCTGCTAAAACAAGTGGCGCTTTAGAGCTAATGCTCGGCAGCCCCAGTGTAGAAGTAGTCCAAGGCCACTTTCTCAGCAACGCGTTATCGTACTAAAAAAAAAAAAAAAAAGCAACAAAAAAGGTAGGGCTGCACCAATACGGAGCATTTGCACAAGTACTCGTGCAAATGCTCCGATACCTAAACCTTTTTCCATGCAATTTGAGCCTATGCAAAATTAATGAGCTCCAATGGCATGCAATTTGAACAGGAATGCCGTGCGATTCCTGTCTGAATCGCATGCAGTTTCCCACACCACTCCTGTGTTAAACACAGGCTGAAGTCACTATGACAAGCCTGGGATCGTACAGGAGCGGTGCAAGAAACTGCATGCGATTCGGATAGGAATCGCACCGCATTGCTGTTCAAATTGCATGCAATTCCTTGCAGTGTGTTTTGAGCCCATTCATTTTGTATGGGCTCAAATCACACAGCATAGGTATCCGTTTCAGGTATTAGAGTATCTGCACGAGTATTTGTGCAAATGCTTGGTTTTCGACACCGATACTGGCGCAAACCCTTCCATACGCACTGGAAATCGCACCGGCGCTGGAAACTGCACTGCACTTGCGTCACATGCCCGTGTGGGCTGCGATTTCTGAAGTGCTGGGCATTCGAATGAATGGGCTACAGTGCAAAACACGGCCCACAGATGTGAAGCCTGAATCCCTACGGGACTCATCACACCACTGCGCTTCCCGAGAGTTTTGAAAAGACCTGCATCTTTTCAAAACTGCACCAAAAACGCAGATAAACAAGTGCATGCTGGGTAATAAACACCGAGAAAATGCACTGGAAGCGCATATATGTTTTTGCAAAAGAGCAGTGCGAAAGCAGCCTAAAGCTGGCCATACATTATACAATTTTTCTTTAACCACTTCACTACCCGCCCATAGACATATGACGTCCGCAGGAGGGATCTCCCATTCTGGGCGGGCGTCAAATGACGTCCTGGGCTTCCCGGCCGTCTAGGTAGGAGGGCGCGCGTGCGCACGCCGCGTCGCTCGGGAGCCGATGTCCGCCGGGCACGCGCGATTGCCTGTTAACAGCAGGACCGTGGATCTGTGTGTAAACACACAGATCCACGCCCTGTCAGGTGAGCGGAGACCGACGGTGTGTTCCCAGTACAGAGGAACACCGATCGGTCTCCTCCCCTTGAGTCCCCTACAGTTAGAATCACTCCCTAGGACACAACCCCTTGATCACCCCCTAGTGTTAATCCCTTCCCTGTCAGTCACATTTACATAGTAATCGCAGTGGCCGCTGTATAAATGACAATGGTCCCAAAAATTTGTCAAAAGTGTCTGATGTGTCCGCCGCAATGTCGCAGTCATGATAATTAACCACTTCAACCCCGGGCCTATTCTGCCACTTCTCTCCTACATGTACAAATCATCATTCTTTTGCTAGAAAATTACTCAGAACCCCCAAACATTATATATATATTTTTTAGCAGACACCCTAGGGAATAAAATGACGGTCATTGCAACTTTTTTCTTGCACGGTATTTGTGCAATAATTTTTCAAACGCCTTTTTTTTTAGAAAAAAAATGGTTTAATGAATTAAAAAAAAATATCAAAAAACAGTAAAGTTAGCCCAATTTTTGGGAAAAATATGAAAGATGATGTTACACCGAGTAAATAGATACCCAACATGTCACGCTTTAAAATTGCGCACACTCATGGAATGGCGCCAAACTTCGGTACTTAAAAATCTCCATAGGTGACGCTTTTCAATTTTTTACAGGTTACCAGGTTAGAGTTACAGAGGAGGTCTAGTGCTAGAATTCTTGCTCTCGCTCTAACGCACGCGGGGATTCCACACATGCGGTTTGAACGGCGTTTACATATGTGGGCGGGACTTACGCGTGCGTTCGCTTCTGATCGCGAGCTACCGGGGACAAGGGCGTTTTAATTTTTTTTTTATGTTTACACTTATTTAACTTTTTTTTTTTTGATCACTTTTATTCCTATTACAAGGAATGTAAACATCCTTTGTAATAGGAATGTGTGTGACAGGTCCTCTTTATTGAGAGATGTGGGGTCAATAAGACCCCACATCTCTCCTCCAGGCTGGGAAGCATGATATCGTAACATTTTTTTTGCTGATCTCATGTTTACTAGCCGCAATGGCGGCTTTATTTACATCTGAGGACCCGGGCGTGACGTCATCACATCGCGCCCGGGCCTCCGAGGGTCACAGAGATGACTGGTGACCATCTGGTCACCAGTCATCTCTATGCTCGCACCGTGACCCACCAACGGCGCCGGACGATTCTCTCCGGGTCCCCGATGGCACGCGAGAGCACGGAGAAGCACCAGGAGGGGTGGATGTCCCCTCCCGCCACCTATAAGAACAATCAAGTGGCAGAACCGCCGCTATGATAGTTCTTATTGTGCACAAAATCTCCGGCACAACAAAACGATATCTGAATGATGCCTCTAGCTGCAGGCATCATTCAGATATCCCCCTACAAAGCCGAGGACGTCATATGACGTCCACCCAGGATGGGAGATCCCATCTGTGGATGTCATTCGACTATGGCTGGGTAGGGAAGTGGTTAAAAATATATATATATATATATTAAAAAAAAAAAAAAAAAAAAAACAATCGCAGATCGCCGCCATTACTAATAAAAAAATTAAAATAAAAATGCCATAAATCTATCCCCTATTTTGTAGACACTATAACCTTTGCACCAATCAATATACACTTATTGCGATTTTTTTAACCGAAAATATGTAGAAGAATACGTATCGGCCTAAACTGAGGAAAAATATATATGTATATTTTTTTTTAAATTGGGATATTTATTATAGCAAAAAGAAAAATCCCAAATTGTCGCTCTTCTTTTGTTTATAGCGCAAAAATAAGAACCGCAGAGGTGATCAAATACCACCAAAAGAAAGCTCTATTTGTGGGGAAAAAAAACATAAAAAATTATTAAAATTTGGGTACAGTGTTGCATGACCGCGCAATTGTCAAAGTGCGACAGCGCTGAAAATTAAAAATTGGCCTGGGTAGGAAGGGGGGTGAAAATACCCGGTATTGAAGTGGTTAAAGTTACCAAAACCATCTAATGAGGCCAAACCTAAACCCTTTCAATCAGTATGCAGTCAGGCAGAGCCTTGTACTACATGGTATTGTATAATGTATGGCCAAGCCTAAGTGGTTAGCACTTCCGCCTGTCATTGGTTCAAATACCAACCACAGCACTACCTGCCTGCAGTTTGCATGTTCTACCTGTGCGGGTTTCCTCCGGGTACCCCGAATTCCTCCCACACTCCAAAGACATGCTGGTAGGCTAATTTGCTCCTTTTTAAATTGGCCCCTAGTATGTATGAATGTGAGTTAGGGCCCTTAGATTGTAAGCTCATTGGGGACAGGGAGTGATGTGAATGTATAATATACAAATGTAAATTGATGGCCCAATATAAAATAGCTGCAATAAACATTCTCCGGTGGTGAATCACTGGCTGTCATCTACAAGACATGGAGCAGGAAGGTTCCCGGAGGTGTAAACCAGCCAGACAGCCTCTGTAGGCCTCAAACCAGCCGAGTACAAGAAGAAACAACAATCCAGGTAGGGAGGAGCCTGGCTACCCCAAGGCCGGTGTCTAGGCCACCCCCACCCCTCATCTTAAATAAGGCCGGTGTTCAGCCCCACCCCCATCCATAGACTTTTTTTTTTTTTTTTATCAGCCGGCGGACCGATCGCTAAATATATATAAAAAAAAAGTTGGATTCCTCCGCTACATCATTCTGGCAGCCAGGACTCCTCTGCTGTTAGAATACACACATCAGCGCTGCGGCTGATTGGCTGCAGGCGCCGATCGAGCAAATGTATACAAGTCATGTTGAAAAGGTGACAATCAATAGATCGACTCGGGAACGGCCATAGATGGAAGATCGAAATTGTGGTCCATCTCTGCTGACCCACCTATAGATAGAAGGGGGGGGGGGTTGCACTTGCACTAAGGCCAGGAGGTATCCAACCCCCCCCCTGATATAAGAAGGGGGGGTTGGATACCTCCTGGCTTTATAATAAAGGGGGGGCTTTAAGGCAAGGAGGGAGGTATCCAACCCCCCCTTCTTATAAAGCCAGAAAATAGCAAAACACCCCCACCCCCTTTCTTATAAGGCCAGGAGGTATCCAAACCCCCCCTTCTGATATAAGAAAGGGGGGGCATCAGAAGGAGGGGGTTGGTTACCTCTTGGCCTTATAAGAATGGGGGGGTTTCAATACCTTCTGACCTTATAAAAAAGGGGGGACTTTAAGGCCAAGATGTATCCAACCCCCCCTTTTGAAAAAGCCCCCCTCTTATAAGGCCAGGGAGGTATCCAACCCCCCCTTCTGATATAAGAAGGGTGGGGGGCATCAGAATGAGGGGTTGATTACCTCTTGGTTTTATAAGAATGGGGGGGGGGCTTTATCAGGTGGTGGGGTGTCTTTCGATACCTTCTGGCCTTATAAGGGGGGGGGGGGCTTTACCAAAATGGTGGTTGGATACCTCTTGGCCTTATAAGAAGGGGGGGCTTTAAGGCCAGGATGTATCAACCCCCCTTTTGAAAAAGCCCCCCTCCTTCTTATAAGGCCAGAAGGTATCCAACCCCCCCCTAACATAAGAAGGGGGGGGTTGGATACCTCTTGGCCATATAAGAAGAGGGGGGCTTTAAAGCCAGGATGTATCCAATCCCCCCGCCTGATATAGCCCCTCCCCCTCTTATAAGTCTAAGAGGTAACCAACCCCCCCCTTCTGATATAAGGGGGAGGTTGGATAATTATTGGTCTTATAAGAGGGGGGGGGGGTTGGATACCTCTTGACCCTATAAAGGAGGGCTCCACCCCCCCCATTTCTGATAAAGCCCCCCTTCTTATAAGGCTAGGCGGTTTCGAACCCCCCTTTTGATAAAGCCCATATCCAGCCCCCCCCCCAATGTTATAAGACCAGGAGATATCTAGACCCCCCCCCATCTGATAAAGCCCCCCTCCTGATAATGTGGGTCTCTAGGCCTGACACCTCTGTCCCTCTTCCCACAGGTCGGTGTTCCGGGCCCTCCCCCGGTCTTCCCTCCCCCTTCCCTCAGGCCGGTCTCCGGCGCCCCCTGACTCACCTTCTTCAGCTCGTTCTCGGTGGCGCCGGGCTGCACCCCGAGTAGGTCGTACAGTTTGGTGTCTACGACGTTAGCCATGTTCAGGGGGGAGGGGGCACGAGCTGTGTTGTTCCTAGGTTATGGCGGGGGGGACGGGAAGAAGGAGAGAGACCCGGGGGAACGAGGACAGAAAGAGGCCGGAAACCAGGACGGCGACGTCACGTAACCCATGTGACCGGCTGACGTCAGCGAGGCCCCGCCCAGCCGCTGGCAGCATTCCTCACCCCTCCCTGTTTACTACTACAGGGAGGGCTGAGGGGGGCGCTGTAGGCCTCAGGGGGTCATGACAGCCTCTGAGTGGTCTAGGGGGGGCGTGACAGGCTGGGACTTGTAGTGACCACAGGGTAACCCTATAGGAAATGTTTCTATACAATATGGAAGTAATACAATATGGAAGTAATCACACTGCCAACAAAGCTAGGAGTTTATAACAAATGATACAACTTGACCTCTGGAAGATTTACACCCCTTTATGACTAGGCCATTTTTTGTGATACGGCACTGCGTTACTTTAACCACTAAGACCCCTTTCACCCTGAGGAGTTTTTCAGGTGTTTTGCGCTAAAAATAGCGCCTAAATAACGCCTGAAAAACTGCCCTTCAGTCTCAATGTGAAAGCCAGAGTGCTTTCACACTGAGGCGATGCGCTGGCAGGACGGTAAGGCCCCTTTCACACTGGGGCGGTGGGTGCGTCGGCGGTAAAGCGCCGCTACTTTTATCGTCGTTTTTGCTGCGCTATTCGGCCACTAGCGGGGCAGTTTAAACCCCCGATAGCGGCCGAGAAGGGGTTAAAAACCACCGCAAAGCAACTCTGCAGAGGCGCTTTGCTGGCGGTATAGCCGCACTGTCCCATTGATTTCAATGGGCAGCAGCGGTATACACACCGCTCCTTCACCGCCTCAAAGATGTGGCTAGCAGGACTTTTTTTACCGTCCTGCCAGCGTGTCGCCTCAGTGTGAAAGCACTCGGGCTTTCACATTGAGACTGCAGGGCAGGAGTTATTCAAGCGTTATTTAGGTGCTATTTTTAGTGCAAAACGCCTGAAAAACTCCTCAGTGTGAAAGGGGTCTAACAAGCTCCTCAGCCCCCCTCCGCCCCCCCCCCCCCCGTTTACTTACCTGAGCCCTCGAAAACCTTCAGTTTTTACAACCACTTTAAAGGGGAGTTCCAGCCTTTTTTATGTTTATTAAAAGTCAGCAGCTACAAAAAGTGTAGCTGCTGGCTTTTAATAAACAGACACTTACCTGCTCCACAGTCCAGCGACGCGGCAGAATGGAGCTTCCCTCCTCTCCCTCCGCCGCCGCCTCCATTCATAGTGTGGGCACCCGGCCGTGACAGCTTTCGGCTTCACGGCCGGGCACTCACTGCGCATGCGTGAGCGGCGGTGCGCAATCTGAGTGGACAGGCGATCGCCTGGGACCTGTCACGTGTCCCAGGTGATCGCCTACAGGGAGGGGCCGCCAAGAGGTGATATGACGAGTCGCCTAAGCGGTCCCTGGGTGGAAGGAGGAAGTGGGACAGGAAGTCCCACTCTCCCCCCAAAAAAATTTATAAATGGTTTTCAAGTTTTTTTACAAATAAATATGTGAAAAGTGTAGCGTGCATTTGTATTCAGCCCCCTTTACTCAGATACCCCTAACTAAAACCAATTTAAACCAACTGCCTTCAGAAGTCATCTAATTAGTAATGTGTGTAATTTAATCTCAGTATAAATACAGCTGTTCTGTGAAGTCCTCAGAGGTTTGTTAGAGTACCTTAGTGAACAAACAGCATCACAAAGGCCAAGTAATACACCAGACATGTCAGGGATAAAGTTGTGGAGAAGTTTCAAGCAGGGTTAGGTTATAAAAAAATATCCCAAGCTTTACACATCCCACAGAGCTCTGTTCAATTCATCATCGTAAAATGGAAAGAGTATGGCACAACTGCAAACCTACAAGACATGGCCGTCCACCTAAACTGACAGGCCGGGCAAGGAGAGCATTCATCAGAGAAGCAGCCAAGAGGCCCATGGTAACTCTGGAGGAGCTGCAGAGATCCACAGCTCAGGTGGGAGAATCTGTCCACAGGACAACTAATAGTCGTGCTCTCCACAAATCTGACCTTTATGGAAGAGTGGCAAGAAGAAAGTCATTGTTGAAAGAAATCCATAAGAAGTCCTGTTTGCAGTTTGCGAGAAGCCATGTGGGGGACACAGCAAACATGTGGAAGAACGTGCTCTGGTCAGATGAGACCAAAATTTAACTTTTTGGCCTTAAAGCAAAACGCTATGTGTGGCGGAAAACAAACACTGCACATCACCCTGAACACATCATCCCCACCGTGAAACATGGTGGTGGCAGCATCATGTTGTGGGGATGCTTTTCTTCAGCAGGGACAGGGAAGCTGGTCAGAGTTAATGGAAACATGGATAGAGCCAAATACAGTGCAATCTTAGAAGAAACCTGTTATGCCGCGTACACACGATCGGTTTTTCCGTCGGAATAAACTCCGACGGGTTTTTCCGACTGAATTCCGTTCAAGCTGTCTTTCATACACACTGTCACACCAAATTCTGACCGTCAAGAACGCAGTGACGTACAACACTACGACGAGCCGAGAAAAATGAAGTTCAATGCTTCCAAGCATGCGTCGACTTGATTCTGAGCATGCGTGGTTTTCCGCCCGCCGTCCATCCAATCTGACAGAACTTGAGCTATTTTGCAAAGAAGAATGGGCAAATATGTCCCTCTCTAGATGTGCAAAGCTGATAGAGACATCCCCAAAAAGACTTGCAGCTGTAATTGCAGTAAAAGGTGTTTCTACAAAGTATTGACTCCGGGGGGCTGAATACAAATGCACACCACACTTTTCACATATTTATTTGTAAAAAAAATTGAAAACCATTTATCATTTTTCTTCCACTTCACAATTATGTGCCACTTTGTGTTGGTCTATAAAAATAAAATCCCAATAAAATACATTTAAGTTTTTTGTTGTAACATGACAAAATGTGGAAAATTTCAAGGGATATGAATACTTTTTTAAGGCACTGTACTTAAAGGGGTTGTAAAGGTTCCCGTTTTTTCACCTTAATGCATCCTATGCATTAAGGTGAAAAAACATCCGATGCTTACTGGCCCCACAGCCCCCCATTTACTTACCTTAGCCATTGGCTCCTGCTGCTGTCAATCAAATCCAATGACGCGGGCGTCGGGGGGCGGGGCATTCGTGTCTATGGATGCAAATGCTGGACTCGGGAGCACGCCCGCAAGGTAATCCCCTTGGGAAAGCGCTTCCCAGGGGGTTAGCTGATGCAGGGAGGAGCCGAGAAAGCTGCCGAGGGACCCCAGAAGAGGAGGATCGGGGCCACTCTGTGCAAAACGAGCTGCACAGTGGAGGTAAGTATGACATGTTTGTTATTTTTATTTTGTTATATTCAAACCTTTAGTACCACTTTAAGCCTGTAGTAAGGCTTACCTATTGGTAAAGTAGATATCTCCTAAACATGCACTGTTTAGGAGATATTTACTTTTGATGCAGCCGGTGATATCACCAGCGAATGCGCGCTGAAGGAACGGCATACTGTGCCGTTCCTTCAGAGTCCTGTGCCGTGAATGTTGGCTCCCACGGGAGTGACGTCATTGCGGATCCAGCCATTTACACAGCCGGAGTCTGCGAACCCGGAAGGAATCGCCTTTAGCGATGACAGTTTGCCACTGAAGGGGTTTGTTCTAAGGTAAGTTTCACATAATGTGCTAGTATACGATGCATACTAGCACATTATGCCATTGCCTTTCAGGGTAAAAAAAACAGCAGTTTAGTACCCCTTAAAAAACACACTTTAATAAGATAATTTACAAAAAAGTAATAAAAAGTGATAATTTACAAAAAAAGAGTACTTTACCTTTAAAGCCCCGTACACACGATCGGTTTGACTGATGAAAACCGTCCGATGGATGGTTTTCATCAGACCAACCGATCGTGTATGGTACCCATCGGTCTTTTTTTCCATCGGTTGTAAAAAATAGAACTTGTTTTAAAATTTTCCGATGGATAAAAAACCGATGGGAATTTCCGATCGTCTATGGGCAAGTCCATCAGTTAAAAAACCCACGCATGCTTAGAATCAAGTCGACGCATGCTCAGAAGCATTAAACTTCATTTTTCTCGGCTCATCGGAGTGTTTTACGTCACCGCGTTTGGAACGGTCGGTTTTTTGACTGATGGTGTGTGGCCAAGACTGATGAAAAACAGTTTCATCGGATTTCCGATGGACAAATCCATCGGACGAAAATCCATAGGTTATCCGATCGTGTGTACGGGGCTTTACATAAAATGTACTGAGAGCAAAATGCTTTTTTTCGCCATATTTACCTTTGAAAAATGCTCACTACCTAGCTGTCTCTGCCTATAAGGGCATGTGGCCATAGGAAAATATTGTGACTAGTATGCATTGTACAGAGCCGAATTGCTAAGATGCAGCCAGCTAATGAAAGCCATCCAGGGTCCTTTCATTGCTAGAATGCAGGCGGCTATTGCTATGTGTTGACACCGGTGACCTCTGTTGCCTACTTTCCTTGCGTTGCTGGGGTGCTGGCGGATTCTAAAGGAAGATGAATTGAGCATTCTTGGGTGTTTTTTCAGGCGTAGTTCAGACATGCATTGTCATGACATATGCATTTTTATGTGCTGGAACGTGCGAAAAACATGCGTCTTGCGCTTGTGGTGCCACTCATTGATAATGGCACCGCAGCAGATGTGTATCATTGTCAAAACGCCTGTAGCACCCTGGTGTTAGGCAGGGTGGCTAACAAATTTAGTTTGCTAGGTGGTAACTAGCCTGGCTAATTATTAGGGGGATCCACAATTTTTTCCCTAACTCTGGATTTGATGCACCTCTCTCTGTCACTAGGTGGCATTGTTGCCTGTGGCATTGGAATGACAAGGGGCATACTGTAGTGTAGACTAGGAGTGGATAGGTTGTTTCAGCCAATTGGCAGGGGTTTTCTTTGGCCCCTTGGCCTGCTGGGAGAGCCTATCTATTTGGGAGGAGTCGGGTGATCGCAGTTCTGTGCCACTGGGACGGCTGTCTGGGTGGACGTGTGTCACAAGGCTCTGGGTTGCTAGGCCAGAAGCCTGAGGCCTATCACGGGAGCATCTGGCTGCTAGGCTGCCTGAGGCCTATCCAGGTTTGGGAGAAGTTGGGGCTTTGGGCTGGAAGCCCAACTAAGTTGCAGAGGTTCCTCGGGACGGGGAACTGCATTGTTGCCAGCGGTAAGGGAGAAGCAGTTGCCACATGGGACGGCCACTCCTGTTACCAAAGGCAAGTAAGAATCAAGATCAGAGATAAAGGAGACACGGTTGCCTTTAAGGGACAACCACTCCGGTTATCAGAGGCCAGTGTATGGTAGTCTGAAGAAGTACCAGAGCAGCCTTATTCACTAGTGAACAACTGGGAAAGCTTCAGCAGAGTGGCGAGCCAGGGACCCAGCGGGTTAGCAGGGGTGACGCTTGAGGAAAATATAGGGGGGTAGCTGTGGAAGAGCTCAGGGGATCCAGTGATGATTGGGATTGGAAAGTCTAGTGAGAGACCGGGAGCTCAGTGAGTGAAGCAGTGGCGGCTGGTGCTCAAAATTTTTGGGTGGGTCGCAAACAAACGTAAAAAAAAAAAAAAAAAAAAACACCCATCAATTGCAGCCTCACTGTGCCCATCAAACGCAGCCACTGTGCCCATCAAACGCAGCCACTGTGCCCATCAAACGCACCCACTTTGCCCATCAAACGCACCCACTTTGCCCATCAAACGCACCCACTTTGCCCATCAAACGCAGCTACTGTGCCCATCAAACTCACCCACTTTGCCCATCAAACGCACCCACTTTGCCCATTAAATGCAGCCACTGGGCCATCAAACGCAGCTACTGTGCCATCAAACGCAGCCACTGTGCCATCAAACGCAGCCACTTTGCCCATTAAACACAGCCACTGTGCCATCAAACGCAGCCACTGTGCCATAAAACACAGCCATTTTGCCCATTAACGCAGCCACTGTGCCATCAAACGCAGCCACTTTGCCCAAACGCAGCCACTGTGCCATCAAACGCAGCCACTTTGCCCATTAAACGCAGCCACTGTGCCATCAAACGCAGCCACTGTGCCATCAAATGCAGCCACTTTGCCCAAACGCAGCCACTTTGCCCAAACGCAGCCACTTTGCCCATCAAATATTGCCACTGTTCCCCAAATGCTGCCACTCTGCCCCAAATGTTGCCACTGTGCCCATTAAATGCTGCCACTGTGCCCCAAATGCTGCCACTGTGCCCCAAGTGCTGCGACTGTGCCCGAAATGCTGCCACTGTGCCCCAAATGTTGTCACTGTGCCCATTAAATGCTGCAACTGTGCCCAAAATGCTGCCACTGTGACTTAAATGCTGCCACTGTGCCTGAAATGCTGCCACTGTGCCCGAAATGCTGCCACTGTGCCCCAAGTGCTGCCACAGTGCCCCCCATCTGCCCGGCACTTACCTTGTCTCAGGTGGGCAGCGGGTGACGGCGGCAGGCGGCAAGCGTTGTCCGGTGTCCTCCATTTCTTCCTCGACCCGATGTCTTCTCCCGCCCGCTCCTCCTCTTGTCCTCTGCTATGATTGGACGCCTGATAGGCGTTGAATCACAGCGCCTGTCATTTCAGCCAATCAGGTGACAGGTAACACAGACCCGGCATACCTGATTGGCTGAAAAGGGGTTTAATGTTCGCAAAGCGGATTCCTTAGCTTTGATAACATACAGCTGAGTGAGAAGCGAACGCACAGCGTTGCGCCCGCTTCTCACATTTTTGGATGCCTATTAGAGTCTATCGCTCTAATCAGGTGCTTCCAAAAAACACCCCCACCGCTGTAATTCAGATGCCCGGTGCCCGAAAAGGGGCCGGACACCTGAATAGGGGGTGTCAGCAGCGACCATAGATAGATTCATGCAATGCATGAATCTATCTATGGTGATTAGAGTGGTGACAGGAGAGGGGGGGGGGCGGCGCTCCTGCGCCCTTTATGGATGCACCGCCACTGGAGTAAAGATCTACAGTAAGATACTGTAAAGCCCTGTACACACGGGCGGGAATCCCGTTGAAAAAAAAACATTGGTTTTCTCAACGGGATTCCTGGCAAGCTTGTCTTCCCAAGCCCTGTGTACAGACGGCCATTCAAAAGAACCGCCGTTCTTTTGAATAGCAAGAACACAGTGACGTCATTGTCTACGACGAGCCGGCGCTCGTCACATTCAATGCTGTCGCCGCCATCTTGCTACACCCTACCCTTGTATGCTACCGCGCATGCGTCGAAGTCTCATTGAGCATGCGCGGGTTTACCTGGGACAGGTAAGCATACTCACAAACGGTTTTCTCGGCAGGAAACACTCTGCCGAGAATCCCGACGAGAAAAATAGAGAGCAGGTTCTCTATTTTTCTCGTCGAGATTCCCGGGAGTTTTCCTACCGAGAAACCATACACACGAACGGTTTTCACGGCAAAAAGCTCTCCCAGCAGTTTTCTTGCCGAGAAAACCGGTCGTGTGTACGAGGCTTGAGATGTGATAGAAGATCTATAATGGGTTACTGTGAGTTACGTGTATGGATCTCTATTGACTGTTCAAAGTTCAGTTGCCATAGGAGACAGCAGTTCTACAAATACAGTTGCTGCATCCAGCTTAAAGGCCCTCTACCTGTATAGCTGCCCGCCTATTATTTTCACCTCAGAGTCTGCCAATCGCTATTACATCTGCCTAATGCCGCGTACACACGACCGTTTTTCATGACAAGAAAAATGCCATTTTTTAAATTGGTCATTAAAACTTATCGTGTGTGTATACGTTTTGAAATAGAATTTCCTGTTAGTAGACTTACAAATTTATGTATGTTTGTTAAAAACCTTGAGACGTATGCTAACGTGCACAATGTATGCATTGTATCTCTATGTCTGATATAATACAACAAAAATCTATTGATGGGAAAAAAAAACGCTCGTGTGTAGGCTCCAGAGCATTTTTCTCGTTGAGAAAAATGGCCATTAAAAATTTAGAACATGCTCTATTTTTTCGTGTCGTTTTTCACGTCGTCGTTTTTCTCGTCATGAAAAACGGCCGTGTGTACGCTTTAATGACGGGAAAAAACGCACATGCTCAGAAGCAAGTTATGAGACGGGAGCGCTCGTTCTGGTAAAACTAGCGTTCGTAATGGAGATAGCACATACGTCACGCTGTAACGGACTGAAAAGCACAGAGGCTGAAAAGCGCTAATCATCTCTCACCAAACTTTTACTAACACGCGGTAACACGAAATCAGCAAAAGCAGCCCAAAGGGTGGCGCCATCCGAATGGAACTTCCCCTTTATAGTGCCGTCGTACGTGTTGTACGTCACTGCGCTTTGCTCAAGCATTTTTTTTTAACGATAGTGTGTATGCAAGGCAGGTTTGAGAAGAATCACGTCGAGAAAAACTTTGTTTTTTTCAATGACATTAAAAACAGTCGTGTGTACGCGGCATTAGGGTGTCCTGGCCCTAAACCCTCTCTCCACCAGTTCTTGTTAAGAGACAACAAATCCCTTTTGTTTGCATCCAAAAAGTGACTGGCGCCCAAGTTTTCAATTTGCATTACACCCACCATGCCTAGCAACCCATACTGTGAAGAAGGATGTCATCTCTCCCTAACTCTGGAGGTGACCTTCAGGCCTTTGGAGGTCGGGGATGCCGCTACACATGTGACAAGCGCACAGTAAAGAAAAACAGCGTAGCTCAACAATAAGCAGCCCTATGCTTGACATGCGAAAATGAACAAAAAAAGCATGAAAAAAACGCACATTCATGTGATGCTAAAGATGCAAACGCAGCCTTATGCCTTAAACACGGTCGGAAATTCCGATGAAAAAAGTCAGACGGAATTTTTTCATCGGATATTCCGACTGTGTGTATGCCCCATCTGACTTTTTCCTTTGGAAATTCCGATGGAGTTAGAAAGAGAACATGTTCTCTTTTTTTCCGACGAAAAAAAATTATATCGGAAATTTCGTCCGACAGAGAAAAAAACATGCATACTCAGAATCAAGTCGACGCATGCTCGGAAGCATTGAACTTAATTTTTCTCGGCTCGTCGTAGTGTTGTACGCAGGGCCGGATTTCCCACAAGGCCACCGAGGCCAGGCCTTGGGGCGGCACTGAGTGCAGGGGCGGCGCTGCCCGTCCTCCCGCGGCCGCCTTCTGCACTAATGTAGCTCCCGGCGCCGCGGCCGGCCTGCTGGAGCGCGGCGCCGGCACAGCGAATGCCAATATTTCTACTTGGCCTGGAGAGGGAGTGACAGGTGCCCCCATGACGGCCGATGACTGGCTAGAATGGCGGAAGTGGAGCCTAATGCTCCGCCTATCCTCCTCTGCGCGCCATCACCTCCTCCCCCCCTCTGAGCGGGGAATATGAAGTGAGGTGAAGAGGAGAAGAGAGGACGGCAGAAGGAATGTATGGCGGCCCGATGGGGAACCCCCAGCAACAGCACCCAGAATAGCAGAGCCAGGTACTACTTAAATATAATGTTTAGTGGATTAAATAAATATTCATAGTCAGAGCATAAATAAAGTATAATAAAGTGATTTGTGAACAGCTGTTGCACAATTCCCTGTATTACACTTTATTAATGATATCTATGGCTATGCATATTTATAATTTATTTAATCCATATTAAGCACTATATTTGATGCCTGGCACACACGCACAATCGCACATGATGATGACTTAAAAGTTTTAAGTCATCATCATGTGCGATTGTGCGTGTGTGCCAGGCATCAAATATAGTGCTTAATATGGATTAAATAAATTATAAATATGCATAGCCATAGATATCATTAATAAAGTGTAATAAAGTGATTTGTGCAACAAGCTCATTAAACAGTCCACATTCAGTGAAAGTTCATGTACTGCAAACTTTGCAGTGCATTGACTTTCACTGAATGTGGACTGTTTAATGAGCAGGGGCTATTGATGGGTACATTAGCTGCGTTTGATGGGCACAGTGGCTGCGTTTGATGGGCACAGTGGCTGCGTTTGATTGGCACAGTGGCAATTGATGGCACAGTGGCTGCGTTTGATGGACACAGTGGTGGCAATTGATGGCACAGTGGCTGCGTTTGATGGGCACAGTAACTGCGTTTGATTGGTATAGTGGCTGCGTTTGATTGGCACAGTGGCTGCGTTTGATGGGCACAGTGGTGGTAATGGCACAGTGGCTGCGTTTGATATGCACAGTGGCTGCGTTTGATATGCACAGTGGCTGCATTTGATGAGCACAGTGGTGGCAATTGATGGCACAGTGGCTGCGTTTGATATGCACAGTGGCTGCGTTTGATGGGCACAGTAGCTGCATTTGATAGGGGCGGATATGGTTAGAAGAGCCCCTTGCTGTATTGAGAAAAGCATCTGCCCATCATAAAGCACTGGCCATCATGCTATCTCTAACCATATTCGCCCTTTTGAGAAAAGCATCCGCTTGCATGCTGGGGGGGGGGGGTGGCATTGAAGGACCCGGCCTTGGGGCGGCAAAGGGAGTAAATCCGGGCCTGGTTGTACGTCACCGCGTTCTTGACGGTCGGAATTTGGTGTGACAGTGTGTATGCAAGACAGCTTGAACGGAATTCCGTCGTAAAAATCCGTCTGAGTTTATCCCGACTGAAAATCCGATCGTGTGTAATCAGAAGGAGAGATATCAACAGCCCCGCTGCCCTGTATTGTCTTCGTACAAGTGAACACCAAAAACATGATAGGGTTTGGTTGCCCTCTTATCTTTGCTATTAAAAAAAGATTTTGGAGATTTGTGTGTATTTTGTAGTACCAGATCCTGTATGTTTGTAGTATATTTATATGATGTTTATGTGAGATGTCGCAGTTTGTAGCACTCTGCAGAGAAACTGCATCATCTGAAGCAGCCAGTGTCACCATGGCAACCATTCATGACTAGAAACAGAGACTTGTTTTCCTCTCCAGCCATCATTATATTGCCTCCTAAACACACACAGTATCTAGGTGATGTGATTATTCCAATACTGTGTATAGCAGCCGGCTTCCTATGTACATACAGAATACCTGTCCTTATCCACAAAACCCAAAATATACACCTGTAAACACGTGCGGTTCTTTCATTCCGAATTTTTCGTTATTCGGAAATTCAGATTTATCCAAATTTTAGAATTACAATAGTAATGAATTTAAAGCGGAGCTCCACCCTAAAGTGGAACTTCCGCTCATCGGAACCCCCCCCCCCCCCTCCGGTGTCATATTTGGCACCTTTCAGGGGGGAGGGGGGTGCAGATACCTGTCTAAGACAGGTATTTGCACCCACTTCCGGGAGTCCTCTCTGCGGGTATTCTGCGGGTAGTACGTCACTTCCCGCAGAATACCCGTCGTGTTCTGGGAGACACTCGGCTCCCAGAACACAACAGGGACCAGTGAGAACGGCGCAGCGCGACTCGCGCATGCGCCGTAGGGAACCGGGCAGTGAAGCCGCAAGGCTTCACTTCCTGGTTCTCTCACCGAGGATGGCGGTGGGGGCAGCAGAGTGACGAGCAATCGCTGAGAATAAAATGGCGGTCGTTGCAATACATTATGTCACACCGTATTTGTGCAGCGGTCTTACAAGTGAAAGTTGTTGGGGAAAAATACACTTTTTTTGAATAAAAAAATAAGAAAACAGTAAAATTAGCTAAATTTTATTTCAAATTGTTAAAGATAATGTTACGCCAAGTAAATTGATACCCAACATGTCACGCTTCAAAATTGCGCCCGCTCGTGGAATGGCGACAAACTTTGACCCTTAAAAATCTCCATAGGCAACGTTTATAAAATGTCTACAGGTTACAGAGGAGGTCTTTTGCTAGAATTATTGCTCTCGCTCTAACGATCGAGGCGATACCTCACATGTGCGGTTTGAACACCGGTTTCATATGCGGACGCGACTTACGTAAACGTTCGCTTCTGCGCACAAGCTCAGCGGGATGGGGCGCTTGAATTTTTATTTTATTTTTTCTTATTTATTTTCCTTTTTTGTTTCCTTTTTTTTACACTGTCTTTTAAAAAAAAAATATTTGGGTCACTTTTATTCCTATTATAAGGAATGTAAACATCCCTTGTAATAGAAAAAAACAGCATGACAGGACCTCTTTAACCACTTAAGCCCCGGACCAATATGCAGCTTAAAGACCAGGCCCCTTTTTGCGATTCGGCACTGCGTCGCTTTAACTGACAATCGCGCGGTCATGCGACGTGGCTCCCAAACAAAATTGTCGTCCTTTTTTCCCACAAATAGAGCTTTCTTTTGGTGGTATTTGGTCACCTCTGCGGTTTTTATTTTTTGCGCTATAAACAAAAATAGAGTGACAATTTTGAAAAAAATGCAATATTTTTAACTTTTTGCTATAATAAATATCCCCCAAAAATATATAGAAAAACATATTTTTTTCCTCAGTTTAGGCCGATACGTATTCTTCTACATATTTTTGGTAAAAAAAAATGCAATCAGCATTTATTGATTGGTTTGCGCAAAAGTTATAGCGTTTACAAAATAGGGGGTCGTTTTATGTCATTTTTATTAAAAAATTTTTTTTTACTAGTAATGGCGGCGATCAGTGATTTTTTTCGTGACTGCGACATTATGGCGGATACATCGGACACTTTTGACACATTTTTGGGACCATTGTCATTTTCACAGCGATCAGTGCTATAAAAATGCACTGGTTACTGTGAAAATGACACTGGCAGTGAAGGGGTTAACCACTAGGTGGCGCTGTAGGTGGTTAAGTGTACCCTAAGAAGTGATTCTTACTGTAGGGGGGCGTGGCTACACGTTACACGTCACTGATCGTCTGTTCCGATGACAGGGAACAGACGATCACTGACATGCCACGGAGAAGAACGGGGAAAGGTTTGTTTACACTCACCTCTCCCCGTTCTTCAGCTCTGTGACCCAATTGCGGGACACCGGCGGCGATCGGGTCCGCGGGTCCCGTGGGCACGGTCACGGAGCTCAGGACCTGGTCGCGAGCGCGCCGCCGAAGGCGCGCGCGCGACCCACGGCTGGGCTCTTAAAGGACAACGTACCTGTATGTTGATGTGCCCAGCCGTGGCATTCTGCCGACGTATATCGGCATGAGGCGGTCCTTAAGTGGTTAATATGAGATCTAGAGTCAAAAAGACCTCAGATCTCACATTTACACTTAAATGCAATAAAAAAATAAGAGAAAAAAAGTTTTTTTTTAAATCTATTCCCCTTTAAGACCATTGGGTGGAAGGGACGTTTGACGTTGCTTCCGTCATCCAATGTTATAGAGCCGAGTGGGGGCCATCTTTCCCTCCATGCTACTGAGAGGAGAGGATCGGATCGTCTTCGCCGCTACCGACGGCTCCAGAAACGACCGGAGCGCGGCGGAAGGGGGGGGGGGCTCTCCCGCCACTGATAAAAAAGATCTTGCACAAATTCCCAGCGGAGACCACTTTTATCTTAAAGAGGACCGCCCGCCTTCTCAGGAAAAGCTATCTGCTGCCATAACCCTGGTATTCTACGTCAAAGTACCTACGTACAATGACGGCGGTTTGCTGTATATTTCTTGCTACTACCATAACCTTCCACCAAAGGACAACCTAAAATAAATTCTCCTGCTCCTGACAATCGCAGCGATACCACATATGTGTGTCATTTGTTGATTGTACCCATAGTACAGCCCATTTTTCCTTTTCTTTTTTTTTTTATCCTACCTAAAACACACTGACACTAAAGGCCCATACACACGATCGGACTTTTTGACAACAAATATCCGACGGACCTGTTTGATTGGACAATCCGACCGTGTGTTCGCTGTAAGAACAGACAAACTTTCCGGCAACAAATGTCCTACGTCGGCTAATCCTATCGTGTGTACACAAGTCCATCGGACTAAAGTCCAAAGTACAAACACGCATGCTCAGAACCAATGCTAAAAATCAGACAACAATAGCAGAAGTTGCCCACAGGGTGGCGGTAAAGAGCTGAAAAAACACATGATTTGGTGAAAGTTGGCTGAAAAAGTCCTGCCGTGTGTATGCATACCAAGTTCACGGCCAACGCCCATTCGGAGCAAAATCCACAGAAAAGTCAGTTGGAAGTCCGATCGTGTGTATGAGGATTAACTGACACTGATACTAATTTAAAGCGGTTGTATACCCTCTTGTGATACATGCACCTACAGGTAAGCCTAAAGCCTCGTACACACGGTCGGACTTCCATCTGACTTTTCCGTGGATTTTTGTCCGAACGGAGTTGGCCGGGCACACCCATAGCATACACACGCTCTGACTTTTCTGAAAACTTTCCTAAAACTTTTCCAACATCACGTGGTTTTTCGGCTCTTTTCTGCTCTTTACCGCCACCCTTTGGTCAACTTCTGCTATTGTTGGTTGATTTTAACATTGGTTCTGGGCATGCTTATTTGTCCATTGGACAAAAGTCCGATGGTTTTCTGTACACGGTCAGACTTTGCTCCATCGGACTTTTGTTGGCGAAAAGTTTCTCCGTTTGCAGACCGAACATTTGTCCGATGAAAACCAAAAAAGTTTGTCCGATGGAGCGTACACACGGTCGGATTTTTTGACCAACTTGCTCAAAGAAGTTTGTTGGCAAAAAGTCAGACCGTGTGTATGGGGCTTTAGGCTTACCTGTAGGTGCTTGCAATATCTCCTTAACCTACATAGTTAAGGAAATATTTGCAGAAAAGCGAGCACCGATGTCTACGGCGCATGCGCGCTGTAGATAACGGCGCAGGCGCACTGAGCGCGGCGGCTCTTGAATGGGAGCCTGCCGGAAAGTGCCGGAATGTGCGCATGCGCGGGGATCGTGCCGTTCCTCGCGCATGCGCGGGAGTGACGTCATCGCCGCTCCGGCCAGTCACAGCGCCGGAGCGGCGATAACCGGAAGTCACTCCGGGTATCATGGTGGCGACGGAGGACGTGTCCGAGGACCGGCACTAAACCTTGGTCTACTGTAGGTATTTTCTTGTATTTTTTTATTTTTTATTGTTATTATTATTATTTTTATTACACACAGTTGTTTTTCTTTCCCTCTCTGGAGAAGCACAGGGGTGGGCTTCACAGTGACTGATCACGATGGTAGCCAATCGGAGGCTATCACAGCAATAATTCTAGCACAAGACCTCCTCTGTAATGCTAAACGTGTAGCCTGTAAAACATTTTCTTGTACAAAGGGTTTTATTAAAGTTCAGCCTGTAAAACATTTTAAAGGGGTTGTAAAGGTTCGTTTTTTTTTTTCATTTTTATAACAAACATGTTATAAAGTACTTACCTCCTCTGTGCAAGTGTTTTGCACAGAGTTGCCCCGATCCTCCTCTTCTGGGGTCCCCCAGCGGCGCTCCTGGCTCCTCCTCGTTCCAAGGGGACCCCCAATGGGGGCGCGTTCCCGAGTCCTGCTGCTGCGTCCATTGACACGGACAGCAGGACTTGGCCCCGCCCCCATGTCACTGGATTTGATTGTAAGCAGCAAGAGCCAATGGCTGCTGCTGCTATCAATCTATCCAATGAGGACTTGAGACAGCGTCTGGAGCTGCTGGGCTTGTTCTTGTAACTGGAAAGATTGGGGCCAGGTAAGTAAAACAGGGGGGCTCTGGGGGGCTGTTGCACTACAGAATGTTTTTCACCTTGAAGCGGAGTTCCACCCAGAAATCGAACTTCCACGGATCGGATCCCCCCCCCCCCTCCGGTGCCACATTTGGCACCTTTCAGGGGGGAGAAGATACCTGTCAAATCCAGCTATCTGCTCCCCAAAAGATTGTCACAATCTGTGCAGCGAACTACGCAATGTCCGGTTTCGGATCGACTCCCGGGTGCTGCATCCGCCATTCCTGGTATGGGAAGCTGGCAGTAAAGCCTTTCGGCTTCACAGCTGGTTCCCCACTCGCAGAGAAAGGAGGAGGGGAGCCGCAGCGCAGTCTCCCAGAAATAGGGAAAGGAACCTGTCAAAAACAGGTACCCCCCCGCCCTGAATGGTGCCAAATGTGGCACGGGGGGGGGGGGGGGGGAGATAAGTGGAAGTTCCACTTTTGAGTGGAACTCCGCTTTAACCACTTACGGACCGCCCGCCGCAGTTTTATATCCTCTGTTTGAAGAGGAATACCATTGTTATGGTAGCAGCTAGCTACCATAACCCCAGTATCCTCTTCTTCAGCGGGCGGTCCTCTACAAGATAAAAGTGGTCTCTGCGGCAGATACGCCACAAGATCACTTTTATCGGCGGCGGGAGAGGGCCCCCCTCTCCTGCCGCTCTCCGGTGCCCTCTGCCGCTTACCGGACCCGTCGGCAGCGGCGGAGGCGATCCGGTCCTCTCTGTTGCTGTGTATGGAGACGAGTGAAGGGAAGATGGCCCCCACCCGTCACCATATCACTGCAGGGTGGAAGCGACATCAAAACGTAACTTCCGCCCATATGTCTTAAAGGGACTTTTTTTGTTGTCATTTTTTTAAATGACAAAAAAAATATTTTATTTTTTTATTGCATTTAAGTCCAAATATGAGATCTGAGGTCTTTTTGACCCCAGATCTCATATTTAAAAGGACCTGTCATGCTTTTTTCTATTACAAGGGATGTTTACATTCCTTGTAATAGGAATAAAAGTGACTCAATTTTTATTTATTTTTAAAACAGTTTTAAAATCAATAAAATAAAGTAAAATAAATAAGATTTTTTTTATTTTTTTTAAAGCTCCCTGTCCCGACGAGCTCACGCGCATACGAACGCATACGTGAGGAGCGCCCGCATATGAAAATGGTGTTCAAACCACACATGTGAGGTATCGCCGCGATCGTCAGAGCGAGAGCAATAATTCTATTCCTAGACCTCCTCTGTAACTCCAAACATGCAACTTGTAGAAATTTTTAAACATCGCCTATGGAGATTTTTAAGGGTGAGGCCTCGTACACACGGCCGAGATTCTCGTTGAGAAAAACATGTCGTTTTTTTCGACGAGATTCTTGGACAAGAAACTTGTCCCGGCCGAGTGTACACACGCTCGTTTCAAAGAACCCGCGGTTCTTTGAAAGGAGTGTACGCGGTGACGTCATCGACTACGTCGAGCATGCGCTCGTCACATTCGATGCCGTCGCCGCCATCTTGGTTCACCCTACGTATGCCTAGGAAGCTACCGCGCATGCGTCAAATTCATTTCGAACATGCGCGGGCTTCCGGGCGGACAGGTAAGTGTACACACACTCACTTTTCTCGTCGAGAAACACGCCGAGGAGAATCTCGACGAGAAAATAGAGAGCAGGTTCTCTATTTTCTCGTCGAGGTTTCTTGTCGGTTTTCTCGACGAGAAACACGCTAGCAGCGTACACACGACCGATTTACTCGGCAAGACCTCTCTGCCAGCAAGTTTCTTGCTGGTTCTTGCCGAGAAAATCGGTCGTGTGTACGAGGCCTAAAAGTTTGACGCCATTCCACGAGCGGGTGCAATTTTGAAGCGTGATGTTGGGTATCGATTTACTCGGCGAAACACTATCTTTCACAATATAAAATAAAAATTGGGCTAACTTTACTGTTGTCTTATTTTTTAATTAAAAAAAGTGATTTTTTTCCAAACAAAGTGCGCTTGTAAGACCGCTGCGCAAATACGGTGTGACAAAAAGTATTACAATGACCGCCATTTAATTCTCTAGGCTGTTAGAAAAAAAATGTATAATGTTTGGGGGGTTCTAAGTAATTTTCTAGCAAAAAAATTTGTTTTTAACTTGTAAACACAGAGTCTGAAAAAGAGGCTTGGCCCTTAAGGCCCCTTTCACACGTTGATCCCCGCTGAGCCGGCGGATGACAGTGCGGTCCCCGCACACTGTGCAGGGACCGCCCTGTCAGATCTCCGCTCTCCCCTATGGGGGGATCGGATGAACACGGACCGTCTGTCCGTGTTCATCCGATCCGCTCTGCAGACGGATTGAAAAATAGGATTTTCCTCCGTCTACAGAATCGGAGGATTGCGGACACGGATGAGATTGGATGTCGGCGGATGTTCATCCGCCGACACCCGCTATCTCATAGGGACCAATGTATGTCCCTTTTTCATCCATAAACGGATGGATGAAAAAGCGGACATACGATCCGTATGTGTGAAAGGGGCCTAACTAGGGTGACCACGTGTCCCGGATTGCCCGGGACAGTCCCGCATTTTGCAGGTTTGCCCCGGGCACATTCATTCCAGGACAATACAGTGTCCCGGAATGAAACTGACACAGCCACCCCCCCCCCGGGCCAATCTAATGCCCCCAAAAAAGGCTGCCACATCACCACTTTACTCGCTGACAGTACTTGTCCTGGCCGGGAATGCCTGGAGGAGCACAATCCTGCGCCCTACTTGTGATTGGAGAAATCATAAATCCTGCCTCTTGTGTCCAATCACTGTGCTTTGATTCGTTACAGCACATGCCGATTTTTGGGGAGGGAGGGTGTCCCTGAATGATAGTTTGGAAATGTGGTCACCCTAGGCCTAAGTAGTAAAAGCGGATGTCCCGCAGCTATTCGTTTTATGTTTTTTTTTTGTCATTCATTTATTTAGTCCATTGTAAAAGAATACTCACTGTTCTGGTGTTTCTGAACATCCGCTGTCCGATTACGTATAGAATTATAACTTATATAATAAGTGGAAGGATGTTTCCATTTTGCTTGTGGGCATGTGAAGCCCACAAGCACTCATTTCCTTGATGCGGTGAATGCTCATCTCCCAGCATTCACCGCTCGTTCTCGCGCATGCTCAGTCTTTATGGCGAGCAGGTACGGCGTTTGTAATGAAGGTTTTTGAAACGCCCTCTAAACGTGATTGTCGTAATCGCGTCACTTCCGCTTTCTAAATCCCGCGATAACTCGCAGCAGGCCTCAGCAATGACTCCTGGGAGCAATGACACAAGCTCCCAGGAGACAGTGCGGGTATAGGAAATGATGGAATACCCGCAGAATACACAGACAGGAAACAGAGAGACACATCAAGATAACACAGGTACCGTAAAAAAACAAACAAAAAAAAACTTCAGTTTGTAACTTTATTCATTGCTACAATATGATTAAGCTAATGTTTTAAAATAGGGTGGAGCTCCGCTTTAAATATTGATGTTTGCAATGAAAATAGTAATTCTGCCTTTTTGAACTGTCAGTAAAAAAAAAAATGGCCTGTCAGTAAATTGTTTGTGTCATGTCAGTAAATTTCACTATAGGAGGTTGGCAACCCTGGTTAACATGTGCGTTTTCGCTCACGCCAAACCGCCTGGTGCTGCAGGTTAATGTGAATCAGTGCCGTGTGTTTTTGGCGAAGGGTAGGGAACTTTTTTTTTCCGTGTTTCTCACGTGTAGAGAAGCCTATTGAAATGAATGGGTTGCCGTACACGCAATACGCAGGAATGAGCGCAAAACAGACTAAAACGCCTGTGCTCGTCGCACCTGCCGCTGTAGGCGTGAACCTAGCCAAAGAGAGTGGCGCCTCTAATGGCTTCCTGTATGGCGGTCTCTGATGGGTTAGCACCATATAATGCCAAGCGCTCTCGAACTCGTTGCTGAAACAAATCTTCAACTGACTGGGGTCCTGCATCACCGTCCCTCTGGTCCATCTCGGCTCTCAAGTAAGTCTTTCAGCGTGGCTTTCCTGCAGGCTGCATAGCTGGTCATTGACTGTGGTGGTTTGGAGTGTCCCAGTAACTGGAGAGCAAATCCCACCGCTCCCAACCAATGTAACGAGCCCCTTGCTCGCTCGGTTCCACTCTCCCGACACTCCTCTGCTACTATTGGATCATATTGCAGATCGCAACGTCTGATGGTTCGGTCATCCGATGCTCCAGGATTCAAACTACAGCTATGTGAC